>CAWUFW010006331.1:600000-1169434 GCA_963921515.1 Calotriton arnoldi | reverse complement strand
GGTAACTGGCCTTAAGAAGGTTGTGGTGAGTGCAAACCTACCAGTCGAATGCTTGCTTGGCAATGACTTAGAGACTTCTGCTTGGGCAGAAGTGGAGCTCAGGACCCATGCAGAAATGCTGGGGATCCCTGCAGATGTGTTTGCTGTGACCAGGTCACAAGCCAAAATGTCTAGCACTGAACAGGCCTTGGATTCTGGAATAATGGACCAAGTGCCTTCCAAGAGGAGGAGTAGTAGGGTTAAGGCAGTGCCTTCCCCTTGGCTCAGAAGGAAGATCAGTCCCTTGAGGGGGATGATCTCAGTCCTGAGGAAGGAACTGTCCCAGAGGAACTTGAACCTGACCAGGTTGAGTTCTTGGGGACAGGGGGACCTTCCAGGGCAGATCTGAGCCAGGAGCAGCAGAGCTGCCCCTCTCTTGAACCCCTCAGACAGCAAGCTGCTGCTGAGGCTGCTGGGAAAGCTAGTGGTCCCCATACAGTGTATTGGGATGATGGACTCCTGTACTCAGAGAGTAGAGACCCCAAGCCTGGTGCTACCAGGAGGATGGTTATACCTCTAAAGTTCAGGGGCTTCCTATTGACCCTAGCCCATGATATTCCTTTGGCAGGTCACCTGGGCCAGAACAAGACTTGGGACAGAATTGTCCCTCACTTTCACTGGCCCCACATGTCTGAAGACACCAAGGAGTTTTGTCACTCCTGTGTAACCTGCCAGGCCAGTGGCAAGGCAGGTGGCACTACAAAGGCCCCCTGATACCACTACCTGTGGTGGGGTGCCCTTTGAAAGGGTGGGGATTGACATTGTTGGTCCCATGGATCCCCAAACAGCATCTGGGCACAGGTTTATCCTGGTGGTAGTGGATCATGCCACCAGGTACCCAGAGGCTATTCCCCTTAGGACCACTACAGCACCTGTGGTGGCAAGGGCCCTCCTGGGAATTTTCTCAAGAGTGGGCTTTCCTAAGGAGGTAGTATCAGACAGGGGTGCTAACTTTATGTCTGGATACTTAAAAGCAATGTGGAAGGAGTGTGGAGTGACTTACAAGTTCACCACACCCTATCACCCACAATGCAATGGTTTAGTTGAGAGATTCAACAAAACCTTGAAGGGCATAATTAAAGGGCTCCCAGAAAAGCTTAGGCGAAGATGGGACATACTCTTGCCCTGCCTTTTATTTGCATATAGGGAGGTGCCTCAGAAGGGGTTGGTTACAGCCCTTTTGAACTTCTGTTTGGCCACCCTGTCAGGGGTCCACTGTGCTTGGTGAAGGAAGGATGGGAGTTACCTCTCAAGCCCCCAAAGCAAGACATAGTGGACTATGTACTTGGTCTCCGCTCCCGGATGGCTGAGTATATGAAAAAGGCAACTAAAAACCTTGAGGCTAGCCAGGAACTTCAAAAGGCCTGGCATGACCAAAGGCTGTTCTGACTGTTTACCAGCCAGGACAGAAGGTGTGGGTGTTGGAGCCAGTGGCCCCAGCAGCTCTCCAAGACAAATGGTGTGGACCCCACACTATTGTTGAGCAGAAGGGTGAGGTTACCTACTTAGTAGACCTAGGAACACCCAGGAGTCCCCACAGGGTTCTCCATGTCAACAGGTTAACACCATATGTGGACAGGGCAGACATGGGCTTGCTCATGGCTACTGATGAAGGGCAGGAGGAAGAGAGTGACCCACTCCCTGACCTGCTCTCACAGAACCCTGACGATGGGTCAGTAGATGGTGCAGCCTTGGCAGGCAGCCTCACTACCCAGCAACAAACTGATTGTAGACAGGTGCTCAATCAGTTTAGACACATGTTTTCACTGACACCCAGTCAGACCACCTGGTGCACTCATGAAGTGGACACTGGGGACAGTCTGCCTATAAAAAATAAGATTTATAGACAACCTGACCATGTCAGGGACAGTATCAGGACTGAAGTGAAGAAAATGTTGGAGTTGGGAGTTATTGAACCCTCAGATAGCCCTTGGGCTAGTCCAGTGGTCCTTGTGCCAAAACCTCACACCAGTGGTGGAAAAAGAGAGATGAGGTTTTGTGTGGACTACAGGGGTCTCAATGCAGTCACTAGGACTGATGCCCATCCAATACCAAGGGCAGATGAGCTCATAGATACTTTGGCCTCAGCCAAATATCTCAGCACATTTGACTTGACAGCTGGCTACTGGCAGATCAGGCTAGCTGATACTGCAAAGCCCAAAACAGCATTCTCAATGCCTAGTGGGCATTATCAATTTGTGGTGATGCCCTTTGGTCTGAAGAATGCACCTGCCACTTTCCAGAGGTTGGTGAATACAGTTCTCACAGGTCTGGAAGCCTATAGTGCAGCATATCTAGATGATATTGCTGTCTTTAGCTCCACCTGGGAGGATCACCTGGTCCACCTCAGGAATGTTTTACAGGCCCTGCAAAAGGCAGGCCTGACTATCAAGGCCACTAAGTGCCAGATAGGGCAGAGTCAGGTTGTGTACCTGGGCCACCTTGTGGGTGGAGGCCAGGTTCAACCTTTGCAGAGCAAGATCCAGACTATCATGGACTGGACTGCTCCCACTACCCAGACTCAGGTGAGAGCCTTCTTAGGCCTGACTGGGTACTATAGGAGATTTGTCAAGGGGTATGGATCAATAGTGACACCCCTGAATGACTTAACTTCTAAGAAAATGCCCAAAAAGGTTCAGTGGACAGTTAGCTGTCAAAAGGCATTTGATGACCTGAAGCAGGCCATGTGCACTGCTCCCATTCTACAGAGTCCTGATTACTCCAAGAAGTTCATTGTTCAAACTGATGCATCTGAATTGGGGGTAGGGGCTGTACTGTCACAATTGAATGAAGAAGGTCAGGATCAGCCAGTAGCTTTCATTAGCAGAAGGCTGACCCCTAGAGAGAAACGTTGGTCAGCCATTGAGAGGGAGGCCTTTGCTGTGGTCTGGGCTCTGAAGAAGTTGAGGCCATACTTGTTTGGTACCCACTTCCTGGTTCAGACAGACCATAAGCCCCTCTTATGGCTAAAACAAATGAAGGGTGAAAACCCCAAACTGCTTAGGTGGTCCATTTCCCTACAGGGGATGGACTTCACAGTGGAACATAGACCTGGGAGTAACCATGCCAATGCAGATGGACTCTCTAGGTACTTCCACTTAGAACATGAAGACTTAACTGGGCAAGGTTAGTTTAATGTCCCTACGTTTGGGGGGTTGTGTAGGAGAGTAGGATCTGCTTCACATGGGTACCCCCACTTTTGCTGATGCTTCACTGTTTTTCGACATTAGTCTGGCTGGGGCCCTGCTAATCAGAACCCCAGCCTAGCTGCTTCCTCTCTAAAATGGTTTCCATGTGCCTTAGGCACATCACTGATTGGAATCTGGAGTGCCCTTATAAGTCCCTAGTATATGGTATACTATGTACCAAGGGCATAGGTACCTCAGAGGCCTACCAGGGGCTGCAGCATGTATTATGCCACCCCTGGAAGGCCATCCAAACTGACACCACAGGTCTGCTACTGCAGCCTGGGTAAGGTGGTGCATGCACCCCTTACTGTGATATAGGTTACCTATATCACTAAATACATACACACATATAAACCTATAAGTCACTCCTATGGCAGGCCTTATCAATCCTGAAGGCAGAGTGCATGGTTCCTATGTGAGAGGGTGCCCCTGCATGAGCAGGGCCCCTCTGCATCGTTCGGAGACCCTTCTCTGATGCTGTTTGTAGTGCAGCCTGACCATATACTCTTAAGCGCATTATAACCTCGCGTTAAATGCTAACTTTGGAATGGCTGCACCTAAACATGTCGTGTTTGGTGTCAAACATCTTGGAATACTAACACCCCGCCAATTCTGGCGGCGGGGGTAGCATTCCACCCTTCTAGAGGGAGAGACATGTTAACCCTGGCCTGGCCGGTAACTTCTTTCTAAAGCCCTGGCATCACAAAATGGATGCTGCTGCCACAGACACGAGTCTGGCCTCCTGCTGCTGGACGAAACTCCGGCAGGGGAGGCCTGGACAATAGGTTTCCTGTCCCAGGGAGGTGTGACCACCTCCCCAGACAGGATAATGTGTATTGGGGCTGGGCGGGAGCACTTTCGGGTGCTTTGAAGTCCTGCACTGGGGGCACACTTGGTGTCCCTGTGCATACCCCAGTTCAAACCGGATCAGGGCTTGCAGCCCCTGCTTTGGCGCGAACTGGACAAAGGGAAAGGGGTGTAGCCACCCTCTGCCCTGACCCACCCATAGGTGGGGCCACAGAGTAGTCCAACCCCTAAACTTAGTATAAGTATAGGAACCCAGTCCTTAGGACTTTAGATTATCCCTGGACGAAACTCTGAAACAGAATCCTGGACCTTCGACGCTCTACTAAAGACTAGAGGACAGAAGAATCTCCCTTGGGGTCAAGGAGTGACTCCCCTGCTTAGCAGGCACCAAAGAAGCAATTGTCCGGTCTGCATCGCCTAAGCTCCCGTCGGATGCCGAAGTCTTTGCATCACCAGATGTGGATTTCCAGACTTCCCCGAGGCTGCCCTGAGTCCCCAGCAAAGCTGAGGCCCGTAGCTGTCGTGGGTAACGTGGAACCATGACCCCTGGACACCACACGCATTTGCTAGTGCATCCTCTTTTGGGTCTTCCACGAAGTCGTGCTTTGGGCTCCCAGTAGCCCTAGCCTCCAGCACCAACTGCACCGAAGATCACTGGCCTCCACTCCACGAGTGTCCTGTGAGCCAGATCCACGTGTGACGTCTCGAGGCTCCTTTGCGGTCGCTAGCCCGTTGGCTAGTAGCCCTTCACGAAGGCCAATCCTTTTCTTCTTGGGCTCCCTGGTTGCTCCAGGCTTGCCCTCACTTACCCTTGCTGGGTGAGTTCCTCAGACCTTGCTGGTCTGCACCATCGACGATCTTCATCTTCATCGAGACTTGCCGTTGCCAAGGCTTGTTGGGTCCAATCCGGTCGCCGACACCTCAGCACTCGACAAACATCGTGTACCAGCCCGAATCCTGCTCCTGGTCGCCGACAACGCCTCCTGGACCTCGTGGCTGAAGAGTCAAGACGACCGTCAACCGCACTTGAAGCAAGCGACATCGGTGGGCATCTGTCCATCGCCTTCCTGGTCACTGGCTAGTGACCCAGACTCTGTCCCCTCTGCTTTCAGGTTCTTCAGATCTCCGATCCACTCTTGGATCCACCCGGACACTTTCCACTTGGTCGCAGCAGCACTTTGCAGCAGATCGCCATTCAAATCGACGACGAAACCCGAACCCGAAAGGCACCTATGCACCCGGCTTCCCTGGGTGAGGTAACACGAGTACTCCGGTGCTCCCGTGGGTAGAGACTCTAGAACGACCTAGTTCTCAAAGGGTTTGCTCCAAGTCCTCCTTTAAGTGTCCCTTTTCTTTAATTTCCTGATCGCGACTTTCTCCATAGAAGTTAACGGCGTATCGCGGTTGTGTATTTACACTGCACGCGTCCCCCGTGGGTCCCCTGTGTCACTACCTTGGGTGGTTCCTTGTGGGCCAAGCACTTCTAGAGGCTCTAGGCCTAGTGTCTAGTTCAGTCGTGGTTCTTATACCACTTTATTGGTATATGGTTTGGTACGCCCCTAGGCCCCAAACGTGTATTTGTGCTATTACTGTGTTTAAATAACTTATAACTTGTGTACTTCGAACTCTAGCCTCATAAAGAGACTAGAGGGGTGTGTTTAGCAATAAATACATATATTTTGAATATATACCTGGTGTGGTGCTCTTTCATTTGATCACTCAAGAGATTATAGACTGGTAAAACAAGCTGCTTTACATTCCTTCAAGACTTAGCCTGAAGGCTGCTCTCCATAGCTACCACTAGGATAGCTTTCAATAAGGTTGTCTTTAACCTATCTCCAATAAGGGGTTGTTTGGACTGGTGCAAGGTGCCCACTATAATTAGTGGACAGCATATGCCAGGCCAACTTCTCACATAGGTAACCTATATCACAGTAAGGGGTGCATGCACCACCTTACCCAGGCTGCAGTAGCAGACCTGTGGTGTCAGTTTGGATGGCCTTCCAGGGTGGCACAATACATGCTGCAGCCCCTGGTAGGCCTCTGAGGTACCTATGCCCTTGGTACATAGTATACCATATACTAGGGACTTATAAGGGCACTCCAGATTCCAATCAGAGATGTGCCTAAGGCACATGGAAACCATTTTAGAGAGGAAGCAGCTAGGCTGGGGTTCTGATTAGCAGGGCCCCAGCCAGACTAATGTCGAAAAACAGTGAAGCATCAGCAAAAAGTGGGGGTACCCATGTGAAGCAGATCCTACTCTCCTACAAGCAGGAGGCCAGACTTGTGTCTGTGGCAGCTGTGAGAAGTTGGCCTGGCATATGCTGCCCACTATTTGTAGTGGGCACCTTGCACCAGTCCAAACAACCCCTTATTGGAGATAGGTTAAAGACAACCTTTATTGAAAGCTATCCTAGTGGTAGCTATGGAGAGCAGCCTTCAGGCTAAGTCTTGAAGGAATGTAAAGCAGCTTGTTTTACCAGTCTATAATCTCTTGAGTGACCAAATGAAAGAGCACCACACCAGGTATATATTCAAAATATATGTATTTATTGCTAAACACACCCCTCTAGTCTCTTTAGGAGGCTAGAGTTCAAGTACACAAGTTATAAGTTATTTAAACACAGTAATAGCACAAATACACGTTTGGGCCCTAGGGGCGTACCAAACCATATACCAATAAAGTGGTATAAGAACCACGACTGAACTAGACACTAGGCCTAGAGCCTCTAGAAGTGCTTGGACCACAAGGAACCACCCAAGGTAGTGACACAGGGGACCCACGGGGGACGCGTGCAGTGTAAATACACAACCGCGATACGCCGTTAACTTCTATGGAGAAAGTCACGATTAGGAAATTAAAGAAAAGGGACACTTAAAGGAGGACTTGGAGCAAACCCTTTGAGAACTAGGTCGTTCTAGAGTCTCTACCCACGGGAGCACCGGAGTACTCGTGTTACCTCACCCAGGGAAGCCGGGTGCATAGGTGCCTTTCGGGGTCGGGTTTCGTCGTCGATTTGAATGGCGATCTGCTGCAAAGTGCTGCTGGCGACCAAGTGGAAAGTGTCCGGTTGGATCCAAGAGTGGATCGGAGATCTGAAGAACCTGAAAGCAGAGGGGACAGAGTCTGGGTCACTAGCCAGTGACCAGGATGGCGATGAGCGGATGCCCACCGATGTCGAGTGCTTCAGGTGCATTGATGGTCGTCTTGACTCTTCAGCCACGAGGTCCAGGAGGCGTTGTCGGCAACCAGGAGCAGGATTCGTGCTGGTACAGGATGTCTGTCGAGTGCTGAGGTGTCGGCGACTGGATTGGACCCAACAAGCCTTGGCAACGGCAAGTCTCGGTGAAGATGAAGATTGTCGATGGTGCAGACCAGCAAGGTCTGAGGAACTCACCCAGTGACAGTAAGTGAGGGCAGGCCTGGAGCAACCAGGATGCCCAAGAAGAAAAAGATTGGCCTTCGTGAAGGGCTACTAGCCAACGGGCTAGCGACCGCAAAGGAGCCTCGAGACGTCGCACGTGGATCTGGCTCACAGGACACTCGTGGAGTGGAGGCCAGTGATCTTCAGTGCAGTTGGTGTTGGAGGCTAGGGCTATTCAGAGCCCAAAGCACGTCTTCGTGGGAGACCCAGAAGAGGATGCACTTGCAAATGTGCTCGGTGTCCAGGGGTCACAGTCTCACGTTACCCACGATAGCTATGGGCCTCAGCTTTGCTGGGGACTCAGGGTAGCCTCGGTGAAGTCTGAGAATCTACCTCTGGTGATGCGAAGACTTCGGCGTCCGACGGGAGCTTCAGAAATGCAGACCGGACAGATGCGTCTTTGGTGCCTGCCAAGCAGGGGAGTCACTCCTTGACCCCAAGGGAGATTCTTCTGTCCTCTAGTCTTGAGTAGAGCGTCGAAGGTCCAGGATTCAGTGTCAGAGTTTCGACCAGGGATAATCTAAAGTCCTAAGGACTGGGTTCCTATACTTATACCAAGTTTTTAGGGGTTGGACTACTCTGTGGCCCCACCTATGGGTGGGTCAGGGCAGAGGGGTGGCTACACCCCTTTCCCTTTGTCCAGTTCGCACCAAAGCAGGGGCTGCAAGCCCCTGATCCGGTTTGAACTGGGGTATGCACAGGGACACCAAATGTGCCCCCAGTGCAGGACTTCAAAGCACCCGAAGTGCTCCCGCCCAGCCCCAATACACATTATCCTGTCTGGGGAGGTGGTCACACCTCCCTGGGACAGGAAACCTATTGTCCAGGCCTCCCCTGCCGGAGTTTCGTCCAGCAGCAGGAGGCCAGACTCGTGTCTGTGGCAGCAGCATCCATTTTGTGATGCCAGGGCTTTAGAAAGAAGTTACCGGGCTAGCCAGAGTTAACATGTCTTTCCCTCTAGAAGGGTGGAATGCTACCCCCGCCGCCAGAATTGGCGGGGGGTAGTATTCCAAGATGTTTGACACCAAACACGACATGTTTAGGTGCAGCCATTCCAAAGTTAGCATTTAACGCGAGGTTATAATGCGCTTAAGAGTATATGGTCAGGCTGCACTACAAACAGCATCAGAGAAGGGTCTCCGAATGCTGCAGAGGGGCCCTGCTCATGCAGGGGCACCCTCTCACATAGGAACCACGCACTCTGCCTTCAGGATTGATAAGGCCTGCCATAGGAGTGACTTATAGGTTTATATGTGTGTATGTATTTAGTGATATAGGTAACCTATACCACAGTAAGGGGTGCATGCACCACCTTACCCAGGCTGCAGTAGCAGACCTGTGGTGTCAGTTTGGATGGCCTTCCAGGGGTGGCATAATACATGCTGCAGCCCCTGGTAGGCCTCTGAGGTACCTATGCCCTTGGTACATAGTATACCATATACTAGGGACTTATAAGGGCACTCCAGATTCCAATCAGAGATGTGCCTAAGGCACATGGAAACCATTTTAGAGAGGAAGCAGCTAGGCTGGGGTTCTGATTAGCAGGGCCCCAGCCAGACTAATGTCAAAAACCAGTGAAGTATCAGCAAAAAGTGGGGGTACCCCTGTGAAGCAGATCCTACTCTCCTACAATTGCCAAGCAAGCATTCGACTGGTAGGTTTGCACTCACCACAACCTTCTTAAGGCCAGTTACCCCTCCCCAGGAGAAGTTAACAACTGCCAGAGTATGGTCTGTTCTGACGTTGCTAGCATTGGTCACTTGGTACATCTCACCAAGTATAACTTGCCCAGGATTCACAAGGTCTTGTGTCACCATGGTGACACTTGCCCCTGTGTCCCTAAATGCCAAAGCCTCTCGTCCATTGATTAAAGGCTGTTGTCTGTACTTGCCCAGATTACTGGGACTCACAGAGGAGGTCACATCCATGCCTCCATCACAGACTAACACAGCCTGAGTGAGTTCTCTGACTAGGTCAGAGCCCAACTCAGTACCCAGGGTCAACCCTACTAAACCCTTGGCTGCAGTACTCCCACCACCAACTGTAACTGTACTAGGGGAACAGGTGCCTTAGGGGCATTGGTGGGGGCTGGACTTGAGTCTTTGGACTTGGTGCAATCACTGGTCCAGTGGGTCTTTTGCTTACAGACCTTGCACCATGGTTTTCTTTGGCCTTTCCCTTTGGTAGACTGTGAATCCCCACCTGAAGAAGATTTTTGGGGGCCTTGTGAAGACTTTTGATCTTTACCCTTCTCCCCACCCTTTTCAGAGTTCTTAGAATCTTGCTTCTTAGGGTCACCACCTTGGTTCTGTACCTTCTGCCTCACCCTGGTTCTGACCCATTTGTCTGCCTTCTTTCCCAATTCTTGGGGAGAGGTCAGATTAGAGTCCACCAGGTACTGATGCAACAGCTGATTTTGACAGTTATTAAGAATCTGCTCCCTCATTATCAAATTGTACAATCCTGTGAAGTCACACACCTTACTGCCCATCAACCAGCCTTCCAGAGCCTTAGCAGAACAATCCACATAGTCTACCCAGTCTTGAGTCTGTGCTTTTTGGGTATCTCTGAACTTCAACCTGTATTGTTCAGTTGTTAGGCCAAACCCATCAATAAGAGCACTCTTCAAGACCTTGTAATTATCAGCATCCTCTTCTCTTACAGTGAGGAGCTTGTCTCTACCTTTGTCTGCAAAGGAGAGCCACAAGATTGCTGCCCACTGCTCCTGAGGGACCTTCTGTACTTTACAGGCCCTCTCTAGAGCAGTTATCCATTTGTGGATGTCATCCCCACTCTGGTAGGGAGGGACAATCTTGCTCAGGTTTCTATGGTCATAAGACCGTTCCCTATCTCTAGGGACATGGCTGCCACCATGGGACTCTAGTCCCAACTTTTTTCTCTCTTTGTAGAGATCTAGGGACTCCCTGTCTATAGCCAGTTGCTGTTTTCTGAGTTCAAGCTGAGCTTCCTCATATTGAATCAGCCTCTTTCTCCTCTCATGAGAGGATTCCCTCCTATGAGAGGAGACAGAGGTCCCTATTGAGGTGCCAGAGTGGTTAGACTCCTGAGAAGGAGACCTAGACCTTCTGGGCACACTCACAATCCTTCCTGGGGGACAAGGTGGAGGTCATTCTGAGCCTCCTCCTCATCCACAGGAGGAATTGGATTATCCAGGTCAGGGTCATTGTCACCCTCCTGGTCAGTTCCAGAGGGGGGGCTGGGGTATTGCTACCCCTGGCCCCATCCTCATCTTCTGCCCCACCCTCTGCTCCTACCCCTTCAGTCCCTAAGGGCCTGCTGAGATCATAAGCCTCCAACATCTCTCTAAGATGTTGGGTGGTGGGACTTTGGCCTGTCTTCAGTTTCCTCAAGTTACATAATGCTCTCAATTCCAAGAATGGGAGGGTATCATACTTGGAGGGAAGAAGCCCAGGGGCTTCTGGCAAGGACTCACTGGGTCCTGGCTTTGAAGACATCACTAGTGAGGTGTGGTGTATGCACTACCTACTCTAGTGTGGCCTACTAAACTCTCTTGAGTTGTAGAAAGGGTGTGCTATCCCTTAACACACAACTCTAAGTTCAGTAGAACTTACTGTATTCTAAGCTTAATTTATATGTACCTTAGGTACCTTTAGTGGTTTTCAGTTGATCAATTCAATTGAGACTATCTGGTAAAACAATAGCAAGCTGGAATCCCACACGCTGCACACCAATGTGAGAAGTTGGCCTGGCATATGCTGCCCACTAATTATAGTGGGCACCTTGCACCAGTCCAAACAACCCCTTATTGGAGATAGGTTAAAGACAACCTTTATTGAAAGCTATCCTAGTGGTAGCTATGGAGAGCAGCCTTCAGGCTAAGTCTTGAAGGAATGTAAAGCAGCTTGTTTTACCAGTCTATAATCTCTTGAGTGACCAAATGAAAGAGCACCACACCAGGTATATATTCAAAATATATGTATTTATTGCTAAACACACCCCTCTAGTCTCTTTATGAGGCTAGAGTTCGAAGTACATAAGTTATAAGTTATTTAAACACAGTAATAGCACAAATACACGTTTGGTCCCTAGGGGCGTACCAAACCATATACCAATAAAGTGGTATAAGAACCACGACTGAGCTAGACACTAGGCCTAGAGCCTCTAGAAGTGCTTGGACCACAAGTAACCACCCAAGGTAGTGACACAGGGGACCCACGGGGGACGCGTGCAGTGTAAATACACAGCCGCGAAACGCCGTTAACTTCTATGGAGAAAGTCGCGATTGGGAAATTAAAGAAAAGGGACACTTAAAGGAGGACTTGGAGCAAACCCTTTGAGAACTAGGTCGTTCTAGAGTCTCTACCCACGGGAGCACCGGAGTACTCGTGTTACCTCACCCATGGAAGCCGGGTGCATAGGTGCCTTTCGGGGTCGGGTTTCGTCGTCGATTTGAATGGCGATCTGCTGCAAAGTGCTGCTGGCGACCAAGTGGAAAGTGTCCGGGTGGATCCAAGAGTGGATCGGAGATCTGAAGAACCTGAAAGCAGAGGGGACAGAGTCTGGGTCACTAGCCAGTGACCAGGAAGGCGATGAGCAGATGCCCACCGATGTCGAGTGCTTCAGGTAGGTTGACGGTCGTCTTGACTCTTCAGCCACGAGGTCCAGGAGGAGTTGTCGGTGACCAGGAGCAGGATTCGGGCTGGTACACAATGTCTGTCGAGTGCTGAGGTGTTGGCGACTGGATTGGACCCAACAAGCCTTGGCAACGGCAAGTCTCGATGTAGATGAAGAATGACGAGGATGCAGACCAGCAAGGTCTGAGGAACTCACCCAGCAAGGGTAAGTGAGGGCAAGCCTGGAGCAAACAGGGAGCCCAAGTAGGAAAAGATTGGCCTTCGTGAAGGGCTACTAGCCAACGGGCTAGCAACCGCGAAGGAGCCTCAACACAGTGCACGTTGAGCTGGCTCACAGGACACTCGTGGAGTGGAGGCCAGTGATCTTCGGTGCAGTTGGTGCTGGAGGCTAGGGCTACTCGGAGCCCAAAGCACGACTTCGTGGAAGACCCAGAAGAGGATGCACTAGCAAATGCGTGTGGTGTCCAGGGGTCATGGTTCCACGTTACCCACGACAGCTACGGGCCTCAGCTTTGCTGGGGACTCAGGGCAGCATCGGAGAAGTCTGGAAATCCACCTCTGGTGATGCAAAGACTTCGGCGTCCGACGGGAGCTTAGGCGATGCAGACCGGACAATTGCTTCTTTGGTGCCTGCCAAGCAGGGGAGTCACTCCTTGACCCCAAGGGAGATTCTTCTGTCCTCTAGTCTTGAGTAGAGCGTCGAAGGTCCAGGATTCTGTGTCAGAGTTTCGTCCAGGGATAATCTAAAGTCCTAAGGACTGGGTTCCTATACTTATACTAAGTTTAGGGGTTGGACTACTCTGTGGCCCCACCTATGGGTGGGTCAGGGCAGAGGGGTGGCTACACCCCTTTCCCTTTGTCCAGTTCACGCCAAAGCAGGGGCTGCAAGCCCCTGATCTGGTTTGAACTGGGGTATGCACAGGGACACCAAGTGTGCCCCCAGTGCAGGACTTCAAAGCACCCGAAAGTGCTCCCGCCCAGCCCCAATACACACTATCCTGTCTGGGGAGGTGGTCACACCTCCCTGGGACAGGAAACCTATTGTCCAGGCCTCCCCTGCCGGAGTTTCGTCCAGCAGCAGGAGGCCAGACTTGTGTCTGTGGCAGCAGCATCCATTTTGTGATGCCAGGGCTTTAGAAAGAAGTTACCGGCCAGGCCAGGGTTAACATGTCTCTCCCTCTAGAAGGGTGGAATGCTACCCCCGCCGCCAGAATTGGCGGGTGGTAGTATTCCAAGATGTTTGACACCAAACACGACATGTTTCGGTGCAGCCATTCCAAAGTTAGCATTTAACACGAGGTTATAATGCGCTTAAGAGTATATGGTCAGGCTGCACTACAAACAGCATCAGAGAAGGGTCTCCGAACGCTGCAGAGGGGCCCTGCTCATGCAGGGGCACCCTCTCACATAGGAACCATGCACTCTGTGTAGGAGAGTAGGATCTGCTTCACAGGGGTACCCCCACTTTTTGCTGATGCTTCACTGTTTTTCGACATTAGTCTGGCTGGGGCCCTGCTAATCAGAACCCCAGCCTT
Source organism: Calotriton arnoldi (assembly GCA_963921515.1). Lineage (NCBI taxonomy): Eukaryota > Metazoa > Chordata > Amphibia > Caudata > Salamandridae > Calotriton > Calotriton arnoldi. The sequence goes on along the minus strand of CAWUFW010006331.1, from coordinate 1,155,821 downwards.
GCTGCTTCCTCTCTAAAATGGTTTCCATGTGCCTTAGGCACATCACTGATTGGAATCTGGAGTGCCCTTATAAGTCCCTAGTATATGGTATACTATGTACCAAGGGCATAGGTACCTCAGAGGCCTACCAGGGGCTGCAGCATGTATTATGCCACCCCTGGAAGGCCATCCAAACTGACACCACAGGTCTGCTACTGCAGCCTGGGTAAGGTGGTGCATGCACCCCTTACTGTGATATAGGTTACCTATGTCACTAAATACATACACACATATAAACCTATAAGTCACTCCTAAGGCAGGCCTTATCAATCCTGAAGGCAGAGTGCGTGGTTCCTATGTGAGAGGGTGCCCCTGCATGAGCAGGGCCCCTCTGCAGCGTTCGGAGACCCTTCTCTGATGCTGTTTGTAGTGCAGCCTGACCATATACTCTTAAGCGCATTATAACCTCGCGTTAAATGCTAACTTTGGAATGGCTGCACCTAAACATGTCGTGTTTGGTGTCAAACATCTTGGAATACTACCCCCCGCCAATTCTGGCGGCGGGGGTAGCATTCCACCCTTCTAGAGGGAAAGACATGTTAACTCTGGCTAGCCCGGTAACTTCTTTCTAAAGCCCTGGCATCACAAAATGGATGCTGCTGCCACAGACACGAGTCTGGTCTCCTGCTGCTGGACGAAACTCCGGCAGGGGAGGCCTGTACAATAGGTTTCCTGTCCCAGGGAGGTGTGACCACCTCCCCAGACAGGATAATGTGTATTGGGGCTGGGCGGGAGCACTTTCGGGTGCTTTGAAGTCCTGCACTGGGGGCACATTTGGTGTCCCTGTGCATACCCCAGTTCAAACCGGATCAGGGGCTTGCAGCCCCTGCTTTGGCGCGAACTGGACAAAGGGAAAGGGGTGTAGCCACCCCTCTGCCCTGACCCACCCATAGGTGGGGCCACAGAGTAGTCCAACCCCTATACTTAGTATAAGTATAGGAACCCAGTCCTTAGGACTTTAGATTATCCCTGGACGAAACTCTGAAACAGAATCCTGGACCTTCGACGCTCTACTCAAGACTAGAGGACAGAAGAATCTCCCTTGGGGTCAAGGAGTGACTCCCCTGCTTGGCAGGCACCAGAGAAGCATCTGTCCGGTTCGCATTTCTGAAGCTCCCGTCGGACGCCGAAGTCATCGCATCACCAGAGGTGGATTCTCAGACTTCCCGAGGCTACCCTGAGTCCCCAGCAAAGCTGAGGCCCGTAGCTATCGTGGGTGACGTGAGACCGTGACCCCTGGACACCGAGCACATTTGCAAGTGCATCCTCTTCTGGGTCTCCCACGAAGTCGTGCTTTGGGCTCCGAGTAGCCCTAGCCTCCAGCACCAACTGCACCGAAGATCACTGGCCTCCACTGCACGAGTGTCCTGTGAGCCAGATCCACGTGCGACGTCTTGAGGCTCCTTCACGGTCGCTAGCCCGTTGGCTAGTAGCCCTTAACGAAGGCCAATCTTTTTCTTACTTGGCATCCTGGTTGCTCCAGGCCTGCCCTCACTTACCCTTGTTGGGTCCAATCCGGTCACCGACACCTCAGCACTCGACAGACATCGTGTAGCAGCCCGAATCCTGCTCCTGGTCGCCGACAACGCCTCCTGGACCTCGTGGCTGAAGAGTCAAGACGACCGTCAACGCACCTGAAGCACTCGACATCGGTGGGCATCTGTCCATCGCCTTCCTGGTCACTGGCTAGTGACCCAGACTCTGTCCCCTCTGCTTTCAGGTTCTTCAGATCTCCGATCCACTCTTGGATCCACCCGGACACTTTCCACTTGGTCGCCAGCAGCACTTTGCAGCAGATCGCCATTCAAATCGACGACGAAACCTGACCCCGAAAGACACCTATGCACCCGGCTTCCCTGGGTGAGGTAACACGAGTACTCCGGTGCTCCCGTGGGTAGAGACTCTTCAAAGTACTAGATCTCAAAGGGTTTGCTCCAAGTCCTCCTTTAAGTGTCCCTTTTCTTTAATTTCCCGATCACGACTTTCTCCATAGAAGTCAACGGCGTATCGCGGTTGTGTATTTACACTGCACGCGTCCCCCGTGGGTCCCCTGTGTCACTACCTTGGGTGGTTCCTTGTGGTCCAAGCACTTCTAGAGGCTCTAGGCCTCGTGTCTAGTTCAGTCGTGGTTCTTATACCACTTTATTGGTATATGGTTTGGTACGCCCCTAGGGCCCAAATGTGTATTTGTGCTATTACTGTGTTTAAATAACTTCTAACTTATGTACTTCGAACTCTAGCCTCATAAAGAGACTAGAGGGGTGTGTTTAGCAATAAATACATATATTTTGAATATATACCTGGTGTGGTGCTCTTTCATTTGATCACTCAGGAGATTATAGACTGGTAAAACAAGCTGCTTTACATTCCTTCAAGACTTAGCCTGAAGGCTGCTCTCCATAGCTACCACTAGGATAGCTTTCAATAAAGGTTGTCTTTAACCTCTCTCCAATAAGGGGTTGTTTGGACTGGTGCAAGGTGCCCACTATAATTAGTGGACAGCATATGCCAGGCCAACTTCTCACATTGGTGTGCAGCGTGTGGGATTCCAGCTTGCTATTGTTTTACCAGATAATCTCAATTGAATTGATCAACTGAAAACCACTAAAGGTACCTAAGGTACATATAATTTAAGCTTAGAATACAGTAAGTTCTACTGAACTTAGAGTTGTGTGTTAAGGGCTAGCACAACCCTTTCTACAACTCAAGAGAGTTTAGTAGGCCACACTAGAGTAGGTAGTGCATACACCACACCACACTAGTAATGTCTTTAAGGGTAGGATCTAAAGAATCCTTGCAGGAAGCCACTGAGCTTCCACCCTCCAAGTATGATACACTCCCATTCTTGGAATTGAGAGCATTATGTAACTTGAGAAAAATAAAGACAGGCCAAAGTCCCACCACCCAACACCTTAAGGAGTTGTTGGTAGCTTATGACCTTAGTAAGCCCTTGGGGACTGAAGGGGTAGGAGCAGAGGGTGGGGCAGAAGATGAGGATGGGACCAGGGGTAGAAATACCCACAGCCCCCCCTCTGAAACTGGCCAGGACGGTGAAAATGACCCTGACCTGGAAAACCCAATCCCTCCTGAGGAAGATGAAGAGGATGATCAGGATGATGCCCTCTTTGTCCCCCAGGAAGGATTATGAGTGTGCCCAGAAAGTCTAGATCTCCTTCTCAGGAGTCTAACCACTCTGGCACCTCAATAGGGAGCTCTGTCTCATCTCATAGGAGGGAATCCTCTCATGAGAGGAGAACAAGGCTGATTCAATATGAGGAAGCTCAGCTTGAACTCAGAAGGAAGCAAGTAGCCTTAGACAGGGAGTCCCTAGATCTCTTTAGAGAGAAAAGAAAGTTGGGACTAGAGTCCCATGGTGGCAGCCATGTCCCTAGAGATAGGGATAGGTCCTATGACCATAGGAACCTGAGCAAGATTGTCCCTCCCTACCAGAGTGGGGATGACATCCACAAATGGATGACTGCTCTAGAGAGGGCCTGTAAAGTACAGAGGGTCCCTCAGGAGCAGTGGGCAGCAATCTTGTGGCTCTCCTTTGCTGACAAAGGTAGAGACAAGCTCCTCACTGTTAGAGAGGAGGATGCTGATAATTACAAGGTCTTGAAGAGTGCTCTTATTGATGGGTTTGGCCTAACCACTGAACAGTACAGGTTGAAGTTCAGAGATACCCAAAAGCACAGACTCAAGACTGGGTAGACTATGTGGATTGTTCTGCCAAGGCTCTGGAAGGCTGGTTGATGGGCAGTAAGGTGTGTGACTTCTCAGGATTGTACAATCTGATAATGAGGGAGCAGATTCTTAATAACTGTCAAAATCAGCTGTTGCATCAATACCTGGTAGACTCTGATCTGACCTCTCCCCAAGAATTGGGAAAGAAGGCAGACAAATGGGTCAGAACCAGGGTGAAGCAGAAAGTACAGAACCAAGGTGGGGACACTAAGAAGCAAGATTCTAAGAACTCTGAAAAGGGTGGGGAGAAGGGTAAAGATCAAAAGTCTTCATCAGGCCCCCAAAAATCTTCTTCAGGTGGGGATTCACAGTCTACAAAAGGGAAAGGCCAAAGAAAACCATGGTGCAAGGTCTGTAAGCAAAAGACCCACTGGACCAGTGATTGCACCAAGTCCAAAGACTCAAGTCCAGCACCCACCAATGCCCCTAAGGCACCTGTTCCCCTAGTACAGTTATAGTTGGTGGGAATGCTCCAGCCAAGGGTTTAGTAGGGTTCACCCTGGGTACTGAGTTGGGCTCTGACCTAGTCAGAGAACTGACTCAGGCTGTGTTAGTCTGTGATGGAGGCATGGATGTGACCTCCTCTGTGAGTCCCAGTAATCTGGGCAAGTACAGACAACAGCCTTTAATCAATGGACGAGAGGCTTTGGCATTTAGGGACACAGGGGCAAGTGTCACAAAGGTGACACAAGACCTTGTGCATCCTGGGCAAGTTATACTTGGTGAAATGTATTGTATAGTGGCCCACACTCACCTACTTAACCATTGCACTCGCACCAGGTTTGTGTCTTCCCCGGTCCACCACGGAGTGTTCCGATTGAGTGGAGGGAAGGCTGACACAAACCGGAAGTGCTGCAACGGTGATTGGGACGGTTAGCGGTCTAGCTGACACAACCGCTACCATAAAAACCCGATGCCCGCCTCGACGCGCAGCGGACGCGCTAGAGGACATTGACCGGGTATTTAGAACAAGGGAAGGAGCGCCTGGTTAAGGGCTCCCGACTTACTGTATACGGACTGCACTGCACTGTTAGTTTTAATTGGTTTTAACCTCGTTTCTATTTTTTAACCTCGTCTTCATTTTAAAACAAAAAGAAATCTATTGTATAGTGGCCCACACTCACCTACTTAACCATTGCACTCGCACCAGGTTTGTGTCTTCCCCGGTCCACCACGGAGTGTTCCGATTGAGTGGAGGGAAGGCTGACACAAACCGGAAGTGCTGCAACGGTGATTGGGACGGTTAGCGGTCTAGCTGACACAACCGCTACCATAAAAACCCGATGCCCGCCTCGACGCGCAGCGGACGCGCGCAGCGGGCGCGCCAAAGGCAAGCCCGTCTGCGCTCGTCCGCGCAAGATCGGGCACAGGGCCCAGTCCCCCTGCACCTACGCTTTCAGCCCCCCTCCAATACTCCAGAGAAAAACTATTTCTCATAAGGCAAACATCAAAGCAACTATGCTCCCACCCTATCTCCACTGAGAAACTACAAGATAAGTGCACTCACTGCCTATATGAATTTCCATTAAAGACAATCCAACAGGTGGCAGGGAAGGTGTTTAATATGGCTCTGCTGAATTGCAGATCCTTACCAAAACACACATTGGAAATTTTCATGCTTCTACAGGACACAGATCTTGATGTTCTGTTCCTTACGGAGACATGGCTATCCCCAAGTTCAGATTCTGACGTGGTGCAGGCCCTCCCCCCTGGCTACCTGATCCAGCGTCTGGATAGAACAAGTGGCAAAGGTGGGGGGATAGCAATTATATATAAAGACCACCTAATTTGCCGCATCTTGGATAGCCCTCTCCTAGATTGTGAAAACGCTCATTTTTCAATTGAATTTTCCCCGCAAATTCTTTTGTTGGTATCCTCCTATACCGTCCCCAGGAGTACAGGGACAATTCTGCAGCTCGCTATTAGAAACTGTCCTCTCTCTGGCTAGTGTCTCATCCAATTTTAACCTCCTTGGAGATTTAAATCTTCATTTTGATAATCCATTGGATAAAGTGGCTGACGAATTAGCTCTGGATCTCGCAGCCTACCAACTCCACCTAAAGACTCACCAAGCTACACACATGAAAGGTCATCTTTTGGACCCTATTTTTTCAAATATAACAGAACTAAAAGGGAGGGAACCTATTCCCGTCCCCTGGTCAGATCATTTCTTAGTTCCGTTTTTGTGGTACCCACCTACCTCTGACCCTCACATACCAGCTTTACGTACCCAAGCCCGGCAATGGTCCAAACTGGTTACAGAGGACTGGACTCGTGTACTTGAATCTACCAAACCCATATATGATTCCGACCCATCAGTAGCAAACAGAAAGTTCTCTGTATGGATCGAGAACGCATTAGACACAGTATTACCCAAAAAAACCCTATTAAAAAAAGGTGGACCCAACAAATCCCCTTGGTTTACTTTGGAACTTCGCAAATTAAAACAACAATGTAAGAAACTAGAAAGAGCATGGAGGAAAGACTTTGCCAGTGAGAAAAAGCCGAATATAGATCATCTATTACAACGTATAAAGTGGCATTAAAAACAACACAGGCTGCCTACTACGAAGAAAAATTCGATCCTCTTCCAATTCCTCTAGAGAAACATTTCGTATTGTTAAAAAGCTCCTGAAAGTCCCGGATCCACCTTCAGCCCCTGACCCTTTTGGCCACCGATGTGACGAATTAGCAGAATTCTTCTCCACCAAAATTCAAAATATTTTAAAAACTTCCCACTTAATACCAAGGAACACTGTTCTGAGCCTCATAACTCAGAACCACAGAGTAGTGCCCATTGTCTAAATTCCTATGTCCCTCTGACAGAGGAACTTCTTTCCCCTATCCTAGACTCGGTCAAGAGTGGGTCTCCGCTCGACCCGGCCCCATTTAACATACTAAAGTCAGCAACACCCATCATTAACTCCTCCATCACTAATTTAATTAATGCCTCCTTAACATTGGGCATAGTTCCCCTGGATTGGAAAAAGGCCATGGTAAGGGCACTTCTGAAGAAACCCCATCTGGATCCTACAGAGATGAGCAACTATCGTCCCATCTCCCTATTACCTGGAATTAGCAAGGTGGCAGAGAAATATGTAAACCGTCAACTCTCTGCTCACCTTGAGTCCGCTGGACTTCTCCACGCCTCCCAGACGGGCTTCCGCCCTGGCCAGGGTACGGAGACTGCAATGATTGCGGTGGTAGAGGAGGCTAGAAGGATTCTTGACTCGGGGGATCCGCGGCCATTATCCTTCTGGACCTAAGTGCAGCCTTCGATACGGTAAACCATTGCACTCTGGTACGCCGCCTTAAAAGAGTAGGAGTGACAGGATCGGCTTTAGCCTGGCTGAAATCATTTCTGGAAAATAGAACCTTTCAAGTATTTGAAGATAACATCCGGTCCCAACCAGTACCACTCCACTGTGGGTTCCCCAGGGCTCATCCTTGAGCCCTACACTTTTTAATGTGTACATGTCCCCATTGGCAGAAATTGTAACTCCATTTGGAATTAAAATGGTCACTCTATGCAGATGACACCCAATTAATCGTAACATTGAATCAGGTGGAACAGTCCTCGGTAGACTTATGCTCCTGTCTCAAAGAAGTTACTCATTGGATGAACAGAGCACACCTCAAACTTAATGGTGAAAAAACAGAGCTCTTATTGCTGGGCGATCAATCAATATTCCACCCCAATACTATGTGGCCGACCTGCATGGGACCAGCACCTTTGCCAAAAAAGAGATAAAGAGCCTGGGTATCTGGCTGGACCAAGACCTTACTTTTAGAACACAAGCTAGGAAAACCGCCGCTGTTTGTTATGGTCTGCTCCGAACCTCGAGAAAAATACTGCCTCTTTTACCTGGCCCCTCTAGAAAGCTCCTAATTCAGGCACTTATTCTATCCAGATTAGATTACGGTAATGCCCTCTATTTAGGAGCTCCCAAATCAGTTACCACTAAGCTACAGGTGGTTCAGAATTCGGCAGCAAGACTTCTCACGGGCACAAAAATCCGATGTTCTGCCAAACCTGCCTTGAGATCACTTCACTGGCTCCCGGTACAGGAAAGAATCCATTTTAAGGCCCTTTGCATTACGCACAAAATCTTTCAGGGCAAGGGTCCTTCTATTCTAAAAACCTGATTAAACCATACAAAGCCAATAGAAATCTACGTTCAGATGATCTCTCCCTAGCCGACACCCCAAGAATCAAGAGGACACGGACGGGTGGCCGCCTCTTCTCCTATAATGCCTCCAAACTTTGGAATTCCCTTCCTCTCACTATTCGTAAGGAAACAAACCATTTGATATTTCGCAAACATTTGAAGACCTGGCTATTCCCGTAAACCCATCTGTCCTCTGGCCACTTCCGCAGCGCTGGGATGCTTCCGGGTAGCCATGCGCTTTATAAAAATTTCTTTCATTTCATTTCATTTCATTTCAAGTGACCAATGCTAGCAATGTCAGAACAGACCATACTCTGGCAGTTGTTAACTTCTCCTGGGGAGGGGTAACTGGCCTTAAGAAGGTTGTGGTAAGTGCAAACCTAGCAGTCGAATGCTTGCTTGGCAATGACTTAGAGACTTCTGCTTGGGCAGAAGTGGAGCTCAGGACCCATGCAGAAATGCTGGGGATCCCTGCAGATGTGTTTGCTGTGACCAGGTCACAAGCCAAAATGTCTAGCACTGAACAGGCCTTGGATTCTGGAATAATGGACCAAGTGCCTTCCAAGAGGAGGAGTAGTAGGGTTAAGGCAGTGCCTTCCCCTTGGCTCAGGAGGAAGATCAGTCCCTTGAGGGGGATGATCTCAGCCCTGAAGAAGGAACTGTCCCAGAGGAACTTGAACCTGACCAGGTTGAGTTCTTGGGGACAGGGGGACCTTCTAGGGCAGATCTGAGCCAGGAGCAGCAGAGCTGCCCCTCCTTGAACCCCTCAGACAGCAAGCTGCTGCTGAGGCTGCTGGGAAAGCTAGTGGTCCCCATACAGTGTATTGGGATGATGGACTCCTGTACTCAGAGAGTAGAGACCCCAAGCCTGGTGCTACCAGGAGGTTGGTTAAACCTCTAAAGTTCAGGGGCTTCCTATTGACCCTAGCCCATGATATTCCCTTGGCAGGTCACCTGGGCCAGAACAAGACTTGGGACAGAATTGTCCCTCACTTTCACTGGCCCCACATGTCTGAAGACACCAAGGAGTTTTGTCGCTCCTGTGTAACCTGCCAGGCCAGTGGCAAGGCAGGTGGCACTACAAATGCCCCCTGATACCACTACCTGTGGTGGGGTGCCCTTTGAAAGGGTAGGGATTGACATTGTTGGTCCCATGGATCCCCAAACAGCATCTGGGCACAGGTTTATCCTGGTGGTAGTGGATCATGCCACCAGGTACCCAGAAGCTATTCCCCTCAGGACCACTACAGCACCTGTGGTGGCAAGGGCCCTCCTGGGAATTTTCTCAAGAGTGGGCTTTCCTAAGGAGGTAGTATCAGACAGGGGTGCTAACTTCATGTCTGGGTACTTAAAAGCAATGTGGAAGGAGTGTGGAGTGACTTATAAGTTCACCACACCCTATCACCCACAATGCAATGGTTTAGTTGAGAGATTCAACAAAACCTTGAAGGGCATGATTAAAGGGCTCCCAGAAAAGCTTAGGCATAGATGGGACATAATCTTGCCCTGCCTTTTATTCGCATATAGGGAGGTGCCTCAGAAGGGGGTTGGTTACAGCCCTTTTGAACTTCTGTTTGGCCACCCTGTGAGGGGTCCACTGTGCTTGGTGAAGGAAGGATGGGAGTTACCTCTCAAGCCCCCAAAGCAAGATATAGTGGACTATGTACTTGGTCTCCGCTCCAGGATGGCTGAGTACATGAAAAAGGCAACCAAAAACCTTGAGGCTAGCCAGGAACTTCAAAAGGCCTGGCAAGACCAAAGGCTGTTCTGACTGTTTACCAGCCAGGACAGAAGGTGTGGGTGTTGGAGCCAGTGGCCCCAGCAGCTCTCCAAGACAAATGGAGTGGACCCCACACTATTGTTGAGCAGAAGGGTGAGGTTACCTACTTAGTAGACCTAGGAACACCCAGGAGTCCCCACAGGGTTCTCCATGTCAACAGGTTAAAACCATATGTGGACAGGGCAGACATGGGCTTGCTCATGGCTACTGATGAAGGGCAGGAGGAAGAGAGTGACCCACTCCCTGACCTGCTCTCACAGAACCCTGACGATGGGTCAGTTGATGGTGTAGCCTTGGCAGGCAGCCTCACTACCCAGCAGCAAACTGATTGTAGACAGGTTCTCAATCAGTTTAGACACATGTTTTCACTGACACCCAGTCAGACCACCTGGTGCACTCATGAAGTGGACACTGGGGACAGTCTGCCTATTAAAAATAAGATTTATAGGCAACCTGACCATGTCAGGGACTGTATCAGGACTGAAGTCCAGAAAATGTTGGAGTTGGGAGTTATTGAACCCTCAGATAGCCCTTGGGCTAGTCCAGTGGTCCTTGTGCCAAAACCTCACACCAGTGGTGGAAAAAGAGAGATGAGGTTTTGTGTGGACTACAGGGGTCTCAATGCAGTCACTAGGACTGATGCCCATCCAATACCAAGGGCAGATGAGCTCATAGATACTTTGGCCTCAGCCAAATATCTCAGCACATTTGACTTGACAGCTGGCTACTGGCAGATCAGACTAGCTGATACTGCAAAGCCCAAAACAGCATTCTCAACCCCTAGTGGGCATTATCAATTTGTGGTGATGCCCTTTGGTCTGAAGAATGCACCTGCCACTTTCCAGAGGTTGGTGAATACAGTTCTCACAGGTCTGGAAGCCTATAGTGCAGCATATCTAGATGATATTGCTGTCTTTAGCTCCACCTGGGAGGATCACCTGGTCCACCTCAGGAATGTTTTACAGGCCCTGCAAAAGGCAGGCCTGACTATCAAGGCCACTAAGTGCCAGATAGGGCAGAGTCAGGTTGTGTACCTGGGCCACCTTGTGGGTGGAGGCCAGGTTCAACCTTTGCAGAGCAAGATCCAGGCTATCATGGACTGGACTGCTCCCACTACCCAGACTCAGGTGAGAGCCTTCTTAGGCCTGACTGGGTACTATAGGAGATTTGTCAAGGGGTATGGATCAATAGTGACACCCCTGAATGACTTCACTTCTAAGAAAATGCCCAAAAAGGTTCAGTGGACAGTTAGCTGTCAAAAGGCATTTGATGACCTGAAGCAGGCCATGTGCACTGCTCCCATTCTACAGAGTCCTGATTACTCCAAGAAGTTCATTGTTCAAACTGATGCATCTGAATTGGGGGTAGGGGCTGTACTGTCACAATTGAATGAAGAAGGTCAGGATCAGCCAGTAGCTTTCATTAGCAGAAGGCTGACCCCTAGAGAGAAACGTTGGTCAGCCATAGAGAGGGAGGCCTTTGCTGTGGTCTGGGCTCTGAAGAAGTTGAGGCCATACTTGTTTGGTACACACTTCCTGGTTCAGACAGACCATAAGCCCCTCTTATGGCTAAAACAAATGAAGGGTGAAAACCCCAAACTGCTTAGGTGGTCCATTTCCCTACAGGGGATGGACTTTACAGTGGAACATAGACCTGGGAGTAACCATGCCAATGCAGATGGACTCTCTAGGTACTTCCACTTAGAACATGAAGACTTAACTGGGCAAGGTTAGTTTAATGTCCCTACGTTTGGGGGGGTTGTGTAGGAGAGTAGGATCTGCTTCACATGGGTACCCCCACTTTTTGCTGATGCTTCACTGTTTTTCGACATTAGTCTGGCTGGGGCCCTGCTAATCAGAACCCCAGCCTAGCTGCTTCCTCTCTAAAATGGTTTCCATGTGCCTTAGGCACATCACTGATTGGAATCTGGAGTGCCCTTATAAGTCCCTAGTATATGGTATACTATGTACCAAGGGCATAGGTACCTCAGAGGCCTACCAGGGGCTGCAGCATGTATTATGCCACCCCTGGGAGGCCATCCAAACTGACACCACAGGTCTGCTACTGCAGCCTGGGTAAGGTGGTGCATGCACTCCTTACTGTGATATAGGTTACCTATATCACTAAATACATACACACATATAAACCTATAAGTCACTCCTAAGGCAGGCCTTATCAATCCTAAAGGCAGAGTGCATGGTTCCTATGTGAGAGGGTGCCCCTGCATGAGCAGGGCCCCTCTGCAGCGTTCGGAGACCCTTCTCTGATGCTGTTTGTAGTGCAGCCTGACCATATACTCTTAAGCGCATTATAACCTCGCGTTAAATGCTAACTTTGGAATGGCTGCACCTAAACATGTCGTGTTTGGTGTCAAACATCTTGGAATACTACCCCCCGCCAATTCTGGCGGCGGGGAAGCATTCCACCCTTTTAGAGGGAAAGACATGTTAACTCTGGCTAGCCCGTTAACTTCTTTCCAAAGCCCTGGCATCACAAAATGGATGCTGCTGCCACAGACACGAGTCTGGCCTCCTGCTGCTGGACGAAACTCCGGCAGGGGAGGCCTGGACAATAGGTTTCCTGTCCCAGGGAGGTGTGACCACCTCCCCAGACAGGATAATGTGTATTGGGGCTGGGCGGGAGCACTTTCGGGTGCTTTGAAGTCCTGCACTGGGGGCACATTTGGTGTCCCTGTGCATACCCCAGTTCAAACCGGATCAGGGGCTTGCAGCCCCTGCTTTGGCGCGAACTGGACAAAGGGAAAGGGGTGTAGCCACCCTCTGCCCTGACCCACCCATAGGTGGGGCCACAGAGTAGTCCAACCCGTATACTTAGTATAAGTATAGGAACCCAGTCCTTAGGACTTTAGATTATCCCTGGACGAAACTCTGAAACTGAATCCTGGACCTTCGACGCTCTACTCCCGATTAGAGGACAGAAGAATCTCCCTTGGGGTCAAGGAGTGACTCCCCTGCTTGGCAGGCACCAAAGAAGCATCTGTCCGGTTCGCATTTCTAAAGCTCCCGCCGGACGCCGAAGTCATCGCATCACCAGAGGTGGATTCTCAGATTTCCCCGAGACTACCCTGAGTCCCCAGCAAAGCTGAGGCCCGTAGCTATCGTGGGTGACTTGAGACCATGACCCCTGGACACCAAGCACATTTGCAAGTGCATCCTTTTCTGGGTCTCCCACGAAGTCATGCTTTGGGCTCCGAGTAGCCCTAGTCTCCAGCACCAACTGCACCGAAGATCACTGGCCTCCACTCCACGAGTGTCCTGTGAGCTAGATCCACGTGCGACGTCTTGAGGCTCCTTCGCGGTCGCTAGCCCGTTGGCTAGTAGCCCTTAACGAAGGCCAATCTTTTTCTTACTTGGCATCCTGGTTGCTCCAGGCCTGCCCTCACTTACCGTTGCTGGGTGAGTTCCCCAGACCTTGCTGGTCTGCACCATCGACGATCTACATCTTCATCGAGACTTGCCGTTGCCAAGGCTTGTTGGGTCCAATCCGGTCGCCGACACCTCAGCACTCGACAAACATCGTGTACCAGCCCGAATCCTGCTCCTGGTTGCCGACAACGCCTCTTGGACCTCGTGGCTGAAGAGTCAAGACGACCGTCAACGCACCTGAAGCACTCGACATCGGTGGGCATCTGTCCATCGCCCTCCTGGTCACTGGCTAGTGACCCAGACTCTGTCCCCTCTGCTTTCAGGTTCTTCAGAACTCCGATCCACTCTTGGATCCACCCGGACACTTTCCACTTGGTCGCCAGCAGCACTTTGCAGCAGATCGCCATTCAAATCGACGACGAAACCCGACCCCGAAAGACACCTATGCACCCGGCTTCCCTGGGTGAGGTAACACGAGTACTCCGGTGCTCCCGTGGGTAGAGACTCTTCAAAGTACTAGATCTCAAAGGGTTTGCTCCAAGTCCTCCTTTAAGTGTCCCTTTTCTTTAATTTCCGATCACGACTTTCTCCATAGAAGTCAACGGCGTATCGCAGTTGTGTATTTACACTGCACGCGTTCCCCGTGGGTCCCCTGTGTCACTACCTTGGGTGGTTCCTTGTGGTCCAAGCACTTCTAGAGGCTCTAGGCCTAGTGTCTAGTTCAGTCGTGGTTCTTATACCACTTTATTGGTATATGGTTTGGTACGCCCCTAGGGCCCAAACGTGTATTTGTGCTATTACTGTGTTTAAATAACTTCTAACTTATGTACTTCGAACTCTAGCCTCATAAAGAGACTAGAGGGGTGTGTTTAGCAATAAATACATATATTTTGAATATATACCTGGTGTGGTGCTCTTTCATTTGGTCACTCAAGAGATTATAGACTGGTAAAACAAGCTGCTTTACATTCCTTCAAGACTTAGCCTGAAGGCTGCTCTCCATAGCTACCACTAGGATAGCTTTCAATAAGGTTGTCTTTAACCTATCTCCAATAAGGGGTTGTTTGGACTGGTGCAAGGTGTCCACTATAATTAGTGGACAGCATATACCAGGCCAACTTCTCACACCCTACACTGCCCAAGCACCACTGCACTGCCCTAAACCCTGAAACACCAGCCCCAGCACGACCCCCTACACTGCCTGAACACCACTGCGCTGCCCTTAACCCTGAAACACCAGTCCCAGCATGACCCCCTACACTGCCCGAACACCACTGCACTGCCCTAAACCCTGAAACACCACCCCCTGCCCCACCCCCTACACTGCCCGAACACCACTGCACTGCCCTAAACCCTGAAACACCACCCCCTGCACCACCCCCTACACTGCCCGAACACCACTGCACTGCCCTAAACCGTGAAACACCACCCCCTGCACCACCCCCTACACTGCCCAAACACCACTGCACTGCCCTAAACCCTGAAACACCACCCCTGTACCACCCCCTACACTGCCCGAACACCACTGCACTGCCCTAAACCCTGAAACACCACCCCCACCACGACCCCCTACACTGCCCGAACACCACTGCACTGCCCTTAACCCTGAAACACCACAACCCTGCACGACCCCCTACACTGCCCGAACACTACTGCACTGCCCTAAACCCTGAAACACCACCCCGCACGACCCCCTACACTGCCCGAACACCACTGCACTGCCCTAAACCCTGAAACACCACCCCCAGCACGACCCCCTACACTGCCCGAACACCACTGCACTGCGCTAAACCCTAAAACACTACCCCCAGCACGACCCCCTACACTACCCAAACACCACTGCGCTACCCTAAACCCTAAAACACTACCCCCAGCACGAACCCCTACACTACCCAAACACCACTGTGCTACCCTAAACCCTAAAACACTACCCCCAGCACGACCCCTACACTACCCAAACATCACTGCGCAACCCTAAACCCTGAAACACAACCCCCAGCATGACCCCCTACACTCCCAAACACCACTGCGCTACCCTAAACCCTAAAACACTACCCCCAGCACGACCCCCTATACTACACAAACACCACTGCGCTACCCAAAACCCTAAAACACTACCCCCAGCATGACCCCTACACTACACAAACACCACTGCGCTACCCTAAACCCTAAAACACTACCCCCAGCACGACCCCCTACACTACCCAAACACCACTGCGCTACCCTAAACCCTAAAACACTACCCCCAGCACGACCCCTACACTACCCAAACACCACTGCGCTATCCTAAACCCTAAAGCACTACCCCCAGCATGACCC
The DNA here is from genome assembly GCA_963921515.1 of Calotriton arnoldi. NCBI lineage: Eukaryota > Metazoa > Chordata > Amphibia > Caudata > Salamandridae > Calotriton > Calotriton arnoldi. The sequence goes on along the minus strand of CAWUFW010006331.1, from coordinate 1,140,384 downwards.
CTACACTTCATAAACACCACTGCGCTACCCTAAACTCTAAAACACTACCCCCAGCACGACCCACTACACTTCACAAACACCACTGCGCTACTCTAAAACACTACCCCCAGCATGACCCCCTATACTACACAAACACCACTGCGCTACACTAAACCCTAAATCTACCCCCAGCACGACCCCCTACACTACCCAAACACCACTGCGCTACCCTAAACCCTAAATCTACCCCCAGCACGACCCCCTACACTACACAAACACCACTGCGCTACCCTAAACCCTAAAACACTGCCCCCAGTACGACTCCCTACACTACCCTAACACCACTGCGCTACCCTAAACCCTAAAACACTACCCCCAGCATGACCCCTACACTACCCAAACACCACTGCGCTACCCTAAACCCTAAAACACTACCCCCAGCATGACCCCCTACACTACCCAAACACCACTGCGCTACCCTAAACCCTAAAACACTACCCCCAGCACGAACCCTTACACTACCCAAACACCACTGCGCTACCCTAAACCCTAAAACACTACCCCCAGCACGACCCCTTACACTACCCAAACACCACTGCGCTACCCTAAACAATAAAACACTACCCCCAGCACGACCCCGTACACTACACAAACACCACTGCGCTACCCTAAACCCTAAATCTATACCCAGCACGACCCCCTACACTACCCAAACACCACTGCGCTACCCTAAACCCTAAATCTACCCCAGCACGACTCCCTACACTACCCAAACACCACTGTGCTACCCTAAACCCTAAAACACTACCCCCAGCATGACTCCCTACACTACCAAAACACCACTGCGCTACCCTAAAACCTAAAACACTACCCCCAGCATGACCCCCTACACTACCCAAACACCACTGCGCTACCCTAAACCCTAAAACACTACACCCAGCACGACCCCCTACACTACCCAAACACCACTGCGCTACCCTAAACCCTAAAACACTACCCCCAGCACAACCCCCTACACTACCCAAACACCACTGCGCTAACCTAAACCCCAAAACACTACCCCCAGCATGACCCCCTACACTACCCAAACACCACTGCGCTACCCTAAACCCTAAAACACTACCCCCAGCACGACCCCCTATACTACACAAACACCACTGCACTACGCTAAACCCTAAAACACTACCACCTACACTACACAAACACCACTGCACTACCCTAAACCCTAAAACACTACCCACAGCATGACCCCCTACACTACACAAACACCACTGCCCTAAACCCTAAAACACTACCCCCAGCACGACCCCCTACACTACACAAACCCCCCAGCACGACCCCCTACACTACCCAAACACCACTGCACTACCCTAAACCCTAAAACACTACCCCCAGCACGACCCCCTACACTACCCAAACACCACTGCACTACCCTAAACCCTAAAACACTACCCCAGCACGACCCCCTACACTACCCAAACACCACTGCACTACCCTAAACCCTAAAACACTACCCCCAGCATGACCCCCTACACTACCCAAACACCACTGCACTACCCTAAACCCTAAAACACTACCCCCAGCACGACCCCCTACACTACCGAAACACCACTGCACTACCCTAAACTCTCAAACACTACCCCCAGCACGACCCCTACACTACCCAAACACCACTGCACTACCCTAAAACACTACCCCAGCATGACCCCCTACACTATCCAAACACCACTGCACTACCCTAAACCCTAAATCTACCCCCAGCATGACCCCTACACTACCCAAACACCACTGCACTACCCTAAACCTTAAAACACTACCCCCAGCACTACCCCCTACACTACACAAACACCACTGCACTACCCTAAACCCTAAAACACTAACCCCAGCACGACCCCCTACACTACCCAAACACCACTGCACTACCCTCAACCCTAAAACACTACCCCCAGCACGACCCCCTACACTACCCAAACACCACTGCACTACCCTAAACCCTAAAACACTACCCCAAGACGACTCCCTACACTACCCAAACACCATTGCACTATCCTAAACCCTAAATCTATCCCCAGCACGACCCCCTACACTACCCAAACACCACTGCACTACCCTAAACCCTAAAACAGTACCCCCAGTACGACCCCCTACACTACCCAAACACCACTGCACTACCCTAAACCCTAAAACACTACCCCCAGCACGACCCCCTACACTACCCAAACACCACTGCACTATCCTAAACCCTAAAACACTACCCCCAGCACGACCCCCTACACTACCCAAACACCACTGCATTTCCCTAAACCCTAAAATACTACCCCCAGCATGACCCCCTACACTACCCAAACACCACTGCACTACCCTAAACCCTAAAACACTACCCCCAGCACGACCCCCTACACTACACAAACACCACTGCACTACCCTAAACCCTAAAACACTACCCCCAGCACGACCCCCTACACTACACAAACACCACTGCACTACCCTAAACCCTAGAAAAGTAACCCCACCCCATGCCCAATCCCCCTTACCTCTCACTCCTCGTGGTTCCTCTCTCCTCGTGGTTCCTGCTTCACGTCGTCTCTGAGGGGCGGTGCACGTCATTGTGAGGAAACGGAACAGCCTCTGTTTCCTTACAACGACGTGGAAAGTCTAAATTTTTTTAGAACGCATGGTCATTTACCAAAAATGCGTAGTAATGACTTCGCGATGTACAACGCATGCTTTGTAATGGTATCACAAAATAAAAAAGTCGTTGTAACGGCTGTTTACCGATCGAAGCTGGCCCCTGTTCTTCAGTGAGTAGTTTATTTGATAAATTAGGAGGAAGGAATGTGTTTTTTTTACCGAAAAGTGCATTCCCGGCTGTTGTATTGTGAAAGTGTCTGCGTGGCCTGGTTTCACTTCCGGTGAGAGAGTGGAAGAGTCTGTTTGGATCTAAATGAGTTCTGTTGTTGGACGGGGCCGGCGCAACACGTAATCAGAAAACACAGCTAATGGAAAGCGTCCTCCCCGAAGTGTGGAGCAGTGCCATGAGAGGTCAACGAGTGTGCGTCCCACCGCAGTATGACCGTACCACGTGACCCATGTGCCGCCTCCAGGGTATGGAAGGCAGAAGCGGCATCCATCGCAGGTCCTCTTGAAGACCGTTGTAGCACTAATTCTACATTTTGGAACTAGGGCATTTTAACCTCGTTGTTCCTGCCAGATACAAAGAGAAGATCCTGTGTTATTCAGTGCCCTTGTTACCTTTTTTGTGAGTAGTGGTGCTTGTCACTTCGCTGCCCCGCCGGTGCACACGATTGGGCTCCCTACCTTGTGTGCCATCTGCAGGGCCTCTGTCCTCGGATCACTGGTTTCGGTTTCTGGAGTGGCAACATAAACAGTTGCTCCCAAAGGACTAGCCTGAACACTTAGGTGAATATCCCCTGCGCCAGCATTCAGCGAAAATTCTTTCCTAGCTCTCCCACGTCGATGAGGACGTCATAATAGCACGGCTCCTCTCGCGACACCGTATGACGTCATCGGAGCCATAAGAGGACCTCGTCGGTGTGCTGACGTCAGTTCCACCCATTTTTTCCGTGCCACCGAGGCAAACAGGCGGACCGACACATTTTCAATTGTATACATAGTATACTAAATATATATATATATATATATATACAAATGCATAACTAATAAAGGCATAAAGAAATAGCAACAGATCGGGTAATATTATTGGGATTATTTTAGGAGGAGATTTTAATGCAAAACTTAACGATACGCACCTTGGTGCAGAGCCATATAATCTAAGTCCTTCCTCCCGTAGGGGCGTAGAGCTGGCAGTGTTTTTGAGTTCGCATAACCTGGTCAATGTCATGGATCAGATGGGTACATTACACACGACTAACAATCACCATCCGACATTTAGAGGCAGGGGCTACTCGTCTACAATAGATTTTGTTTTTATCTCCCACTTGCTCGCGGATTATCTAATTACCGCAGAGGTTGTTGCTACTATCCATGGGGATCACAACCCTATTAAAATAGCTTTGAGATTGGCTTCACGACCCGCGTTCTCATCCGAATGCGGGGCCAGAGACTTAATGCCATCGACTGACAATTTAAGACTAATATGGAGGGGCATTGACAATGGGGATTTGTTTAAGTCACTAGCGAAGGATAACTTGCCCCTCATTAATTCCTGTTTGTCATTTCAAATCCCTCATCCAGACGTAGTCTATGATTTCTCTAAACTCTGTCTGGCTATTAAAACCCTTTTGTCGAAGCCTGCATCTTTGAGAAAGCAGGGCCCTAGATGGTTTGACTATGAATGTTCATTGGCCAATAGGAATTTGCGTAGGGTATTGTCAGTTGAACCTAGGTGTGCTTTAGACGTGAAATTGGCTAGGCAGAAATATAACACAGCAGTTAATAACCGGAAGGGAGTACTCTTAAGGGGCCGCTGGGAAACCCTATCGCAGGCTGCAACTGATAAAAAGGGTAAATCGTTTTGGTCTGCTGTAAGGGATCTTCGATCTATGGGACAGTTATTAACTCCCATCAGCTGCACTATTTCTAGTCAATCCTGGGAAACCCACTTCTCTAAAATCTATGCTACCCCCCTATCGGAGACCGACCAGTATGAGTATGGTTCATTTACCAGTATTCAGATAACACTTTCCGAAGTAAAAGAAGCTATTCACCAGAGCATTGGAAACAAGGCCCCTGGCCCTGACGGGCTACCAATAGATTTTATTAAATGGAAACCGGACTTTTGGGCCCCGCTTCTTTTGAACGTCTTCAACAATCTAACGTATGCTCCGTTACCTGACACCTGGGCAAAGAGTATTATTGTCCCAATATTTAAAAAAAGGGGATCGGTCGCAGCCCAATAACTATAGGCCCATTTCATTGATCGATAATACCCTTAAAATATTAGCTCAACTAACTATAACGCCGGAATTTCTATGGTTTTGTACGCGTGAAATGTCCAACTAACGTTCCTGAAACCTATGGTTTTTTCAGTGAATATATATATATATATATATATATATATATATATATATATAAATTCACTGAAAAAACCATAGGTTTTAGGGACAGTTATAGTTAGTTGGACATTTCACACGTACAAAACCCGTGAAATTCCCCCGTTATAGTTAGTTCAGCTAACTATAACTCGCGCCCGCAATGCACTGCTGATGACGTCACATATTACATCACTCATGACATGGTCAGTGACATCACTGATGACATCACTGATGACATCTCAAATGACATCACTGATGACATCACTGATGACATCATCCACGTGATAATCTGATGCACCTCCTCACACCCTAATATAACCTTTGATACACCCACTCTAAATTACAGACTGCCATTCACAAAACCATAGACACTCCAACACCAATAACTACATACCCACTCACTGATTCTTAGGTCTACACACACATCCACTCACTCACCCGTACAGTCACTCATACTTACGGTCACTCAGTACAGGACTATCATATGCACTCAAACTCCTATATAGACACTCAAACACCGCCACTCATCCATAGAGGTACTCACACACCTAGTCAGTCATGCAAATAATTAAACACACTGCCATTTACTCACCTATACAGTTATACACACACCAGCTCACTTACTCATACAAATACTAGCACATTCTTACGCTCTTATACAATCACTGATACAAGCACACACTCATCCATACAGTCACTCTCACAATCACACACTCTCGCTTATAGCTATTTATATACTCCAACACATATATATACTTCCTTTCACATATGTAGTTACTCACACATGTACCACTGGGACATACATTCACTCACTAACACACTCTTACACACACTTACCCACCCATACAGTCTATCACAGATGCACTCTTGAAACCATCCACCCAGTGAATCGCCCACTCACACATCTATGCACAGAGTCGCACACACCCCACCCACCCAAACACTCAGGCACCCATACAGAGACTCAGACAACCAATCAATAACTCATATAGACACTCATGAAGCTATTCACAAACCCATGCAGCCACTTACACAGCAACAGACAGACGGATTCAGACATTCACCCAGTTTAGTCACTAACCCATGCATTCAGTAAGATACGTTTAATCACTCACTTATAGAGTTAGTCATGCACCTACTAAATCATCCATACAGACACTTATACACCCACTCATTCTTCAATACGCCTTTCCCTATATATATTAAAAATATTTAAACTTTACAGAAACACACAGTCACTGCATGATGTCATCAGTGATGTCATTTGAGATGTCATCAGTGATGTCATCAGTGATGTCACTGACCATGTCATGAGTGATGTAATATGTGACGTCATCAGCAGTGCATTGCGGGGGCGCGAGTTATAGTTAGCTGAACTAACTATAACGGGGGAATTTCACGGGTTTTGTACCAGTGAAATGTCCAACTAACTATAACTGTCCCTAAAACCTATGGTTTTTTCAGTGAATTTCAAAGGTTTTTTAAATGCTAATTTCTAACTATAACGTGTCTGAAACCTATGGTTTTTTCAGTGAATTTCAAAGGTTTTTTAAATGCTAATTTCTAACTATAACGTGCCTGAAACTTATGGTTTTTCAGTGAATTTCAAAGGTTTTTTAAATGCTAATTTCTAACTATAACGCCCCTAAAACCTATGGTTTTTTCAGTGAATTTCAAAGGTTTTGTAAATGACAATTTTTAAATGTATTAATTGTTATATTTATTTTTTGATACTGATTTACTACATTTTTTAAACTATTTATTTTTAGATATTTTATTTTTTAAATTACATTGTAATTACATTATACATTACATTACAAAATAGACTTTCTCAGATTGAATTACTTTAGTTTAAATACTTTGCAAATAGGCAATAGACTTTTAAGTACAGTAGTTACAGTTGTTGCAATGGGCAACACAATTTCAAACACAATGCAACATTGAGCTCAATGTGAATTTCTAGTTAAATGCAATTAGTTACTTTATGGATTACTTTTCTAACCACAGGACTGGATCCTAGATTCAGTCCTGGGACATCTCCTGTAAACAGTTGAGTAAAAGCGTTTTGGTTACAGTAGTGATTTTTAAGGGATATTATTGTATTTTAAAAGTTGACACTTAGAAATTTTTCACATAGAATCACCAATGTTATCCTATGGGAGGAAATTCACTTAGCAGGTAAGTAGTGTTATCGTTACTTTTTCTTACTCAGTGGTGGATCCTGGATCCAGCACTGGTGCATCTCCTGTAAACAGTTGAAAGAATGCGTTTAAGTCATACAGGCGATTTTTAAGGAATATTTGTAGTTTGTGAAAATCGACACTTTGAAACTTTTCTGCTGAAAACCAGACAATGGATTCCTATGGAAGGAAATACAAGTTACTGGTAAGTACGGTTAGAATTACTTTTCAGGGTCAGTGCTGGGCTAAAAGATGCAGCACTGGGTTCTCTCCTGATAACAGGTGAGTAAATCGGAATTCGTAGTTCGGCTGATTTTAGAGGACTATTATAAAGTTCCAAAACTCCACACTTAGAAGAATTTCCAAGTGAAACCAGTCAATGTTAGCCTATGGAAGGAAATTCAAGTTACTGGTAAGTACGGTTAGAATTACTTTTCAGGATCTGTACTGGGCTGAAAGATGCAGCACTGAGGTCTCTCCTGATAACAGGTGAGTAAATTGGAATTCGTAGTTCAGTTGATTTTAGAGGAATATTATAAAGTTCCAAAACTCAACACTTAGAAGAATTTCCAAGTGAAACCAGTCAATGTTAGCCTATGGAAGGAAATTCAAGTTACTGGTAAGTACTGTTAAAATTACTTTTCAGGATCAGTACTGGGCTCAAAGATGCAGCACTGAGGTCTCTCCTGATAACAGGTGAGTAAATTGGAATTCGTAGTTCTGCTGATTTTAGAGGAATATTTATATGTTTCAAAAATCGACAAACTTTTTCAGCAAAAAGCAGGCAATGATATCCTATGGAAGTAAATTCAAGTTACTGGTAAGTACGGTTAAAATTACTTTTCAGGATTAGTACTAGGCTCAAAGATGCAGCACTGTGGTCTCTCCTGATAACAGGTGAGTAAATCGGAATTCGTAGTTCGGCTGATTTTAGAGGAATATTTGCACAATGGTGAAGGAAGGGGGTGGGGCCTGAGGTGACATGTCTGCAAACACGCCCTGTGGCGCGTTTTAAGTTGGAGAATTAATTCCTCCTCAATCCCGAGGGTCCCTAGGGGCCAACTAGCCCACCAGGTACCTCCAGTATGCGCCAGAGAGCTGCGCTGCAGAGAGGTGTTCAGAGGCCACGCCCCTTTTTCAGGGCACGAGTCGGGGTACCACGCGGGTGGACGGCGTCCCCCCACTTATTTTACAGGGTGGACGCCGTCCACCCTGCTCATCAAAAGCTGGATACTCGACCAACCAAGCTTTTCCAGGTGATTGCGGCTGAATCCGGAATTTCTCGGTCTGCCGGTCACCACGCCCCTGCACTTAACTTTCTTAGAAGGCATAGATTGACTTGCCCGCCCATCTCCTGCGCTACCTATCAAAGCACTTGCCTTGCATTTTTAACCTGCCGCAATCGCCTCGCATCCTTCCCGGGCTGCTGCTGGCAGGGGCGTGCACGCTTCGCTCCCTCGCTCCCTTGCCCCCCTTCTGCCTTCATTTATTGTTCCACTGCTGCCGGCCCGATACCTCCTGCCTTTTGGTGGCCGCGCCCTGTATTATGCACTGAGATGGTGCACCAGGAGAGCTCAAAGGGCTTCAGATCCCCCGTCGTGTGTCAGCCCGGGCTGAGACAGCTTCCCGGGCACACTCAAACAAAGACTGTTTTTTAGCTGCTTTAGGCTGGAGTCAGTCTAATTGCAGCCGCACCCGAATACTTCACAGGTCTTTAAAAGACCCCGAAATTTGGCTCGAGTTGCGCCTCTGGTACCAGGTAAGGATGCAAGCCGGGGCTGGGTCCCTGCGCTCCCCCTCAGCAGAATAGGGCCTGCCGGCCGCCTCTAAGGCGGCAGCCGCAGGTTGACTGCTATGAAGCAATGGATGGCGCATCTGGTGTTTATTCTATCTCGAGTTAAATTCTGCTGGTGTCAGAATGAGACTCAGATAACGCAGGCCTATCCTGAATTTTCCATGAGTGGTGCGTGCATGTTGTGATGTTCTGTGCTCATTTCTGTACACATACCGGAGTCCCTTCCATTTTACAAAGTGAAGAGGGCAGCATCGGTGCGTGAAGCAGAGAAGCACTACTGACAATTCAGCCTGTTTTACCGAGAAGCCCCATAGACTGATTTCATGTTTGGTGTTGATGCCAGGAAGCCTGGCATGTACATGCTTCTCTGGTCCACGTTGTTAGATTTGTAGTGCAGTTGCTAAATGGTGGTAGCTCCCACAAAAATAAACGTCTTGTGTGGTTGCCTGTCAATGAACATGGCTTTGAAAACGGTATGACAGTGGCTGGAATTGTTGCCTTTCCATAGAATCTAATATACCATATCATATTCTTGCAAGAGCAGCTACAGTGAATGTAAAGGTATTTCCACAGCCTTGCATGTGTCACATAGGTAGGTTATGTAGATAGTGTGTGTGTGCAATGTGTAGTGCATGTTTTTACCGGTGACACCCAGCAAGTGTGGCCTTGCTCTTGAATTGCTGCAGGTTCAGCTGTTTAAAATGACAGAAGGGCTTCCAAGCAGGTGCCTTGGTAACGTCTAACTCCCTCCTACTGCTATGAACTCCCAAACAAAACTTCCTAGACCTTTCCCTCTTCTACCCCCAGTATTCCTTTTCAATCTAACAGACTAACATGTCCACTGCTCAAATTAATTTCATATTTCCCTATCTTGTGATGTCACTTCCTGTGATGTCACTTCCTGTGATGTCACGCGCCGTGATGTCACGCGCCGTGATGTTACTTCCTGTGATACTACCTAACTTGGAGAGTCCCCCCACTTCTTTTTTTAGGACTTGTGCCCTGCCCTTTTTACACCTCTCTGCAACGCAGCTCTGTGGCGCTTTCTGGACGTACCTGGTGGGCTTGTTGGCCCCCAGGGACCCTCAGGATTGAAGGGGATTTAATTCCCCATCTTAAAACGCGCCACGGGGCCTGTTTGCACACATGTCACCTGAAGCCCCGCCCCCTCCCTTCACCACTGTGCAAACGCGCCCCGTGGCGCGTTTTAAGTTGGGGGATTAACTCCCCTTGAATCCTGAGGGTCCCTGGAGTCCAACTAGCCCACCATGTACCTCCAAAAAGCGCCACAGAGCTGCGTTGCAGAGAGGTGTAAAAAGGAGCGTGGCCTCTGTACACCTCTCTGCAACGCAGCCCCTGGCGCATACTGGAGGTTCCTGGTGGGCTAGTTCGCCCAGGGACCCCCAGTGTTCAAGGGGAGTTTGTTCCCCATCTGCAAACGCGCCAGGGCGCGTTAGCAGACTGCTGCAGCGAGGGCGGGGCCTCCGGCACGATGCCGGTCTTTTTACTTTTTTTTTTTGTATGGGAGGGGGGCTGCGTGGCCCCCCTTCCCTCGGCCACTTTTGGCCCCGGGGACCCCATCCCCCGGGGCCTGAGCATTTTCTTTTTTTTTTTTTAAACGGGAAGGGGGCCGCGTGGCCCCCCTTCCCTGGGCCTCTATTGGCCCCGGGGACCCCACCCCCCGGGGCATGCCCTCTTTTTTTCATTTTAAAAAAATTTGGAGGGGGGCTGTGTGGCCCCCCTCCTCAGGCCATTTAAGGCCCCGGGGACCCCATCCCCCGGGGCCGGCCTTGCCTTTTTTTTGTTTATTTATTTATTTTTTTGGGGAGGGGGGCTGCGGGGCCCCCCTCCCGGGCCACTACTTGCCCCGGGGACCCCATCCCCCGGGGCTGGCCCTATCCTTTGGGGACCGTGGGGGGACCCCAACTCCCCCACGGTCCCGCCCGGCTCCCCGCGTCCTGCGGGAGCCGGCATTGCTTTTCCACATGGGGAGCTGCTAAGATGCAGCTCCCGGTGTGGAAAAGCAATTTGCTTGGATTTTGGAAGAGAGAGCAGGTTTCCTGCTCTCTCTTCCAAAATTCACAGCAGTTTGCTATGACAGGACGGGAGCCGCGAGGCTCCCGCCCTGCCATAGCAAACTACAGTGTCCCGGGGGTAGGCACCCCGGGACACTGCAGGAGCCGGCCCTGGGGGGTGGTGGTCCCCAGGGCCATCATGGGCTCCAGGAGGGGGGCCGCGCGGCCCCCCTCCCAACAGGTTGAAAGCCCCGGGGAGGTGGTGGTCCCCGGGGCTCTGGGGGTCCGTAACAGGACCCCCATATTTAACGATTTAGTGCCCCGGGGAGGTGGCGGTCCCCGGGGCGTGTGGGGGGGCTGGAGCCCCCCCACACAACTAATTATAATTTTTAAAAAAGAAGCCCCGGGGAGGTGGCGGTCGCCGGGGCTGCGGGAGGGCTCAGAGCCCTCCCGCACCATTTTGTTTAAAGCCCCGGGGTGGTGGTCCCCGGGGCTTGGGGGGGCCTTAGAGGCCCCCCATATAATTATTAATGATCCCCCGCATGCCCCCGGGACTTGGCCCACCCGGGGGCCAATTAACCACGAAGCGCGGGAGCCCGCGCTTCGTTTTTTTTTTTTTTTTAACGGCAGGATACGCGCACCCCATTTACTCACCTAAACAGTTATACACACACCACGTCACTAATTCATACAGACAGTAACACATAGTTAGTCTCTTATGTAATCACTGAAACAAGTACAGACTCATCCATATATGCCACTCTCACAATCACTCAGTCTCACATATAGTTATTTATATACACCATCACTCACATATACTGCCTTTTACATATGTAGTTACTCACATATGTACCACTGAGACATCCATTCACTCACCAACACACCCATACACACACTCACCCACCCATACAGCTGTTTCCACATGCACTCTTGAAACCATACACCCAGTGAATCAACCACTCACACATCTATGCACAGAGTCACACACCTCCCACCCACCCACACACACACTCAGTCTCCCATACAAATACTCAGGCAACCAATCAATAACCCATATAGACACTCATGTAGCTACTGACCAACCCATGCAGCAGCTTACACAACAACAGACAGACTGATACAGACATTCACACAGTTTAGTCACTAACCCATGCATTCAGTAAGACACATTTAATCACTCACTTATACAGTCAGTCACGCATCTACTAAATTCTTCATCCAGACATTTATACACCCACTCATTCTTCAATACACCTTGGCATATATATAAAACATATTTAAACTTTACAGAAACACACAGTCACTGAATGATGTCATCAGTGATGTCATCAGTGATGTCACTGACCATGTCATGAATGATGTTATATGTGACGTCATCAGCAGTGCATTGCGGAGGCGCGAGTTATAGTTAGCTGAACTAACTATAACGGCGGAATTTCTCTGGTTTTGTATGAGTGAAATGTCCAACTAACTATAACGTCCCTGAAACCTATGGTTTTTTCAGTGAATTTCTAAGGTTTTTTAAATGCTAATTTCTAACTATAACGTGCTTGAAACCTATGGTTTTTTCAGTGAATATATATATATATATTTGCGCATTAATCTCTTACTTGCTGTTTATATTTTTGGAAGAATAATGAATTTCATGTCAACCTCAGCCAAAGGAAATGTTTAGTTAATTAGAGGATGCTTGCTATATCACAATAAAGTTTTTAAATGCATTACAATTTGAAGGTCAACAAGGTTTCCAGGCGCGCTATTAGGAATGACATGTAACGTATTTAAGAGGCTCCTGTTCCCCACTGTGGAGAACTCCACATAGGGGGAATAGAATGTCCTGTGCTTATGCATTTTTTCATTTTTTTTCTCCACAGGGAAAACATTTTTCCTTATGTAGAAAGCCCTACACCGCCTGTAAATCTGGGGGTGATCTGCTTCCTTTGCCTTCCTGGAAGGGGTGTTACTGCAGCCCGTAGCTGGAGTAAATCTCCTGCCTTTTCCAGCGTGGAAAGGGGACTGAGAGGTGTAGTAGGCCAATGCCTGCAAACATACATTTATGTGAGTGTTTCCAGAGTTCCGATGTAAATCATGCCTTGGAATGCCCACTTCCCATCATTGAGTAGGATTTACTACTGCAGCTTTCTCTGCACCTCCGACAGAGAAATATGTTGTAATTAATGGGTCTGCCAATAATCCCTTTGTGACTTCCTTGAAGGCATGAAAAAAGTGAGAGTTTATAAACTTGCAATTTCAACTGAATTTACCTTCGTGAATAGTGCCCTATATACCTATTTATTGTGGATGCTCTAGGTAATCATGCATTATGGTTCCATATAGGTCCTTTAAACCAGTGAAACTAGCCCTGTAGCCAAAAGCTCATGCTCTAGGCACAGGGAATGGGGCCCCTGCCCTCTAAACAGTTTTCTGCTCCCAGAACCCAAATGGTCATATGCACATCCTGCAACTGTGCTCAGAAGGCACTGGATATGGTGCTTGTACGGGGCATGGTCTGCACTCATGCCCTATGCCGTGTACCCCTGCACATACTATGAAGTGGGCACTGGACAGGGCCAATGCTGATCACCATCAAACCCAACTTTCACTTCTTAGCCTTGTCAATATGCTGTCAGTGTTTAAACAGCAGGTCTTCCTTTGCTGATATTTGCTGGCACCACATCAATTTTCCTGGCCTACCCATCTATGCTTTGTCAAGGCCCAGTCAGATCCAGAATGCTGAAGCCCAGCCTGTTCAGTATAGTCAATAACTTCTGCAGAATAGCTTGTAAATTGTTAATAAATGTAGGTGTCATCAGCAACTTTCGAGCCGCACCTCTGTGTTAGACATTATATGTATGTTTAAAGTGTGTGGGTGTTTGTGTTGTGACTAGGAGTGGGCAGTAAACTCCTCTCCTCCGGCGGATTTCGTGGAGTTTTGCTGAGCGGAGCGTGGAGTTCAGCAAAAACTCTGTCAACCACCGCGTGGCAGAGTTTTTTCACATGCGGCTCACCAACGTTAAGTTGGCGTGCTAGAAAAAACGAGCCCAAGACTGCCTCCCGGCGAGATTTCTCAACACGGACGGCTGCAGCAGGTCGCTACCGCTCGCACTGAGAAAGTTGCAGCTCACGTTGTTAAAGCTGCTGCTCGAGTAGAAAGTCTACGAGTGGCAGAAAGAAGCAGCGCCCTCTAGCACACCGCGTGGTGCCGTTCGTGCTGATTTTATAGCGCAGATCAGGCTCCCAGTGCTAAAAATTAGATCAAGCAGCGTGACGGACCGGAATTCCGCCACTCGAGGAACTCTGCAGAATCTCACTGAGTTTTTAGATAGCTGCGGAATTCCTAGTTGTGGAGCAGTGCTGCCTTATTACTTTTTGGGGCCCTGGGCCAAATATGTTTAGAGGACCCATTCAGAACAAGCTTGAATGTTATTGCTTATTTTCTGCTAACTCAAGCCTGCTTGAAGGAAGCAATATAGAAAAATTGGCAAATGTGAGATCAAGTGATAGATCACATTACCACGGGTCCCCTGGAAAGTAGCGGCCTCGGGCAATTGCCCACTTTGCCCATGCCTTAAAATGTCTCTGTTGTGGTGTCTGTTGGACAATTAGCACCCTAGTCGACTCTTGTCTGGGAAGGTACTGAGCAGAAAGCCGGATGCGTTAGATCTTGATTGAATATTATTTCTTTTTCATCCTGCTTGGCTTTGCTTCACGTATATTGTAATTGTATTTATATAGCACTTACTACCCCTGATGAGGCATCGAAGCGCTTTTCAGCGAGTAGCATGCTACTCTGGCACCCAAAAAAATTTGCGGGATATTAGTATAGGGAAACATGAGTTAATCTGAGCGGTGGACATGCAAGTCTGTTAGTTGGATTGAATAGGATAATGGAATGATAGAGGAGTCAAGAAAGGTTTATTCGGGAGATGAAAGTAGTAAGATGAGGTTTGGGGTGACCTAGGAGGGATAGAGGAGGGAAGAGTCTAGAAAGGGTTATTTTTGGTGATGATAGTAGTAGAGTGAGGTTTGGGATGAGTCAGAGAGTGGAGGTAGAGGATATATTGGGAGAAGTATTTGGTGAGACAGAGTAATGCATTGGAGAGAGGCAAATGTGTTTTTTTCTTATTCTACAGTAGGAGTACATTAATAAATATATAGATGCATAACTACATAGAAAGGGTATACATGCATAAGGAAGATAACATATCGAAATTTAAAGTTGTATAGTATAGACTCAGACTTTCAAGTGTTGCTGTACTTGAAAACAATTTGCGTAATTTTATAACCATTTTTAATTTTTCCTCTACATTTTAATAGTGAAGCGCTTGTAGATAATATAGTTATGATAATATTTACATATTGTGATAAACAAAAGAGACCTATAAGCATCTAATCAAGTAACTTAGATGAAAACTATGCCGTGACCTATAAACTAGGATAATATATGTAGGAAAGTAGTATCTGCTTCTTATGGTTACCCCCACTTTTTGCTGATGTCACACTGTTTTTGGACCAGTCTGACTGGGATCCTGCTATCCAGGACCCCAGTCTATCTGCTTTCTCCCTTATATTGTTAAGTATGTACTTTAGGTACACTCCAGATTGGATACTGGGGTACCCTTATCAGTCCCTAGTATATGGTACACCATGTACCCAGGGCATAGGTACCCCAGAGGCCTCTCATGGGCTGAAGCATGTATTATGTCACCCCTGAGAGGCCATTCAAATTGACACAACAAGCCTGCTATAGCAGACTATGTAAGCTGGTGCTTGCACCACTTACTTAAGATATAGGTTCACTATATCTATCTAAATCACTACACTTAAAAACCTATCAGTCACCCCTATGGCAGGCCTTATCAATCCTGAAGGCAGGGTGCTGGGTTTTACGTGAGAGGGTGCCCCTGCATGAGCAGAGCCCCTCTGCAGCCTTCGGAGGCCATTCTCCGGGGTTGTCTGTGATGCAGCCAGACATATATGTTTAAATGCATTATAACCTCGCGGTAAATGCTAATTTTAAAACGGCTGCTTAGAAACATGTCGTGTTTGGTGTCAAACACCTTGGAGTCATACAACCACACCAGTAACTGGTGTGGGAGGTATGATTCCACCCTCCTAGAGGGACATCCGTGGGTCACCGGTCTACCCGGTACCTGCTTTCTCGACCTGGGCAGCACAAAATGGATGCTGCCAGCCACAGACACGCTTCTGCCCTCCTGCTGCTGATCCAAGCTCGGGCAGAGGAAGGCATGACAATAGGTATCCTGTCAGAGGGAGGTGAGACCACCTCCCAGACAGGGTTTAGTGTATTGGGGCTGGGTGGGTGCACTCTGAGAGTGCCAGAAAGTCTGCACTGGGGGCACATTTGGTGTCCCTGTGCATAGTCGTCCAGCTCAAACCAGTTCTGGGAGCCATTGGCTCCTGCTCTGGCACGAAACTGGACAAAGGACATGGGTGTAGCCACCCCTCTGTCCTGCCCCTCCCCTAGGAGGGTCCCTAGAATCTTTCCAACCCCTTCCCATGGGTATTAAGTGGGCTACCTGGCTACAGGACTTTAGATTTTACCTGGACAAGATTCTGCTAAGAAGAAACCAAGTACTTTGACTGCCTGCACGATGCTGGACGACTGAAGAATCTCCCTTGGAGTAAAGGAGTTACTCCCCGCCAAAAGCAGGCACCTAAATGCATCTGACCAGTTTGCTTCTCCTGAGCTCCTGAGGACTCCGAAGATTTCAGCAACACAGGAGGTGGATTCCCGAAGGTCCTTGAGGTTGGTATGCCCTCTCAGCGATTCTGAGACCAGTATCCCTCGTGTGGACCGTGCAACCTGAACCCCTGTGCACCGCATACATTTGCAGTTGCATATGCTTAGTGACAATTCCCGAGCTTGTGCATTGGACTCTGTGTAGTCCTGATCCCGAGCAGTATTTGCACTGAAGATTTCCGGCCTCCACTCCTCGAGTGTCCTGTGGGCTGGTACTTTGCAAACTTGCTTGAGGTCTCCTCGCGATCCCTCGTCTGTTGGCCTGTGGGTCCTGGTGAGGGACACCTTGTTAATTCTTGGGCTTACCTGGTTGCTTCAGACGTGCCCTGACTCTCCATTGCTTGGAGAGTCCCCTGGACCTTGCTGGTCCTCACCGTAACCTGTTTCCTCTGACCGCATGTGTTGCATTTGCCAAGGCTTGTTGGTGCTCCAGCCGGACATCGACCCCTCAGCTCTCGACATCCTTTATGGGACAGCTCACCTCCGGACTTTGGTCATCCTCGACGTCTCCTGGTCTCCGTGGCTGTAGAGTCAAGCAACCCTTCTTCACTCCTGAAGGACTCGACATCGGTGGGCATTCGACTACCGAGCCAATGGTCACCTGAAGTGACCTAGACTCTGTCCCCTCTGCTTTCAGGTTCCTCTCACCTCGAATCCAGGCTTGGATTCCACCGGACACTCTTCGCCCTCCTGGCAGCAAGACTTCTTTGCACCCCTCCATTGAAAACGACGAAGGTTTCCGACACCACTTGACCCCTATGCACCCGGCTCCTCTGGGATAGGTAACATGGGTACTTCGGTACTCACTGGTGGGTTGGCCTTAGAACCTCCTATGTTCCAAAGGGTTTGCTCGAAGTCCTCTTAGAAGTGTCCTTCACTTGTAAATTTGCAACCGCGACTTTCCCATAGAGTTGCACGGAACACGCAGTCGTGTTTCCTCACTGCACCCGTCCTCCGTGGGCTCCCTGTGTCACTCCTCTGGGTGGTTCCTTGGAGTCCCAGCGATTCTACGTGCTCTCGGCACTGTGTCTAGTCAAGTCGTGATTGTTATACCATTTTTTTAGTATATGGTTCGGTCTCCCCCTGGAGCCAGCTGTGTATTTTGCTACTTACGAATGTTCTATCGTTACAGTATTGTGTGCTTTATGTTCTAATCTCATGTAGAGATTAGTAGAGAGTGTTATATTAATAAATACATATTTTTATATAACTACTGTGTGGTTCTCCTTTCATTTGGTCATTCAGCAGGTGATATTCTGGTAAAACAAGCTGCTTTACATTCCTTCAAGATTAGGCCTGAAGGTTGCTCTCCATAGCTACCACTAGGATAGCTTTCAATAAGGTTATCTTTGACCTCATACATCATAAGGGTCGTGTGGCCTGGTACAAGGTGCCCACTTTAACTAGTGGACAGCATATACCAGGCTACCTTCTCACAAT
The DNA here is from genome assembly GCA_963921515.1 of Calotriton arnoldi. Lineage (NCBI taxonomy): Eukaryota > Metazoa > Chordata > Amphibia > Caudata > Salamandridae > Calotriton > Calotriton arnoldi. The sequence continues at coordinate 1,122,196 of CAWUFW010006331.1, read as the reverse complement.
ATATATATATTTTAATCATAAGTAATATAAGCATTTGCTAAGCAGACCTAAAGAATATCTAAATATTTTTAAAACCATAGTTATTATTAAACATATTTGTACAAAGAAAGACATATCTAGATACAATACATATAATCAAATTATAAATGTCTACAAACACAGGGCTATGCTGTACATTAGTGTTGGAGTACCCCTCACAAATGGATTAAGCAATCTCAGACCATGACAACCCTGACTCCCCATGGAAATCGTGGTAACAGATGTAGAACCCTTTCGCTTTCCCAGTCAGCTGTGTTTGTGGGGCTGGGCCTGTCTCTTCTGCTCTCCGCCAATAGAGGCCCTTCTGAAGAGCTCTCTGGCGAAGCAGGAAACGGAGGCGCTCTAGGGGCAGCGTGTACGGTTCAGACAAACACTGTACGGGAGCCAGCGATAGACCTCGCCCTCTGCTGGGGCCCCTTTCTGTTCCTACCCACCCTCAGAGCTACATTCCAAGACAACGATCGCCCGGGGCCACGAAAAAAGATTGGGACCCATCGGGATCTTTTGGGGCGCGGGAGAGCCCTTAATGGATTAAATAGCGACATTCAAGAGACTGAAAAGAGGAACCTGGAGGAAAGGAAGCAGAAGCAACCGAAAGGTACGGGTGCGCGCTAGCTTTTCTTTCGTTGCATCGAACTCTTCAGAACATCGGGCTTTCGAGTGGGTAATGGGCTACAAGTAACGACGACCCCCTTCAGCTAGTCCCCATCGTTCCCTCCTCGGTTAGAACACCGCCAAGCGCTCAGCCGAGTGTAACCTCCGTTCGCTTCCTGGAGGGGAGCAAAGGTATCAAGGCGTCCCGCGCGCCTGCTGCTTTCCACCGCCCCAAACTTAAGGGAAAAGTGGGGCACTGCAACTCGGAAGGCCTCGCCCACATGGAGATAAGTTTTATACGACCCTATGGTGCAGATAGTATTGTACTTCACATTTTTTTGAGGGGCGTGGCTTCCTGGGTGTGTGTGTGGAGGGTGGTGGGTGTTACACCCCTCTAATAAATGTATATTTTGGTAATTAGTTTGTCACAGCCATGTGATTTCAGTCGGTATCGTGAGGAGTCTGTCGGATTTCACAAGGAATGTTTACATCCCCACAGACTGAAACGCACACACTCGCTCCCTCTCCGTGTTTTCAAAGTCTTCAAAGTCGTTGATTATTTTACCATATATTGTTTTTTTCTCTCCTAGTACCCGCACCCATCAGTATTGTTCTTCTCCCTTTCCAGTGCCCCTAAAGCCCTTCTCATGCGCCCTGCTGGTCTGTGATGTACTTTCACATTCCATGTCAGAGTGATAGTTAGGACATCTGAAGCTCACTCCCTCAATCTTGGCGACCAAGCTACGGCCCTGGTGTTGTTGGGCAGTGAGGAAGGCGAGTGAGATGGTGCGCAGGTATGCGAGGACAGTCGTATTTTCTTATTGTGTCGTGCACAGGCCTCTAGGCGCTGGACAGTGTCAGTCCAAGATTGGGAAGAGATGGCGTGGAGGCTGGAAGTGTTTGAAGAGGAATGGTTTTGAAGGTTGGAAGAGGGGGGGGGAGGGTGACACGTTTTAAGACTCAGTGGTACGACTGTTGAAAGAGCCGGTATAAGGAGCAGTAAAGGGGCAACGAAGGCCCAGAGAAGTGACGAGGCTGCTAGAAGTGGTGGCTTATTTTGAGGGGGTCTTAATGGTATGAGAATGACCAGAGGTATTATGGGGGTGGGTGAGTTGGTGTGAGGGTTAGACCAGGTGAAACGACGGTTAGGAGTTGCTGTTTAGCATTTAGAAGTTATTATTATTTTATTTTTAAGTGTATTTATGTTGACATTGCAAAAGAAACACAGAGCGGCATACCATTTGCCACACAATGTGCGTCTTCAGCGTACCATGCACATTCCAACATCCCTTAGCTCGATAATACAGCAAGTTCCCTTGCCACGTGTTTATTACAGGCCGTTTTTTCCATCATCATAATGCAAGTACCCTAACGAAACAGTGATGCACCAAACTTTGCCCCTATCCCCAAGTCATTGCTACTTGGGAGTTAGAAGTTATGATATACGTAATAGATGTGGTGACGGTATGAGGGTTAGTAGAGGTAGAATGAGGTGTAGCTGGCGCAAGGAAGGGCTTCAGACGCGTTGATGTGTGAGGGTAACAGAGGTGGCAGGATTCCTAGTCGCTGCGGCACGGGTGTTAGGAGCGGTGCGGTGTGGTGTGTGACAGAAGGGGTTGAACTTGGAGGGCACAGCAGTGTGTTTAAAGCACAGGGGGACGAATTGACGTGAGGTTTAAAAGAGGGGTGAAGGAGGGATTGAAGACTCCGCGTGGTGATGGTTAGATGCTTCGGTGTGATCGTTGAGGGGAATGTGAGGGAGCGAGAGTGGTGAACGCGAGTCAGGATGTTACAAGCAATGGAGATGTTTATAAGGTGTGTGAGGGCCTGGCCGTCCGGCGAGCTAGGCAGTGGAAGCGCTTGCTTGCTGCTGAGGTATGTGAGTATTTTCAAGGTCACAGGTTTAAAGCCCAGAGGACAGACTCCGCCTTCAATCATGCTGTGGGTGACGCTGTGAATCTAATTGTGCTGCTTGACAGTAATCGTTTGCGTAGTGTGACGGATCTGCGAAGGGTGCGATAGAAAGCGGGTGGCGAACGTCACAAATGATTAATATTATTTGTCTAAGGCCTTCAGTGGTGTGTGTTCAGTCTCAAGGCAGGGGCCAGTTGGCTGCGGGGAGCGCGCCAGGGACTCCCAGAACTGTTGAACCGCGCGCACGTTTAGAAAAGGAGGGGGTAGCGAATGGTTTGCATTAAATGCTGTTCAGTTCCGGGAACGGAACTTAGTTCCAGGAACTCATCTGCAGGCCAGTAAGTTTCAGCACGCGTGCTCGCCTGGATCTTTGTTTTTAGGTCTGGTCTAGATACAGCTGTAGGCAGGGTACATGTCCTAAAAAAGAAGTGGGGGGGATTAACCAAGTTAGGCAGTATGCACGTGATATCACAGCGCACGACCGAACGTGGAATCACAGGAAGTAGCATTACAACCGATGACCTCTCAGGAAGTGACATCACAAGAAGTGACATCAGATCTTAAGACCTCACACATATGTTTAGCATGTCTATCATGAGTATATTTGAGTGCATTACAATAATTAACTAATGAGATTTTGCTTGTGCCCCAAAATTGATGTAATCCCAACGCAAAATCTGTGCCTCAATTTGTACATTTTTTTTAAAGCCTGCCACAAAGAAATTGGCAACAAGGAGAAACGTGGAAGTAAATCTGTTCTGCGTAATTGGTTGCAAAGTCTGCATATTAAAATATCTTATAGGGTTAGGGCAGCTGCTGCAGAGATCTTTGTGTGGCAACTAAATCTCGGGGAATAATAATAATGGTAAAATAACTCTGGAGGATAATGTATTTGCTGGAGAGATATGTGTTTTGTCTAGACCCAATTTTGAAACAAAGTAGCATAGAGGGTTAATATGTCTCTTGCAAAGCACACTATGTAACACGCAGACAACAGATTTTTATTTTATGTAATTGATGAGTTACTGCTTTTATCACAGATATCCCTTTGTTACTTGCAGTTTATATAAATTGTAATCCTTCTAATGTAGCACAGCGAGCTATGAAGGACGTTACTCCTACACCTTGTAACCCTCACTGTCTTATGTAACACATCCTACACATTGATTTACACACATATATTGTCAATGTATAATGTGTATGATTGATGTAAAGCGCTCTGGCATCCTGCATTGGGATTTGCGTTAATCCTGGCACAGACCTACACATCTGACATTCTTACAGAGCATGCATATCTTTTATATACAAAGTCAAAAGCATGCCTTTCTTAAGTACCTGTGAAGTGATAAGCTGTGTACCTTTGTTTCCCCTCCATTGCATTTATGTGTGAGGCTCCCAGCCAGGATACTCCAACAAAAGGAGGCCTGATGGTCCCTTAACGTTTGCCTTTGTCATGGGCCAGTTAGATCTGATAAGCCTTCTCCACGCCTGCACGTTGCTGCTTGAAACAAAAGCAGACAACATGCAGGCGCTGCTGAACGTGTCCCTCTGTTTGAAAATTAAACCAGGATAAATTTAGCATATTTCTGAGGGACCTAACCTCATGGCAGGGTAGACGGCGTCCATCTTGTATAAAGAGTGGATAGACGCCGTCTACTCGTGTGTTCCAGACTTGTGCCCTGCCCTGACTGTAGGTTTGTGTCTACCCTCTTCATCTATTGGGCTGTTTAGCATTCACTCTTTGCTTCCACAGACCGAAGCATGCAGCATGGGGCAGTGGGTCAGCCCAATTCAGTCGTCGGTTCTCTTCATTGTGAGTAAGGGCGTTTTGTATGCGCACATGTGCACAGCTGTCTGAAAAATATTGCACATCAGGGCTAGGGCTGTTTTTTATTTCTATATTTTGCTCATTTTTTGGAGGAATATTGCGAATGTTTGGAAAAAATACAAAAAAGTCACACACCTGCCAAAAACAGACCTGTTGGCTTTGCCAGTGCTTATTTGCCACGTTGTTAGACTGTGCAGTGCAAGAGTACAGAAGGACATGTGCACATAAGAAAGTGTTCTAGTATGTTCTGTGGTTTTATGCTGAAGCATGCCACGTTCCTCTCTGTTGTTTATGCTTTGTTAATAACTTAATGTGATGTACTGTGTCACTTTTATGTTTTGTTCCAGGGGCATAGCTTGTTGGGGCACAGAGATTTGATGGGCCCATTAAATGCTGATTTTTGGTGTATTTTAATACCAATCCAAAATGCTGGGATTGGGGGCATGTTCCATGTTTGCTTTTTGGCATCTTTACTTTTCCATTGTTTTATTGCGTTATTGTTTATATGCTGTGCTGGAGCTTTATGTTAAACCATGTTTCATGCATTTGTTTTGTGGAGTATTGAATTTACAAGACCCCAGCTACTCCATTCGCTACTGATCACAATGAAGTGCACACCAAGAGCCCAGGGCTGTTTAAACTGGACATTGTATTTGGCATTGGTTTGCCACCTTTCTTCTGACCTCACCTTTCCCCAAAGTAAGATTTTAATTGCTGGTTTATGCCTTTTTGTTTCGGACGTGCATGTTTGGATGTCTTAGCCTGTCATAAGGACACAGTGCTGTTTACTAAATACACTTACGCGATCATTTGTTTTACTTTGCTGTCATTTTAACATGTTTGATTTTTTGCAATGTAAAAGACGTGTACTCACATAGGTTTTCTTAAATATGCAACACAATACTGGCCCTTTGTCAAAAGTGTCTACTATGTAACGTTTTGCTGTTTATGCTTTTTTCACTCACTACTTAAAACACAAACTTTATATTTTGGCTCCTTTTAATAACATTCTTCTTTGAGGGTACAGCTTAAGCTCTGCTAATTTAGTCTGTTCAGGAAGTGAGGTCTTCAAGATTCCATATTGCTGTAGACCAAGAATTAACATCATTTTGGGATTCGCTTTCTCGGACAGTTGGTTCAAAACATCCATACAAAGTTTTTCAACTGCTACCTAACCCTTCATTTGAAACAAGCCAGGCTTATTTGCTGTGCCAATTCTTATTTTTTGTGCCTATGTTTGGGAACATTTGAAAATTCAGATCATGGACATCTTGGTAAAGAAAGAAGGGTGAGTGAATAGGGGGTTTGTTCAGCCAAATTGTACTTTAACGATGCACAGAACCCATAGTGGTACCTTAGAGTAATGATTAAGGTGGACAACAGTAACCTTGACTACAATTCTGCCTCTGGTGCTTAAACATTATTTAAATGGAAATTACTGAAACAGAATACTATTAGGGCTGGATTTACTAAGAATTGATTCACAAAAGGTAGTTCAAATTGCACACCAACTTTTTGTGACTCAGTTCTGATTTTGCGAATTGACCTTTGTATTGTATTGTAATTGCATTTATATAGCGCTTACTACCCTTGACAAGGCGTCAAAGCGCTTTTTCGGCGAGTAGCACGCTACTCCGGAACCCATAAAGGATTAGTGTTGAATTAGTATAGTGAAATATGAAAGTGATTTAAGTGGTGGATAGATTAGTCAATTATTTGGATTCAGAAGGATAGCGGAAGGATAGAAGAGGGAAAAAAGGTTTGTATTTATATAGCGCTTGTTACCCCTGATGGGGTGTTGAAGTGCTTTTTTTTTTTTGGTGAGTAGCACGCTACTCCGGGAACCCGTAAAGGATTAGTGGTGAATTAGTATAGTGAAATATGAAAGTAATTTGAGTGGTGGATATTAGTCAGTTATTTGGAGTGAGAAGCATAGCGGAGGGATAGAAGAGGGCAAAAAGGTTTGCATTCATATAGCGCTTGATACCCCTGATGGGGTGTTGAAGCGCTTTTTTGGCGAGTAGCACGCTACTCCGGAACCCATAAAGGATTAGAGTTGAAAATTAGTATAGTGAAATATGAAAGTAATTTGAGTGGTGGATATGTTATTCATTTATTTTGATAGATGAATGGTTGGGGAGGGATAGAAAAGGGAAAAAGGTTTGCATTTATATAGCGCTTGTTACCCCTGATGGGGTGTTGAAGCGCTTTATTGGCGAGTAGCACGCTACTCCAGAGCCCATAAAGGATTAGTGTTGAAAATTAGTATAGTGAAATATGAAAGTAATTTGAGTGGTGGCTATGTTTTTCAGTTATTTGGATAGAGAAGGGTAGCGGAGGGATAGAAGAGGGAAAAAGGTTTGCATTTATATAGTGCTTGCTACCTCTGATGAGGTGTTGAAGCGCTTTTTTGGCGAGTAGCACGCTACTCTGGAACCCATAAAGGATTAGTGGTGAATTAGTATAGTGAAATATGACATTTGAGAAGTGAACATGTTAGTCTGTTATTTTAATTGAAAAGGATAGTGGAGGGATAGAAGAGTAATGGATTTTGTCTTTTTTTTGTTTTTTTTGGAGGTCATAGCAGTAGGAAGAGGCTTTGGATTGAGTAAAAAGGGATGTGGAAGGGAAGAGTCAGAGGGAAGAGTTTAGAAAGGCTTGTTTTGGGGGATCGGTATAGTAAAAGAGGTGTCAGATGATGCAAGGAGGGGTAGAGTATGGGAGAGTCTAGAAAGGGTTATTTTGGGGATCATAGTAGTGGTATGGGGTTTGGGATAAATGGGAGAGTGGATGTAGAGGATATATTGATAGAGGTATAGGGTGAGAAATAGGGTAGTGCATTGGAAAGAGTAGTAGAAAAAAGTTTGAGATGAGTCAGAAAGTTGGGTTAGAAGATATATTGAGAGAAGTATAGGGTGAGAAATAGGATATTGCATTGGATATGCTGAATTGGAAGAAAGTGATAAATATATAGATCCATAAGTACATGGAAAGTATATAGATGCATAAAGGAGGTAGGTATATGCAGATTAAAGATATTGATAGAGGTATAGGATGAGAAATAGGGTAGTGCATTGGATCTGCTTTTTTAGGAGAAAAGTTATAAATATATAGATCCAAGTACATGGAAGGTATATAGATGCATAAAGGAAGTAAAAAGATGCATTAGATAAACTCTGGTTTTCAAGTGTTATTGTACTTTAAAAATTTATTTGTATTTATTTTTTAACAACATAATTATTCTACATGTTTATACAAAGCAATACACAAAGATAAGTACATATCTATAGTAAAAATAAATGCTTATATACAGAGGGATATGCTGTAAATTTCTGTTTGCGTATGGTGCTTATGTGGGGAAGAGCCAATTCTTGAGTTGTTTTCTGAAGATAGGGTGGTTGTCCGTGGATCTTATGTTGGGGGGTAAAGAGTTCCATAGTTTGGCTGCTTGAACAGAGAAGGATGTGCCACCCATGGTTTTTTTCTTGTATCTTGGGATTTTGAGGCGAGGTGCCACTTTAGAGCGGAGGTTCCTTTGTTGAATGTGTTTGGTGATTTTATTCCTGATGAAGAGCGATCCCATTCCATGTATCGCTTTGTGGGTGATACAAAGCAGCTTGAACGTGGATCTTCTGGCAACCGGTAACCAATGCAGGGCTTTCAAGGCAGGTGAGATGTGGCCTCGCGGTTTGATATGCAAGAGTAGTCTGGCAGCCGAGTTCTGAATACGTTGTAGTCTTTTCATGGTTGTTAAAGGTGATCCGTGGTAGAGGCTATTGGCGTAATCGAGTTTGGACAGAACAAGGGAGATGGTAGCTTGAACCTAACCTTGTGTGGAAATCCCAAATGGGGGAAAATTCGTCGCAGCGTTTTTATAGTGACAAAGCTTGATCTTGCTAGTTTGTCCACTTGGGCATTCATCGATAGCTTGGAGTCCATGGTCATTCCGAGGTTTCTTACTTCCTTCGATACTTTAGGTGGTGATCCCAGTTCATCAGGCCAGGCGGCAAGTGGGTCATAATGTTTCCAATCGCCACACGTGAGTATTTCCGTTTTGGGAGCATTCAATTTGAGATGGCTCCAAGTCATCCACTGATCCACGGCTCTGAGACAACTGAAAATTGGAGAGTTTCCAGTGTCTTTGGGGCATTCCAGTTGAAGGAGTATTTGTGTGTCATCTGCATAGTTATAGCACGTGAGGTGAATTTGATTGATCAGTACCGGTAATGACTTCATGTAGATGTTGAAAAGCATGGGCAAGATGATAGAGCCTTGAGGGACCCCTTCTTTTGTGGCGTATGGTTTGGACGAGAAAGGTGGGGTATTGATGACATTAGTTCTATTTCAAAAGTAGGACGCGATCCAGTCTAGAGCAGTCCCCTCTATGCCGGCTTCATAGAGTCTTTGTTTCGGAGTGTCATGGTCAACCGTGTCAAAGGCAGCCGAGAGGTCCAAGAGGAGTAGCGCAGCAACCCCGTTGCGGTCTACTGTGTTCTTCAGGTCATCCCAGATGCCAAGGAGGGCAGATTCTTTGCTTCTTCCCGGACGGAATCCTGTTTGAAAGTCTGAAAGTATTTTGTACTAATAGGTTGATTTATTAAAGCACCATTCAGACTAGGGTGTAATTCGGTCTGCCTCATCAATATTAATGAGGTAGGTCACAAATTGTGGCACACTTCTATTGAATGCCGTCACAGGGATGATGGCATGCTGGGTAAGGAGACTCCCAGGGGCCAAATTACATAGAGATCTCCCCCGCGGGTGCAAAGGGTGTTTGCGCCCGCTTTGCATGCCCCCAGGGTACTTTCTTTGGTATCACAGAAGGGGCCGCAGACGCTTGTGCGGCCCCTTCTGTAATACCGATAGCGCTGGCGCATATAAAGCGCCAGCGCTATCTGCAGGGGGCATTCCCTCATTTGCATGGGGGCGTGCCCCATGCAAATGAGAGAATCCCTTTGCCTCTGTGCCCGCACCGTATTACTGGTGCGGGCGCAGAGGCAAAGAAGCTGTTAGGAGGCGCGCTGACAGTGTGCCACCTAAAGAGCAGCCCTCTGCAGGGGGTAGAGGGCGTCCTATGGACTCTCCAGACATCTCCTTGCAGGCGGGTGCAGTCACAGACTGCACCTGCCTGCAAGGGGAGCTCTAATCCCCCTTCAAAGTGCAGGTGGCTTGCTGCCTGCACTGTGAAAACACGGAGCGGCTTTAAAGCAGCCTGCCGCTCCGTTTTACATCTGAATGCGCTGGCCCCAGGGCAGTGCAAGTTCGCGACTACCCTAGTGGCAGCACATTCATGGTAATTGGGTTAATTTTCATTGTTTGCGATGGACTCACCTTTTAAAAGGTGCGTCCGGTGCAAGCAAGGAAAATGCCCCTTTGCTGTAATACAGCCCTGGGTCTGTGATCACATTTAAATAAAGTACATTTTTTTTTAGTGCAACCTGTTTTTCTTCTAGGAAATTGGTCTGCATTCAAGGAAAACAATGACTTTAAAATAAAGATTCTTTTAGAGTTGACAGTAGTCCTTTGGACCACTGCTCTGTCCCAAACTTTTTATTTACATTCAAAAGAGCTTTGGGACCCCTTCCCCTTTGTTAATGGGTTATCACCTCCTTTGAGGAGTTGATATTCTATCAATGGTTTATATCCAAATTTGCAGTCACAAACTATTGATACACAGCATTGCAAATTGTAATTTGGAAGAGATGCCATAAACACGCCCCTTCCCTTCCAAATTGTGATTCATAATTTCTAAACCCATTTTGCGATTCGATAAACAGTTACTGAATTGCAATATAGGTTTAGTACATTTGTTAAAGCCATTTAGCAGGCGTAAATCCTTTAATTTAGCAAATCACAGGCTTTGCAACAGCTAAATGGCTTTGTACTTCTGGCCCTTAGGGACTTGCTTATTCACTAAGGTAAATATACATGTGTAAATGTACTCACATTTACATTTACTACCACATCTAAATGTAATTCTACACTTGTTTGCTATTCACTGTTTCCACGTGTAGATTGTCGCCTAGGTGTAGACTTACATGCCTCCACCCCCTGAGATATGGGGGTTGAAACTTCTACAACAAAATGTACAATTTTAGTGTTTCTACTAGTTAATTTGCACAAGTAGGTGGGGGTCTCTGCACCCGTGGCAGAGATCTTTCAATGGGAAAGTATAAGCAAAATGAATAAAGTTTATTATTACTAATCAAAATAATTCAAGTAAAATATAAATGTAAATTCATTTGAGATTTTTATTTTTACCCTAGAACTGGTCAAATAAAATGTTACAACACATTAACTCAACAAATTATTTATGTATTTAATATGTAACTGATTTATCTTTAAACAGTAATTTAAACAATTCTCACCCTCACTAAATCTTGCATTTAATATGTAATTCATTTTGTTAAACATTATGTGCATACTTCATTTCAATTATTTTTTATTTTTAATAAACGTTTTGTTTTTTAAAGTAAGTTTATTACCTTTTAAAATAAACAATTTAATAATAATTTCATATACTTTTTAAAACATTAAAATTAATATGTTCATGTATAACATAAATGTGGAAATCATTTACTTATTTTAACTTTAGTTTCTGTGAGGTGTTATTTTATTTGCTTTAATAGCTTTTGTATGGGTGTGTTTTGCTGTATCTGTGAATAGCAATGTATGGTGCTTGATATACTCCAAGGCTTGACTGGACTACATTTACCTCCGTTTTGACACCTTTAGGGCTCTAGTAACTTTAGAAATGTAGTTTGTCAATAGCGATGGTCTTACTCTTTTGTTTGTATAGCATGTCCTGCTCTAAACCCCTCCTTACATTTTCGTAAGCCCTTCCCATTTAGGATAAGTGTTTCCATTTTCCAGCCACTACCTCCGGCCTCTCCCATGTTTATTAATGAAACATATATTTATGTATGGGGAGATCTCTGCCACAGTAGTGGATATCTCCACATAGAAAAGTTAGACTCTGTATGTAGTTTTGTGAATAGCATTTTGTAGCACTTGATTAGTACTACTTTAGAACTACTTTCTGTATTACAAAATGCAGTTTGTGAATAGCTCCTAAATGTCTTTATCCTGACTCACCCTCACCGCCCATTAAGAGTTGGCTCTCAGCCCATGTTTCAGAAGAGAACTTCCTTGCAATGATATCCAGTGCCAGGAGTCCACCATTACCCCCTGCCTCTCATCCCTTCCAAAGGACTTCTTGTCTAACTTGCTAATGCCAGACACTATCCTTGTGCATCTTCATGCCTTTGTAACACAGGGCAGTTAACACCACACGCATAGCCAAGTTGTGTCCCTCATTGGTTTTTCCGAATAGTAGGAAACCACCACCCTACATACACTCCTGCTAAGTTGTATGTTGTGCAGATGCTGTGCGCTGTGCATCCCTCAGACTGATTACAAACACAGTGCAGAAGAAGCTTAGCAAACAGAACACGACCTACAACTTAATATAACAAACACTTTTTCTTGAAAAGTACCATCTTAATTTTTCTGGAGTCCTTTCTTTTTCTATTCCAGAGTTTTGTTTGCTGGTAGGCTATCGTCCTTCCTCCTTTACAGGATTCCTTAAGGGATGAAAAAAAAAATGAGACTTACATTTTGGCCAGAGCACAGCATGCTTGAAGGCCTGTTACTCCTTAAAGTATTTTAATGCATTGGATTTATCCCATACATTTCTGTTGCTGTTTAACCCACAGACAGGACTCCTTTCTTAGAGCAGTAAAAATATGTATTTTTTTTCCCCCTGGCTGCCCAGTTCTGCACCCTCGGGGATATTTAGCCTTATAAACCAGCAAGCAGATGTGCATTCCATGAGCGTAATTCAGCTGCACTAAGTCCAGAGCCCCAGTCAGAGCCAGGTCTAGGGGGACATCAGAAGTGGCAAGATGCGACAGCCCTATTCCAAATAGAAATTGCAGCCGTAGATGATGTTTTTTTAAGAATTCTTCACGGTCAAACTGTATCCTTGATTTTAATGACCAAAGTGTGTGAAAACAGTTGAGACAGATGCTGTTCCAATCAATATCCTCAAACACCTGAAGGTATTCTCAGAGTTGATGAATACTGTTTGCACTGGCATCCACACTTACAGCACAGCCTAGTTCCAACTGCCCTTCAGACCTGCTTGTGCAAACACTCGTAGTATCTCCAACACAGAACTTCCACATCCTACTTTACTGTCTAAAGCCTGGGGTCTCCATCCTTCTATGTAATAAGAACTACTTATGTTCAATGAAACTCATCGAGAGCTACTAATGTTATCAGTGTTGTAATAGTGAACACAGCAGAGGACATTGCATTAGTACCCACCATATGCATGATTACTGCCAGTGATCACATCAGGGCATTAGGCATGGTTGCCAGCAGTAATATAAAAAAAGCCTGTGACAATATATTATGCCTCTACATGGGTAACACATAACAGCTATAGCTGCAGTGCCTCGGCACCAAGGTAATAACATCTGTAAAAAGTCTCCCCAATGTCACGTGATTTATCACTCAAATAACAGCTTTAAATATATTTTGGAAATTCAGTCATTTTCTCCAGATATCAGCTTATGAGTTCTGAAAATAAACACAATTTCGTCTTGAATATATACATTCTCAATTTTGATATACACCTATATAAATTCAACCAGGCAAAAGCCTCTAATTTAGTAGGCAGGCAGCACACAGGAGAGCTACTTACAGGTAGCTGGAGAGCTACCAGAAGCTCACGAGCTACTTGTCGGGGAAGCTTGATCTAAAGTTTCCCTCAAGTCCTATGGTACTTGTAATGCTTATCTGTCAGAAATATCCAGAGAAAATGAATTTTTTACTTACACGTAATCTTCATTACCCTTAGGAGTCCTCCTCGTTATAGTAAGTTCTTTGTTACTATAACGAGGAGGACTGCGTAGGGGTAATAATTTACATCCACTGAACCCTCCTTTCACTAGATTATGGGCACAAAGCTTATCATTTTACTATAATACTGTGGGCACGTCCTTGGTATTTATGGTGACGGATGCACCGTAGTAACAAGCTTGCCCTGCACCGACTCATCCATCGTGTACAATTGTATGGCAAAACCAGAGGCCAGAATTATCCATCTAACTCTTTAATTGTCACACCTCAGGAGCTCATTTAATTCTTAGAAACTTCTAACTCTAGAATGTCCTTTACTTCAATAGCTTCTTGCTTCTAACAACACTTCCACTTTTGATTGCTGATCCTTGTCAGGTAAATATATTTTCACGTGATTGGTTATTTTGGTGTCTTGCTATTGTTAGGATTTGTGAAGCATAGGTTGCGTCATGGTTGTTTATTTGTGTCATCTCTATGACTCATTTGTGGGAGGTTTTCCAATTTCTGGACACTAGGCTTGGGCACTCTTGAAGCAGGGAAGTACATAATCATCACGACCAGCTATGTAGGATAATCGTACAGGCTTTAAGTAATGTGTACTTTCAGAAATTAGTATTATTTGGCAGCTGAGGTGGTGGGTGTGTGAAGCGTGCAGGTGTTTTAACAGCTTGAAACCTTCATGGTACGAGGTAGGCTAGTCTGCAAGCTCTTGAGAAGGCAGATGGTTGGCATAGAATATGAAGAGCAGCTCTGTAGTGTATGATGTCATCCCACTAAGTTCTCTGGTCTAAGGAGATTTGGTAGCCCTGATGGATTGGCATGGTTCTTATTGGGATTGGAGCACAATGTATATTTGGGGAAAACGTGCCTGACAGTAATGTGTTCAATTGAGAGTTAACTGATTGTGAGTGAGAAGTCAGCAGTTTCAGGTTAGTGTTGCAGAGAGGCATTAAATTAATGTAGGTGCTTAAGGGGGTCATTTGTTTTATTATGGCTGATTGAGAAGCTCAGGAGGGTGAATTGGGGAGAATGCATCTAATAAATAAAGAGATTAAGGCTTCCATTAAGAAAGCGATGAGATCAGCAATTGGAAGTAGGATGAGAGGTGAACCTGCTGATGAAGTGTTTTGGACTTATCAGATACTGAGGAGGTAAATGTCGTGAAAGGAAACTGATGGAAAGAGAAGTGAAGAGGAAAAATGTTTGAGAGATATGAGAACACATTAGGAATAGAGGTCATAGCATCACGCAGGGAAAAGGTGCCCTCAGCAGAACAGAGAGAGAGTTGCTCCCCAAATAGGCCACAAGGAGCGGATTAGTGCTGAGAGTGAGGAGGAACTTGATTTATGTGAGGGAAGTAATGAAGGTACCAAGTACGACAAGTTTATGACGTGAATGTAGGCAGTATGGAAAATTTGTTTATGGAGGAAGGTGGGAGCTCATGCACAAAGGGTTTGGTTAGGGACCCTCAAGGTAATGAGATGTTTAATCAAACTTCGATACACCATCTGTGTAGCGTGGATTGGTGGCCTATGGAGCATATGGCCAACTATATAAAGGATGGGTTTGTAAAACATTAAAAAGAGTAGAGTGCAGTAATGAAGTAGAGTTTTCATGACCTAATATTGCTGGGAAGGTATTTGGTATGAGGATGAGGTGGTTTTTTTTTGACAAAGGAAGTAAGGTACAAATTTCTGTGGTCGATGAAGAATGTGGAGGCCTGGAACAGTTGTGGCAGATTGTGATAGAAACAGATGCAAGCCAACATGGTTAAGGTGCAAGAGTAGGTCATTTGGAGACCAGCAGAAGGACTTCAGAGGAAAAGAAAACCCACATAAATGGTTTGGAGATGCAGGAAGGTTTATTGACTTAGCAGAGATTTCTAGGCCTGGTAGGGAACTGCTCAGTTCTAATGAAGATGGGCAATGTCATGCCAGTTCATTATATAAAAGGCTTGGGAGCTTCCAGTTCAAGAGAGTTATCAGAGTTTGCAGAGAAGTTTTGGTGTTTTATCAGGGCGAAGTACTTGCCTGGATGCATAAACAGGTGGCAGATTGGAATTTAGGGTGTTTGAGAGATTTTAGTGTCTGAATGTTGGATCCAGAAGGGTTTCGGGAGGTTCAGTTAAGGATGGGCCCACTAAAGGTGAATTTTCGTACATCAAGGTTAACAAACCAGTTGGAGATTTATTTAATTTGGAGACCACATCCGGGTGCAAAAGCGCTGGATACTTTTCAGCAGAATTAGGGGGAAATGAAAGGTTATGTATTTCTACCTTTACTGATGATACAGAGCCTTTTTGTGAAAGCAGAGGGGGGGGTTGTCTCAGATAGTGTTAGTGACTCTGCTTTGGGAGTCACAACTCGGGTTTTTAGGAGTATTAGAGTTAGCTGTTCAGGAGTCTTTCCTGCTTCATGCAAGAACAGTTTTTTTGCTTGGGGTTAGAGTACAGGAAAATCGGCTTCTGGAGGAGAGAGTCCTGGGCCTTCTTGTTTGTGGGACATCCGGAAATACAGAGAGTCAAGGGTTTTCCGTGGCAGCAGCAGGCTTGGTCAAGGAATCTTGGGTCTCAGGGTCTTGGAAATGATTAAAAGGAGCATTGTTGCATGAGTATGTTGATGCATGTTAAGGGGTATGGATCCCATGGAAGCAGACGCCCTGAGTTTGAATTACTTTTTTGACACGCTTGCATCTGTGTGGCTGCGGATTGGTCAAACACCAGTGTGTTTGCAAACTATTATTTGAGGAAACTGGAGCAGTTATCTAATTCAGCCTTGCATGGATTTAAACATGCAAAATGATAGCTTCTGGTCTTGCATAAAATGACATGTCTCTTAAGCGTGATTTAGATTTATTAAAAACACAGAGGCTAGCATTATCCCACCCTTGACCCTAAAGAATGATCAATGCTTGTTGGAGTAAGCTTTAGAAAAAAACGAGGATTAGTGTACTAGCATGGAGTTTGGAATTGATTTAAAAAAAAAAAAGGAGGGATGGATGGATGATAAATTAACTCTTTGACTGTAACATGATTTAATGAATGTTGTTTTGGTATGTTATATGAAAATCTAGAGTCTCCTTTCATGCTGAGGAGACTTGTCATTTTGTCTCACCTCTCTCATCGACTATTAAATCTGGTTTCTCAAAATATTCCTCACCCTTGTCTTTTAGTTCCTGTAAAATGTTTCCCTGCTTTACCATACCTGCTTTTATAACCTTACATAAGCGTTTTGATCCAGGCCAAAATACATACTGTGGAAGTAATGATTGATTTTATTGGGTTGTTTGAATAACTCACTAGTCTTAGATACAGCGTCTTTGTACCAAAGAATACTCTTATTCAGATAAGAGCAGATCATCAAGGATAGGCATGACACTTTGATTATTGGGACAAGAGGTTGGGAATAGAGTCACAATTCCTACAAAGTTATTGTTGTCCTGTAAATAGTTTAGCAGGTGTTAAGTGTACACAAACACATTATCAAATGTTTGAAAAGGTCAAGTCTACTACATCCTCATTGTCCAAAAACAAACATTTTGTTAAAAAGCAAAAAAAAGAGACTGACCCAATTTTGTTTCTTGAATTATTGCTTCATTTTAGTCAGTTACATATCTTCCTGGTGCTTCAAAATAACTTTCTCTGTTAGTTTATATAGTGTTTTATCTGGCTCAGGGGTCAAACTTCCTCAATGGGCAATTTCTGTAGTAAATATCTTAAACATTTCTGAACAGGCGTCCCACACCTCTTCATCAGTTGTCTGCCTCTTCATCGGTCTTCAGCACTTTTTGAAAGGAGTGAGGCTACTAGTTACAAGCAATACCTCATTTAGATCTGTGAGGTTGCTATCGTATAGTTTTTCTGGTACAAATAATTTATATAAGTTTAACACATCTAAACGCTCTTATTCTGTCTATACATTTCTGGAAATGAGTAGAGGAATTCATATAATTTAAGGGACATATGTTCACACAAGTAAATAACTGGCTTTCCTGACTAGAGTGATGCATTTCTGTCAGATGCAGTGATTAAAACAAGCCCACCTGGCAGGGGTACTGTTAAAGAGGTGAGGCCTTTGTCAGGAGGTCTGAAGGACATGTACATGATGATGAGGGTAGTCATGCAGACCTTCTTTCAATGCTGAGGAGCGTTATCAGTGGTTCTGGCTATTTCAATGCCAGCCTCCTCTTCTCCATTCATTTCTAAGCACGATCTTTCTGTCACTAGGAATGATGTGTCTTTGTAAACTCTACCCTTTTTGAGTGGAATAATTCATTTACCAATCATCAGGGCAATGAAGTGTGTCTACACACACACACAAAATCATATTACTGCAAGGGAGGATACATTTGTGATAGAGACACATTGAAAGCTTTAAGGACAGATTTTTTCATAAGGATGTCAGCAGCAAAAGATGTTTGCAGGAACATAGATCTATCTGCAGCTTTTGACACTGTCTTGCACTCTGTCCTAATCGAATGTCTTTTTAAGATTGAGGAATGTCACCTGGTGCTTAAATGGCTAGAATGTTCCTCCTTAGCTGATAGAACACAGGCAGTGTCTCTTGCCCCTTTATATTCAGCAGCTGCTTCAGTAGTGCAAAGTGTGCCTCAGGGTTCTTACTTGAGCTTATCCTTAGTTAATATCTACCTATCCTTCAGAGCAGAGCTAGTTTGCTCTTTTGGCTTTGGGATAATTTCATAAGCGGATGACTTGTAGATTACTGTCGCCATTTCCGCCACTCATATCCCCACCACGCGAGCCAACTTTTGAGAATGCATGTGTGGTTGCTAGTCGGATGCACTCCAATTATCTACAGTTAAACACAGATAAACCGGAGGTCCTTGTTATTGGGAGAGAAACACACTGTTGGACTAATGAGTGGTGGCCTACATACCAGGATGGGTGCTGCCGCTCTCCCCTGTGTCCCAAGTTTGGAATCTGGGCGTTATCACAGATAAACAACTATCCATGGTCAGTAATGTAGTGGGGATCAGCTTTTCTATTAAGAAAATGCGATTTGAAATTTTCAAGGTCCTACTCTTCAAGGACTGTAAAACGATCACTCATGCCCTGATTGGATCCAGGTTGGACTATTGACATTCATTGTCTTTGGGCATTTATGAAAGCTTTCTGACTCGTCTCAAGGAGTTGCAAAATGCAGCTGCAAGGCTGATTCTTAATCTTTCTAGAACCATACATATGACTCGTATGTTGAGACCATTACATTGGCTCCTGGTGTCCAAAAAGATTATTTTTAAGTCCCTTTATTTGGTGCACATGACTCTGCAATCTGCATGGAAGGGGTTCAAGGAACCTTGTCTGGACTACTGTTAAGTTCCTATCCAGGTGCAATCTTCTCTCAGCGAACACTAGTTTGATAATGGTTCCTTGGATCTCCCAAAGGCCGGTGGCTGTGCCTTTCACTTTCTTACACCTTCAAAGCGGAATGAATTTCCTATCCTCATCAGGCAAGGGATCAATTCTTCTCTTTTTAAGAAATGTCTAAAGAACTGGCTCATCAATAGACTCTTCTAATGTCCTCTTTTTGTTTGTGTTAATAACTGCAGCTTAGCAACAGGATGCTCTGTTTTTGGGCAGCAGCGACATTTAGAAATATTTTAACCTAGCGTCGGATAGCACTGATTATTTTGTAGATCTCCCTTTTTTTTTTTTTTTTTAAGAGTTTTATATAGCGCGAACTAGACCCGAGACATTGGGTATCAGAGCGCTTTACATGAGCACCAGTTTCATTACAGATGGACACATTCATATTTGTTAGGCACGGGGAGATTAAGTGATTTGCCCAGAATCACAGGATGTTGAGCATCCTTGCCAAGACTCGAACCCAGTTCCCCAGCATCGAAGTCGACCGCTCTAACCGTAAGGCTACATCCTCTCCCCTTATAAGGTGTAAATTGACATTTAGGAAAGCTTTGATCCTGAAATCTCAAATTAGCCATTTTTGTTTGTCCCTGTAAAAATCTGTTATGCCTTTGAACTCATTCCATTGGAGAGTTTGAACTTGCCTCTTCCTTTTCGATTGAAAATATAATTGTAGTTTATTAAGCTATTCACAGACCTCAATCAAGGATTATGGTATCAAATATATTACAAACGATCACTAAGGTGAAAATCAAGGCAGTTGAGCTTGGTTCTTTACAATGGACGAAAGATGTTGTTTTATAGACAATTAATTTCCTCTATAGTATGCTGCAGATAGATGATATGCATATACGTAAAATAGTCTTGCAGAAATAGAATTGCAGATAAAAATGTTTTCCACTTGGTGAGGATGAACACTGGGAACCTTGAAACTTGCTACTAACCAAATAAGTAGTGTTTTTCTTAGGTAGTTTTCCATGTGCCTGTTTAATTATTTGGCCAACGAAGTACTGTCAAAACACTCCTTTTAATGACAAATAACCAATAGTTGATCTTTTTTTTTATCACAGGCTAGACTTTAAGCAGGTGCTAAAAGCAATAATTGTTTTGTTTTCGTTATTGTAAGACATATTGTTCATAACTTACATAGAGTATGTTTTGGGTTAGCTTCCATAAACCATTCAATCATTAAAGGTTAGCTGCTTTCAGCCATTGGCTTGTTTGAGTCAGCCCTCTTAAGTCATTATTTTGAGAAATTATCAATCACATCTTGGATTAGCCCACAGGAGTGTACATCTTGCACCAAGTGCTCTTAGCTTTTGGTGCATTATTTGCCTCCTAGGAACTGGTTCAATTTCAGTGGATGAGGGATCATTGTATAGCTGAAAAAGTGCACTCAGTCATCACATTTTTTCCTCATGCATTCATTATATACAATAAGCAATCCAATTTGTTATTTTATTTTAACTGCTTGACACATGGATTCACGTTAGCCAAACAAATAAATTACTATGGAGCCCCAAAGTTCTCTGCCTCTAATGGTTTCCATTAAATCAAGAGAACTTTGAATGTCATTTGGCATCATCAGTAATTCAGTTGGAGGGCTGCTGAGACGAATCAGCACACCACATCTATGGAAAAGCCAATAGGTCTGGTTTAGAACTGAAAACACAAGGCAGACCTATTGGCTTTGCCAGTGCTTTTTGCTCAAAATGGTCCGTGTTGGAAATGGCCCTTTTTGCAGGGTCACCCCTAAACTTTTTGCCTGCCTCCTGTATTTTTGCTGACCTGTTTCTGTTGGTTTTATGACTCTGGGCACTTTGCCACTGCTGTTCAGTGCTAAAGTGCATATGCTCTCCCTTGGTAAATATGTCTATGTGAATTGGTATATCCCTTATTGGCTTATTTGGTTTACCTGTTAGTCCCTAGTAGTGTGGCCTGTGTGTGCCCAGGGCTGGTAAACCAAATGCTGCTGGTGGGCATGCAGCGCTGGTTTGCGCCACCCACAGAAGCAGCTTTTAAAGTGTGTCTCAGACCTGCCACTGCAGTGTCTGTGTGCAGTCCAGAACTGCCATCTTGGCTGTGAAGTGCAACCACTTCCCAGCCCCTGAACCTTCCCTTGGCATCCTGTAAGTCGCCCCTCGAGTAGGGTGCATTGTATGTGTAAGGTAGGACATGCCTGGGTGTGTGTAGCATGTCCTGGTAGTGAATTATGCACCATTTCGTTTTTCACTACTGTAAGGCTACCTGTTCCTCATAGGCTAGAATGGGCAGTTTGACTATTACATGCTATAGTCCTAACTGACCCCAGGGACATGGTAGAAAAACGAATTTAGTATGCCTGAGCTCAGAATATTAAAATACACCTTTTAGTGAAGTTTATTTTTATATTCTGTGTTTGAAAATACCACTTTTAGAAAGTAGGTATTTTCTTGCCTAAGCCTTCCAGTGTGCTCTGCCGTTATGTGTATTGGCTGTCTGGTTTTAGAGGGGCAGGACAGGCTGAGTCAGACCTTGGTGGAATAGAGAGATCTGCATTTAGAGTGTGGGGAAGGGTGGCTCTTTGATCTGAATAGGGCTGTGCCTGGCAAGGTGAATGCTGGCTCCACCTCCCACTGTGTGTCTGCTAGCAGACCCCTCTTTCTGAAAGGAAGGATGCAGCCTGGTAAACAAAGTGCTCCAGGCCTGAGCAGAACTGGTTCTGGCTAGGTTCAGGGACTGGTAGCTTCAAGGATCAAAGGCTTTTGGGGTATAAATATCTGTGCTCAAACCCCCTACTTTTGTATTGCTTTTGGATCTGGAGAGGAAACTCTGTCCGTGCCACTGGAGGAATCTGCAGGAAGTGACTGTCCTTGTGCTTGTGTGTTTTTCTTGCACTGGCCTGCAGCAGTGACCACTGGACCTTGAAGAAGAGGAAAAGGAACTATTGAGAGAACTTTTATTTTTGTACAGCAATCACCCAAGGGCTAGGAAAAGAGCTAGCCTCCTGCTGGAGTCTCAGGCACAACAGACTCCACCACCAACCTCCTGCTTCCTCCCTGCGAGGACTGCTATCTGCTGAGGAGGCTCCTGTGAGTTCCAGGGCCTCTAGTTTGCATCAGAGAGAAGAGGGTAAGAAATCGACGCTAACGCATCTTTGCGGGCCGCTGCAGTCGAGAGCGCTGGGAAAATCATCGCGCTGCTGCCGCCGAGGGCCCGCAACCCGAAACCATCGCTGACGCCCCTTTGCGAGCCGCTGCAGCCGAGACGCGCTGGAAAGATCATCGCGCTGCTGTCGCCGCGCACTCGCAACCCTGACAGAAATCATCGCTTCGAGACATCGCAGTGCGGACGCCGTGCGTTCGCCACTTTGATCGCATCACACCGAATTTCGTCGCTCCCTCGCGGAGCGTCTTGTCTTCGCATCGCCACACGATCGCACAGCGCAACAGGATCACCGCATCGACTTCTCCCACGCGGCAAGAAAGTCATCGCATCGGTGGTCCAGCGTGCAGAAGTTTGTCGCATCGTCTCCGCACGCATCCCGCAGATCGGCGCATCATCCTCCCTTGCGGCAAGGATTTCAACGCATCGCCGGCCTCGCGTGCCGAGAATCATCGCTACAGCTTCTTTGCGACACTTTGTTGGTTTTGCAACTAAACCCAGGTACTTTGTGAAAGAAAGGGTCGCAGAGACCACTGCTTTGAACTTGAACCTTATTTTTGCAACCTGTGAACTATTTTTGACAGCCCTTCAACAGCTATCCTATTTTTGACAGTATTGTGGCTTTTACAGTTATTGGTCTTGTGATAAATCTGCCTTTATATAAAGATACTTATTTTTTATAATAACTACTTGTGTGGTGTCCCTTTGTAGTGTTCCTCATTGTGTTACTGTGTATGATCATAAATGCTTCACACCCTGCCTCTGAGATAAGCCCTACCTGCTCGTGCTACGTTACCACAGGGTTGAGCAGGGGTATTAAAGAGGGTAGCCCTCTCACTCTGACTTAGGAAGAAGGGTCCCTACTTGGACAGTGGCCCGCCATTGCCAACTAGAGACCCCCATTTCTAACATTGGTGGTCAGCGGTGAGGATCTGGACTTGCATTTATGATCGCATACAGTAATTATAGTGTACACTACTAGTGAGTGCAGACCATAACGTACCGCATACATTTTTTTTGAGAATTGTTTTTTTGCTCCTATATTGTGATTGATATTGCCGGTGATTTTTCACCCGCGCCCATTTATTGAAAGTTTTTGATCCCCTATTGTGATTGATATTGCTGGTGATTTTTCACCCACGCACATTTCTGAGAGTTTTTGGGATCCTGTATTGTGATTGATATTGCCGGTGATTTTTCACCCGCGCACATTTATTGAAAGTTTTTGATCCCCTATTGTGATTGATATTGCTGGTGATTTTTCACCCACGCACATTTCTGAGAGTTTTTGGGATCCTGTATTGTGATTGATATTGCCGGTGATTTTTCACCCGCGCACATTTATTGAAAGTTTTTGATCCCCTATTGTGATTGATATTGCTGGTGATTTTTCACCCACGCACATTTCTGAGAGTTTTAGGATCCTATATTGTGATTGATATTGCCGGTGATTCTTCACCCGCTTACATTTTTTTGAGAAGTTTTCTTCTATCTTTTATTGATATTGCCCGTGATTGTTACAATGGGCAAGCCTATGTTTTATTGATATTGCCAGGTAATAGTACCCGCATACATTTTTGAGAATTGTTGGATCCTATATTGTAATTGATATTGCCGGTGATTTTTACCCGCATACATTTTCTTGAGAAGTTTTCTTCTATCTTTTATTGATATTGCCCGTGATTGTTACAATGGGCAAGCCTATGTTTTATTGATATTGCCGGTGATTTTTTTCCCGCATACATTTTCTTGAGAAGTTTCTTCTATCTTTTATTGATATTGCCCGTGATTGTTACAACGGGCAAGCCTATTTTTGTTATTATTGATATTGCCAGTTATTGCTACAATGGGTCTTACTGAAATGAGACCTACCTTTTATATAGATGATCTGTTAACCTACAGTCTAGAGGAGCTAAGGGGGTTCTGTGAGGAGAGGGGCTTAGCAGTGAGTAGGAAGGAGACTCAGCTATCCCTGCAGACATCCCTGAGACTTTGGCAACAAGACAGATGGAGATTCTTGGAGTCCCAGTACACCTACCCAGAGGGTAGTTGGTCTGAGGGTGGCTCTAGAGAGTCTGAAGAGGAGGAAGAAAGTGTTATGGAATATCTCATAGGTGGGGAGTTCCTTGATGAGCCTAGTGCCTATGGTAGTGCCAGATTCCCCTCATGGTCCCCAGAGGAGTTGGGGGACAGGCGGGAAGGTCCCATAGGTAGGGAGTCCCTTGCTGGATCTAGTGCACAGGGTAGTGCCCAATCCCCTTCATGGTCCCCAGAGGAGTTGGACAGACAGAGGGAGAGGGAGTACCAGCTGGAATTGGAGAGGCTCCAAATAGAGATTGCACAGCTGGAGGCGCACCGAGCGCAGATAGCAGAAAAGGAGAAGTTAGCTCAAGAGGGTAGGTTACCCCTGGAGCACAGTTTTAATTGTCTGGATTCCCCAGAGAGGGTGGGGTCCAGTGGTGGCAGCAAAATTGAAGTGTATAGTGATGACAGTGTAGTACCCCCACCCAGAGATGTAGCACCTGACTTGAAGGAGGGGGTTGATCTACACCAGGGGATTCAAGGATATAAGGTAGCCCCATTAATATGCAGTGGCCCTGA
The DNA here is from genome assembly GCA_963921515.1 of Calotriton arnoldi. NCBI lineage: Eukaryota > Metazoa > Chordata > Amphibia > Caudata > Salamandridae > Calotriton > Calotriton arnoldi. Next base: position 1,097,828 of record CAWUFW010006331.1, on the reverse strand, counting down.
GGTGGATTGGGGAACTAGCGCAGGGGCCCATAGTCCTAGTGAAAGGAGGGATACTCTACCGACTCTGGATGAGAGGTGCAGGGAGAGGGGTTCCCCCGTGGTTGAGGTCCTGGTGAATGTGTATGAGGACCGCCCAGAAGAGTGTGGGTTGAGTGATAGAGACAGTCAGTTAATGTCTCGCCCACTTCAAGAGAGTGGTGTGGGGTACGTGTGTGAGACACTGGATTGTGAGGTAAAGGTTAGCACCTGCGTGGAACTGTGTAATCCAATTGTGGGAGAGCATATTGTGAGTTCCTATTTTCCAGAGCTAAACCAACATGTGTTAGAGTGCGAGTTCTCTGATCCTAGGGAACTTGCGCAGGAGGCAGACCTCTGGGTGAGTACCAGAGGCTCTGTAGAGGCATTAGGGAATGACCCTAAGAGAAGTGGTTCAGAAGTTTTCCAACCCAGAGTGCTGGGAAAGGTTAGGAGTGTTACAGCTGGGTCCCCTTGTTGTGAGGAGGTTGTAGGGCCTCACGTCCTGTCTCGTGGGAGCAGGAGTGAGACTGGGATAGGTCCCGAAGTGCCCCAGCCTCAGTCCCCAGGACTGGATGGTTCCATGAGGGAACACCAGGTGGGGAGCCTAGTCTGTCTAGATGGACCGTCCATTGTGGGGGGTACCCCAGTGTTAGGTGAGCTGGGAGTGCCTGTAGTCAGGCCTCCATCAGTTCTTGTGCCTGGCAGTGCCACTCCTAGGGGGAGGGTACGGAAGTCCAGTCTGAGGGATGAAAGGGGGAAGGAGTCCCCAGTGGAAGAGCCAGTGGGTCAGGGGCCAGTCAGAAGGGCTGAGCCCCCTAGGAGTGACCATGGTGACACCACTTCAGTCCTGGTTGGCCAGGCAGTTGTTCAGCCACAGGGGTTGGTCCCTGGGTTGGTAAGTCAGATCCAGGAGTTGTCTGCCCTGGAGGGAGGGACAACTGTAAGCAGTGTCCCGACCATTTTTTCTAAGAGCACCACTCCAGGTGGGAGGGTGCAGTATGCTGGAAGGGGTGCAGAGGGAGGGAGTCCTCGCCTCTGACCCCGGTGCAACCTGCGGGTTTTTTCAGGTTGGTAGGTCAGTTGCAGGGTCCAGGCCCTGAACTGGTGGAGGGGTGTGTTTCCCTTGAGGGGGGCCTGTGTGCTCCCCAGGAAGTCCTGGTTGGCCAGGCAGTTGTTCAAGCACAGGGGTTGGTCCCTGGGATGGTAAGTCAGGTCCAGGTGTTGTCTGACCTGGAGGAAGGGACAACTGTAAGCAGTGTCCCGACCATTTTCTTTTCTAAAAGCACCCCTCCAGGTGGGAGGGTGCAGTATGCTGGAAGGGGGTGCAGAGGGAGGGAGTCCTCGCCTCTGACCCCAGTACCACCTGAGGGTTTTTCCAGGTTGATGGATCAGTGTGCAGGGACAAGGCCCTGAACTAGTGGAAGAGTGTATTTTCCTTGGGGGGAATTGGTGTACGCCCCCAGAAGTCCTGGGTTGCCAGGCACAGGCCCAGCCCAAGGGTACAGACCCTAGGTTGGGGGGCCAGGTTCAGGGTGTCCCCCTGATCTGGAGGAAGGGGCAACTGCTAACAGTGCCCCTCCCGGTTTGTGTTATGGAGGCACCTCTCCAGGTGGGAGGGTGCCGGGCCCCAGTAAAGGGGCGGGGAGAGGGCAGCCTCACCCCTGACCTCCGCCCAGTCTAAGGGTACAGACCCTATGCTGGGATACCAGTTGCAGGATAGAACCCCTGAACTGGTGGGCGAATTATGCAGGACACCTGCCTCAGGTGCCCTGACAATTCTGGAAGGGGGTATCGCTCCAGGTGGGAGGGTACCGAGCCCCAAAGAGGAGGACCGGGTGTGGGAGAGCCCACCCCAGTCTCTGGCCCAGCCGCTGGGTACAGGCCCAGGGCTGGTGGGTCAGTGTCCGGGTGCTTTGCCTGACCTGACAGGAGGGAGAGTGTACAAAAGGTGCCAGGCACCTGGGGTTACTGCCCCTCACTCTCTGATGCCACAAAAGTTTGAGAGCCCTGAGAGGTATAGGGCTTGGATTTCATCACTGACTACTGTCAGTGATTACTGGGGCTTGTTGTTTATCTGTTGGGACACACGTGGGGGCCAGTTAAGGTTAGATGCTGCACAGGTGGTGTCCACAGGTAAGGGGAAGAGTTCCCCATTGGTTGCCTTAGTGAGCCCTGAGAGGTATAAGGCCTGGGTCTCATCCCTGACTACTGTCAGTGGCGACTGTGGCTTATTGTTTATCTGTTGGGACACACCTGGGGGCCAGTTAAGGTTAGGTGCTGCACAGGTGGTGTCCACAGGTGAGGGGCAGAGTTCCCCATTGGTTATCTTAGTGGGCCCTGGGAGTGTGGACAGAGGGATCCACCAGGGTTCAGATTGGAGTAGAGCTGGCATAGGCCCCTGCAGTTGCGGGCCAGTTCCGTGTTCTATCGCCCGAAGCAGGGAAGCCCATCAAAGTAGTGATTGGTCTACCCTGCGTTTTGGCTGGAAGGGGGTTGTGTTGGAAATGGCCCTTTTTGCAGGGTCACCCCTAAACTTTTTGCCTGCCTCCTGTATTTTTGCTGACCTGTTTCTGTTGGTTTTATGACTCTGGGCACTTTACCACTGCTGTTCAGTGCTAAAGTGCATATGCTCTCCCTTGGTAAATATGTCTATGTGAATTGGTATATCCCTTATTGGCTTATTTGGTTTACCTGTTAGTCCCTAGTAGTGTGGCCTGTGTGTGCCCAGGGCTGGTAAACCAAATGCTGCTGGTGGGCATGCAGCGCTGGTTTGCGCCACCCACAGAAGCAGCTTTTAAAGTGTGTCTCAGACCTGCCACTGCAGTGTCTGTGTGCAGTCCAGAACTGCCATCTTGGCTGTGAAGTGCACCCACTTCCCAGCCCCTGAACCTTCCCTTGGCATCCTGTAAGTCGCCCCTCGGGTAGGGTGCATTGTATGTGTAAGGTAGGACATGCCTGGGTGTGTGTAGCATGTCCTGGTAGTGAATTATGCACCATTTCGTTTTTCACTACTGTAAGGCTACCTGTTCCTCATAGGCTAGAATGGGCAGTTTGACTATTACATGCTATAGTCCTAACTGACCCCAGGGACATGGTAGAAAAACGAATTTAGTATGCCTGAGCTCAGAATATTAAAATACACCTTTTAGTGAAGTTTATTTTTATATTCTGTGTTTGAAAATACCACTTTTAGAAAGTAGGTATTTTCTTGCCTAAGCCTTCCAGTGTGCTCTGCCGTTATGTGTATTGGCTGTCTGGTTTTAGAGGGGCAGGACAGGCTGAGTCAGACCTTGGTGGAATAGAGAGATCTGCATTTAGAGTGTGGGGAAGGGTGGCTCTTTGATCTGAATAGGGCTGTGCCTGGCAAGGTGAATGCTGGCTCCACCTCCCACTGTGTGTCTGCTAGCAGACCCCTCTTTCTGAAAGGAAGGATGCAGCCTGGTAAACAAAGTGCTCCAGGCCTGAGCAGAACTGGTTCTGGCTAGGTTCAGGGACTGGTAGCTTCAAGGATCAAAGGCTTTTGGGGTATAAATATCTGTGCTCAAACCCCCTACTTTTGTATTGCTTTTGGATCTGGAGAGGAAACTCTGTCCGTGCCACTGGAGGAATCTGCAGGAAGTGACTGTCCTTGTGCTTGTGTGTTTTTCTTGCACTGGCCTGCAGCAGTGACCACTGGACCTTGAAGAAGAGGAAAAGGAACTATTGAGAGAACTTTTATTTTTGTACAGCAATCACCCAAGGGCTAGGAAAAGAGCTAGCCTCCTGCTGGAGTCTCAGGCACAACAGACTCCACCACCAACCTCCTGCTTCCTCCCTGCGAGGACTGCTATCTGCTGAGGAGGCTCCTGTGAGTTCCAGGGCCTCTAGTTTGCATCAGAGAGAAGAGGGTAAGAAATCGACGCTAACGCATCTTTGCGGGCCGCTGCAGTCGAGAGCGCTGGGAAAATCATCGCGCTGCTGCCGCCGAGGGCCCGCAACCCGAAACCATCGCTGACGCCCCTTTGCGAGCCGCTGCAGCCGAGACGCGCTGGAAAGATCATCGCGCTGCTGTCGCCGCGCACTCGCAACCCTGACAGAAATCATCGCTTCGAGACATCGCAGTGCGGACGCCGTGCGTTCGCCACTTTGATCGCATCACACCGAATTTCGTCGCTCCCTCGCGGAGCGTCTTGTCTTCGCATCGCCACACGATCGCACAGCGCAACAGGATCACCGCATCGACTTCTCCCACGCGGCAAGAAAGTCATCGCATCGGTGGTCCAGCGTGCAGAAGTTTGTCGCATCGTCTCCGCACGCATCCCGCAGATCGGCGCATCATCCTCCCTTGCGGCAAGGATTTCAACGCATCGCCGGCCTCGCGTGCCGAGAATCATCGCTACAGCTTCTTTGCGACACTTTGTTGGTTTTGCAACTAAACCCAGGTACTTTGTGAAAGAAAGGGTCGCAGAGACCACTGCTTTGAACTTGAACCTTATTTTTGCAACCTTTGAACTATTTTTGACAGCCCTTCAACAGCTATCCTATTTTTGACAGTATTGTGGCTTTTACAGTTATTGGTCTTGTGATAAATCTGCCTTTATATAAAGATACTTATTTTTTATAATAACTACTTGTGTGGTGTCCCTTTGTAGTGTTCCTCATTGTGTTACTGTGTATGATCATAAATGCTTCACACCCTGCCTCTGAGATAAGCCTACCTGCTCGTGCTACGTTACCACAGGGTTGAGCAGGGGTATTAAAGAGGGTAGCCCTCTCACTCTGACTTAGGAAGAAGGGTCCCTACTTGGACAGTGGCCCGCCATTGCCAACTAGAGACCCCCATTTCTAACAGTCCGTATATGCGTACAAATAAAAATAAACAGCATTGGGTACAAATATTCTATTTCTACAAAATACAGTTCATTAAATTCACAATGAGAAAGCTGACAATCAAAGAAAGTTAAGAGGTTTTTATGTATCATGATTAAACTTGATCCAAGCTCTTTCAGATTTATTAGACAGCCTAGGAAGAGCAACTTGTAGTAATAAGAAAGACCAACACCCCAGGACTTTCATCGTATAGTATGACAGAACACCTTTAAAATAATCTGGGCCACACTTTAAGTAACTCAGATTGACACTTCAGTTATTCAGGTAGCTAAGCTTAATTATTTTATTGTAGCAACACAAAGGGGCCGATTCCGATTCGGGCCCGAAAACTCTCCGACCGAGCCGGACCCGGAGAGATTTTCGACCGAATCGGACTCTGGCAGTCCGACCGAACGAGTACGATGCGCACGCATGCACCCGGACTCGAGTCGGTCGGACTCCCATTGAAGTCAATGGGAGCCGGTCGTACAACGCGTACGCGGGCCCCCATTGACTCAATGGGTGCGAGGCGAACAAGGGCCCCCCCACAGCGGGTACGCGTCGATGCGCATCGCGCCATACATGCACAGGTAGGGGGGACCCATGGGTCCCCCTTGTGTGCGACTCACACGGCCACGCGTACAGGGGGGTCCGACGCGGACCCCCAAAGTCCGGCTCCGACAGCTCTTTCGAGCCGGACGGCGCGAGTCGGTCGGACTGCTCGCGGCGCGCATCGTACTTGCCCGGCCGGTGAACGACTCCATTGCGCGGTGCGAGTTGTCTCCGTGCGAGTCGGTCGGAGCGTGTTGAACCCGCGTACGAGTCGGTCGGCGATTTCCCGGGCGCTCGCATCGTACTCGCTCGGCTGGACGCGCGTACGAATCGGTCGGGAAACAGGGCTCCGAATCGGATCCGGTAAAGCCGAATCCGATTCGGAGCCCTACCGGCCGAGATCGGAATCGGCCCCTGAGTCTGCCATTAAGGGCACTAACCATTAATACCAGTTAGTGAGACAGACGGCAGAAGCATTCATAAAAAACACATGCTAATCATTAAACAGTTGGCATTCCAAGACCCCAGAATGCTCTATGGGGACACTGTACCCTATGCAAATCCTCTTCATCATAATCTTCACTTGAATGTAAAGCAGAAGGAAAAGGTTTCCCGTAATGATGAAATTCTGTGGGCTTATTTTGTTGTACTGAAGTGGTTTATAGGTTTTACCAGATTGTTTTAAATATAGTATGATTTTAATGGTTTTACATGTGCTTTAATGGTGTGTACGCCAAATAAAGAATATTTATTGACTGACTGAAAAAGGTTTCAGTTAATTCTAATGTTGAGGAAAAGCAAGTGTGAAAAAAGCCACCAAAGTATTGGAGACTCAAGGAGCACCTTGAGTCCAGCAGAATATTTTTTGGATCCCATGAGCCACGCTTGAGAAGGCCCAGCATACAAACCCCATGGGGTTGTGGACGGTCTTTCCTGAATATGATAAGTAAGACAAAGCTTTTGAAGACTGAAACAAACTGCTCTGAAAATTTCTGGACCCTCGCCTGTAACAGACTTTGTGAGTCCGCTCAGTTGGCTTTAATCTTGTGGATGATTCTTCTGGTAGAGACCATGTAAGGCAAAGAAGGGGTCAGGAATGAAGGTTTCAGCATCTGAGTTTCCATGTTTCGCACTAGCTGACTTGTGAGCAAACAAATCCCCCCAAAAGACATGAATGCGGCTTGCTTAATTGCCATAGCCAAATGGCTTCAGGCATTCCACACATCATGTTTTTGTCATTCACTGCCCAAGCTGCTCTACATAGAATGCACACATAATCCAGGCGTGTTGACTGATGTTCAGGTTCACATGGATGACACTCAACTCTATCACTAGCTTTGAGCTGAATATGGGTAATGGGACAGCTGGTAAAACCTATTACAAGGCCTCAGTCTTAACTTCCAGTTGGTTTAGGATATTTGTCTCTACCTGAATGGCACAAAGTAGAAGCCAAACATTGTTCCCTTTGCCAGGACTGTGGGAAAATCCATTAAATTTGCGCACAAAGAAAGAAATCTTCAGGTTCTGTTCTCGGAATGATGCTCTCCATGTTGCACCAGGAGCACCCCAAGACCAAACCAAATCACTGGTGCAATTGAAGTGAACTGTTGCAACATTGTCCTTATGGGCTTGCCTAAAGATGCAGCTTTGGAAACTCGTAAGAGAATACAGAGCCTTGCTACCAGTTTCTGCTTGAATTTGAAAGCATGCAGCCACACAACATCTCAGTGAAACTTTCACTCGATTCTAGAGGAGCACAAGATCAATGTCAAACTGCTATGCACCATGCATATTGCATGCTGTGGAAAGGTTCTTGATAAGAGATTCTACTGCTACACAAACACGACTCTGCTTCCAGAAGCCTGACATTCAGCCACTCCAATCTTATTTAGTAACTTAAACACTGAGGCAGTTCCAGCAAATTGCAAAGTCCCTATACCTGTAATGTGCTTACTCCCGCTCTGAATTCCCAACAAAACATTTCTGCATTTAAGAAGTGCCTAAGTATCACTTTGTTCTGACAGGTCTTTGATTCATAAATCTTATTTATCTCGACTCTCCCCACCAAGCAGGTAGCAAACCCAGAATCCTTTAGACACATCACAAACACACAGTCAATTTATTGCCCTACTTTGAAGCTCAATAAATCCTATACATTTGCCTCTTCAAATAAACATTTGCCACAGAAGCAGTGAACCACTCCAGTTACACACAACGGCTGAGCACAAGTAACCTCTTACCCCTCTAAAGTGACCATAAGACTTTTTGGGCACAAAACTGATGATATTCTTGGCTTTAGCTAATGAACAATTGATTTTAAATTAAATACCTATTGTTGCCTTAGGTGATAATACCACACCCCCACCCCTTGACCATTTTTAACCTACGTTGACCCTCTTTTGTTATATCTGTTTGATACAGGAATGTTATAAAGTAAGGGGGATGGTTGATCCTGTCCTAATGGTAAGAATTGATTTTTCTGCAGCCACTCCCCCCTCAGTTGACCATTTCTTCTTCTTACAGGTGGTATAAGGCCAGGGGGGTAGAAATCGCCTACTGGTAATGAACTGATGCCCCCCCTATCCCTGTGATGATAACGGTCTAAACGGGATTCCACATTCATTGTATTTCTGAAGTTAATCACAACGCAGTCACCAGTGATATCTTTCGGTCTCCAACCCACCCTGCAAATCATGAGGATTTCGCTTACATCTCTATATGAGAATTGTTTGTGGTTGGCTAGCCAGTGTAAGCATATGTTTCTTAGGTCGAAATACGATTCTCTACTCCCCTTTTTCAGCTCCGGGACTCCTGCTAATATAACTACATAAGGGGTTGAGGCCGGGGAAGGTTTATACACGGTAGAGCTAGCTCTGGATCATGACTTCCCTCGTGTGGGACACTCTTCTGTCTGGGCCTCTAGCAAGGAGAGTTGCTTGCTTGTGACCTTGCTGTGATTAGATCATTGTTTCCTCCTATCTGTGCCCCCTGTTTATGCCCCTGGCAATGAGTACTGTTTCCTTTTCCTAGCCCCTCTAAATTACTCAAACGTTTACCCTCGCCCTCCTGGTTAGGGTGGATTGCCATGCTAGAGGGGCGTGCTATCTATTATTAGGGGTTCAGGATTAGTTCTTGGGGGGGCCGATTTTAGGTTCACAGGGTTAACCGGTTCCTTTACCCTCAGAGCTGCCTCTGTCCTGTCCACCCAAAGTTCGACCAATTTGGCGAGCTTATCTACCCGTTCCCACAAGTTTTTTAACTCGTCCTTCACAATAGTCCTTACTTGGACCTGTATGTCCACCACCACGTCCTTGACCCAAGCTGGCTGCTCCAGGCCTGCTTGGAGTGGTGTTCCTAGTCCAGCCTCCCCCAAATCACCAGACATCGCATGGTCCATGGTTTGTTTGTTGCGTTTTGGCCCCGTTAGTGCAGCGGTTTTGGTCTTTCATTTTTTTGGGCGAGCACCTTCTGGATATGGCTCATCCACACTGACCGCTGCACGGGTCCTTAGGTGGGAAATTGGGGGTTCCTGGGCGATACACAATGAAGATCCTGTTTCGTCATGGCGACTGATGGGTTGGGCTAGATCACGGGTAAGTGACAATCGTCTTTCAGTTAATTCAATCTCTGTGGCGACTACACCAATAGCTATCTGTAGCATCCTGTCTATTGAAGTTGGTTGGAGGGAGGAAGCCAGTTGCGTTGGGGGCATTAGATTTCCCCGCACCAATTTGCCTACCCATGCTTACAGGGGGGTCAAAGTAATACCCGAAAGAGTTGTGTCTGGAGCTGGATTCACTGACCTTGAAATTATTGTTGCTGGATCCAAATTTCTGAAAACCGTCGATCTCCCCTTAGAAACCTAAGGGGGGTGGCCCAGCCTGGCCTCTTCCGGCCGCTGACGGGCGCAGACGGGCCCGCCCGTGGCTCGGGCTTTGCCCGGGCGCGGCCCGGGTACGCCCGTGCGCGTCCCGCGCTGCGGGAGCCCGCGAGCCCTTAAAAGCGCCTCCTGGCACGAAGCAAAGCGTTGGCGCCTCCCTCCGGCGCTAGGGACCCTGGTGGTTGTGGTCCCCTGTTAGCTCTAGTCTGCGGCTGGCAGCACGACGGCGTCAAAGAAAGACGGACTCCCGCGCTGCGGGAGCCCGCGAGCCCTTAAAAGCGCCTCCTGGAGCGAAGCAAAGCGTTGGTGCCTCCCTCCGGTGCTAGGGACCCTGGTGGTTGTGGTCCCCTGTTAGCTCTAGTCTCCGGCTGGCAGCACAACGGCGTCAAAGAAAGACAGACTCCCGCGCTGCGGGAGCCCGCGAGCCCTTAAAAGCGCCTCCTGGTGCGAAGCAAAGCGTTGGCGCCTCCCTCCGGCGCTAGGGACCCTGGTGGCTGTGGTCCCCTGTTAGCTCTAGTCTGCGGCTGGCAGCACGACGGCGTCAAAGAAAGACGGACTCCCGCGCTGCGGGAGCCCGCGAGCCCTTAAAAACGCCTCCTGGCGCGAAGCAAAGCGTTGGCGCCTCCCTCCGGCGCTAGGGACCCTGGTGGTTATGGTCCCCTGTTAGCTGTAGTCTGCGGCTGGCAGCACAACGGCATCAAAGAAAGATGGACTCCCGCGCTGCGGGAGCCCGCGAGCCCTTAAAAGCGCCGCCTGGCGCGAAGCAAAGCGTTGGCGCCTCCCTCCGGCGCTAGGGACCCTGGTGGTTGTGGTCCCCTGTTAGCTCTAGTCTGCGGCTGGCAGCACGACGGCATCAAAGAAAGACGGACTCCCGCGCTGCGGGAGCCCGCGAGCCCTTAAAAGCGCCTCCTGGCGCGAAGCAAAGCGTTGGCGCCTCCCTCCGGCGCTAGGGACCCTGGTGGTTGTGGTCCCCTGTTAGCTCTAGTCTGCGGCTGGCAGCACGACGGCATCAAAGAAAGACGGACTCCTGCACTGTGGGAGCCCGCGAGCCCTTAAAAGCGCCTCCTGGCGTGAAGCAAAGCGTTGGCGCCTCCCTCCGGCGCTAGGGACCCTGGTGGTTGTGGTCCCCTGTTAGCTCTAGTCTGCGGCTGGCAGCACGACGGCGTTCTATCACTTTTTGGTTCTTCATATCTCTTCATTTGAGATGTCATAAGTGATGTCATCAGTGATGTCACTGACCATGTCATGAATGATGTAATATGTGACGTCATCAGCAGTGCATTGCGGGTGCGCAAGTTATAGTTAGCTGAACTAACTATAACAGCGGAATTTCACTGGTTTTGTACGAGTGAAATGTCCAACTAACTATAACGTCCCTGAAACCTATGGTTTTTTCAGTGAATTTCAAAGGTTTTTAAATGCTAATTTCTAATTATAACGTCCCTGAAACCTATGGTTTTTTCAGTGAATTTCAAAGGTTTTTAAAATGCTAATTTCTAACTATAACATAGCAGTCGCGTTTGCAGAGTGGTGGAGAAAGGTGAGCGTGGCCTCCAAACACCTTTTAGCAATCCCACTGTGTGGGATTTAGCGAAGGTAACAGGAGGGATAGTTAGCCCCCAACGTCAACCTTGGGGGCCAACTACCCCTTTTATTACCTCCAGTAAGTTCCACACAGCAGGATTGCTAACTTGTTATATCAGGCCCCGCCCCTCCCTGCACCACTGTGCAAGGCGCCCCTGGCGCGTTGTAAGTTGGGGGATTAAGTCCCCTTGAATCTTGAGGGTCCCTGGGGGCCAAGTAGCCCACCAGGTACCTCCAGTAAGCGCCACAGAGCTGCGTTGCAGAGAGGTGTTCCGAGGCCACGTCCCTTTTTACACCACGCTGCAAACACGGCTTCTGGCGCACTGCTGCTCGGAGGATGAAGTCCACTTGTGTGCTGAGGTCCTCAGGACACAAGAAGACCTCATCGCCCCACCAGCAGTGCACCAGAAGCCGCGTTTGCAGAGTGGTGTAAAAAGGGACGTGGCCTCGGACCACCTCTCTGCAACGCAGCTCTGTGGCGCTTACTGGAGGTACCTGGTGAGCTAGTTGGCCCCCAGGGACCCCCAGGATTGAAGGGGACTTAATCCCCCAATTTACAACGTGCCAGGGGGCAAATTTGCACATTTGTTATGTCAGGCCCCGTCCCGCCCCCAACCTGCACCACTGTGCAAACGCGCCCCTGGCGCATTGTAAGTTGGGGGATTAAGTCCCCTTGAATCCTGAGGGTCCCTGGGGGCCAACTAGCCCACCAGGTACCTCCAGTAAGCGCCACAGAGCTGCGTTGCAGAGAGGTGTAAAAAGAGGCATGGCCTCGGACCACCTCTCTGCAACGCAGCTCTGTGGCGCTTACTGGAGGTACCTGGTGGGCTAGTTGGCCCCCAGGGACCCTCAGGATTGAAGGGGACTTAATTCCCCAATTTACAATGTGCCAGGGGGCGCGTTTGCACACTAGTTATGTCAGGCCCCGCCCCCTCCCTGCACCACTGTGCAAACGCGCCCCCTGGCGCGTTGTAAATTGGGGGATTAAGTCCCCTTGAGTCCTGAGGGTCCCTGGGGGCCAACTAACCCACCAGGTACCTCCAGTAAGCGCCACAGAGCTGCATTGCAGAGAGGTGTAAAAAGGGGCGTGGCCTCGGACCACCTCTCTGCAACGCAGCTCTGTGGTGCATACTGGAGGTACCTGGTGGGCTAGTTGGCCCCAGGGACCCTCAGTATTCAAGGGGAATTAATTCCCAAACTTACAACATGCATGGGGGGCGCGTTTGCAGAGTGCTGCAGGGAGGGGGCGGGCCTCCGGCGCGATGCCGGCTTTTTTTATAGAAGGGGGGCTGTGTGGCCCCCCTTCTTTTACAATATTTGGGGCCCTGTGGACCCCATCCCCCAGGGCCTGACCCGTTTTTTTCTACAAAAACAAAAAAACGGGAAGGGGCCCCGCGGCCCCTCTCCCGAGGCCAATTTCGGCCCCGGGGACCCCATCCCCTGGGGCATGGCCACATATTTATTTATTTTTTTAAAATATTTTTTAAGGAGGGGGGCTGCGTGGCCCCCCTCCTGAGGCCTCTCTTGGCCCCGGGGACCCCATCCCCCGGGGCTGTGCCTCTTTTTTAAAAAAAATTATTTTATTGAGGGAGGGGGGCTGCGTGGCCCCCCTCCCGTGCCACTTCTGGCCCCGGGGACCCCATTCCCCGGGGCCGGCCCTTTGCGTTGGGGACCGTGGGGGGAGCCCCAATGCCCCTACGGTCCTGCCGGCTCCCACCCTCCTGCGGGAGCCGGCATTGCTTTTGAGCAAGGGGAGCTGCTGACATGCAGCTGCCCTTGCTCAAAAGCAATCCTGCTTTGCTTCGTTGAAGCGAGAGCAGGTTTCCCTGCTCTCGCTTCAACGAAGCAGCAGAGTTTGCTATGGCAGGGCGGGAGCCGTGCTCCCGCCCTGCCATAGCAAACAGCAGTGTCCCGGGGGTGGGCACCCCTGGACACTGCAGGAGCCGGCACTGGGGGGTGGCAGTCCCCAGGGCCATCGAGGGCTCCTGGAGGGGGGCCGCACGGCCCCCCTTCCAATGTTTTCAAAGCCCCGGGGAGGTGGTGGACCCGGGGGTCCATAACGGACCCCCGCATTTGAATAATTAATGCCCCGGGGAGGTGGTGGTCCCCGGGGCAGTGTGGGGGAGGGGCAGGAACCCCCCCACACACACTTTTTAAAAACAAATTCAGCCCCGGGGAGGTGGCGGTCCCCGGGGCTTGGGGGGCCAGCGAGGCCCCCCTACCTTATAAATTTCAATGCCCCGGGGAGGTGGCGGTCCCCGGGTCAGTGTGGGGGGGGGTTGGGACCCCCCACGCCTTTATAAACAAAGCCCCGGGGAGGTGGCGTTCCCCGGGGCTGCGGTGGCCCCCGCGGGCCCCCGCAAATTAATCACTCATTGCCCCCGGGACCTGGCCCACCCGGGGGCTTTTTGAAAACGAAGCGCGGTAGCCCGCGCTTCGCTTTTTTTTATTTTCACGGCAGGATTCGCGACCCCAACGCGAATTTTGCCGTTTAAAAAAAAAAAAAATGCTTTTTTGGCCATGGGGGTCCTTGTGGGACCCTCTGGCAGGCCTAGGGGGTCAGGGTGTTTCTACCCTGCCCCCTTTTCTTGTTTTTCAACCTTTTTTCCACTCTTTTCTTGTGACTCGGTTACCGAGTCACAAGATGGCTGCCAACACTTCCTGGTTTGGAGTGTTGGCAGCCAATCAGAGTGAAGCTCGTGCCCGGGAGGGTTCGCAAACCCTCCTCGGTGCTCAGATATCGATATTTTTCTTTTTAATTTTCTCAGGAACTACTGAACGGATTTACACCATTTAACAAAAAGTGCACAGTCTAAACCAAGACATACCTTTTTGCCAAATTTGGTGTAATTCTGTTCAGCAGTTCGGGCTGTAGCCTGTAATAAAGTTCCTATGGAAATTAACATGGAGAAAACGCGCTTTGGGACCCCCCTTTTTTCTCGGCCCCCGCTTGACAAATCACCCCGAAACTTCCAACACACAAACTGAGCGGTCCAACCCTGTTTTTTGGAAAATTTCACGAAGATTCGTCAAACGGCGCTAAAGATATTGGCAAATCAAAAAACGCTTTTCTTATGGTAACTAGGTCCTAACTATAACTAACTACTGGCGAACGCCATTAGGTAATATGTGTATATATATATATATATATATATATATATATATATATATATATATATATATATATATATATGTGTATATGTGTATATGTATATGTATATGTATATATATATATATATATATATATATATATGTGTGTATATATATATATATATGTATATACATATATATTATATATTAGGAATTAGTAGGGTAAATGCGCTTTAACGGTTTTGGGGTGGGAATGGGTATAGATAGGGTGGTAAGGGTGACTTTAGAGTTTAAGGATGGGTATTGGGTGGTAAAGGCGTTTTTAGGGTTATGGAGTGGGTAAGGGTATAGGGTGGTAAAGGTAATTTTTGGGTTTAGGGGTGGGTAAGGGCATTGGGTGGTAAGGGTATTTTTAGCATTTAGGGGTTGGTAAGGGTATTGGGTGGTAAGGGTATTTTTAGGGCTTATGGTGGGTAGGGGTATTGAGTGGTAAGGGTGTTTTTAGGGTTTAGGTTGGGTAAGGTTATTGGGTGGTAAGGGTATTTTTAGGATTTAGGATGGGTAAGGGTATTAGCTGGTAATGGTATTTTTAGGGTTTAGAGTCGGTAGGGGTATTGAGTGGTAAGAGTATTATTAGGGTTTAGGGTGGGTAAGGGTATTTGGTAGTAGATGTATTTTTAGGGTTTAGGGATGGGTACGGGTATTGGGTGGCAAGGGTGTTTTTATGGTTTAGGGTGGATAAGGATATCGGGTGGTAGGGGTATTGGGTGGTAAGGGTATATTTAGGGTTTAGGGGTAGTTGAGTTTAGGGGCTAGGTGTTGATAAGGGAATATGTTTCCTCTTTTTTTTCAGTGAATTTAAAAGATTTTTTTAATCTAAAGAAACCTATTACAATTCATTGCTATAACCTACTTTAGCCTTTGCAGATAGACAGACAGATATTTGTGTTTTTTGTATTTTTTTATTTTCTGACTCTCTGGCAGGTGAGACAACTAAACTAGTCTGTGAGCCAGACTTAAGAATCCTGTGAGAAAATGTCACGGGTCGCACTGCGAGAAGTTGGCACTGTTGAACAAGGTGAGGTGAAGACACTATTGAGCAATTTAGGTGTTATGGGATGTGTTGCTAGCTGACAGTGCGAGAAGGTGGCATTGAAAGGCTATGTTAGGACCTGGCAATGGTTGAAGCTGGTACCAGTAGACGGAGTGAATCTGGCACTGATGAATAGCGTCTGAAGCTAGATCTACTGGAGGGTTGGACTCGGGTGCAGATGTTAGGTATTTTCCTTGCATTAAATAGTATTCTGTGGTTCTCACTGTGTTGACGGGCTGGCAGCGTAATACTAGTCTGTTATCCTTGGGTAAATTTAGGTGGGAAAAAGCCAGGTCTTCTCCATCCACATGAATTGTTGGTGATTCTTGCTGGTTCATATACTTGCTGTAAATAAGTTCCATAATTTAGCAGCTTGGACAGAGAAGGATGTGCTACCATTTAGTTGTTGTAGGGCAGTATAATTAATTGGGGTGCTAGTCTGGAACACTTTGTCCTTTTCTCTTAAGCTTTGTATGTAGGAAGACAAGTCCTTTTCCATTTATTGCCTTATGTGGAGTGCATAGATCAACTTGGCATCAATCAGCACAGCACATCATGAAAGACAACCGCCAGCCAGCCTGAAATATTCAAAGATCAACCAGAGCGAAGCTGAACCCTGAAACTCTGTGTGACGCATTGTGGGTGCTCTGCTTTCAGTAATTTCAGTCGCAGCCGGCATTAATCGCAGGTGGGGGCGGGGGGTCACGCGGGGAGGGGGGTAAAATAATAAATCTTAAAAACTTACCTGTCCACCGGCCGGCCGGGTCCCGCGTTTTCTCGGCTCCTGCTTCTGTTCTGTTCTCCTGCCTCCGGCAGGAACAGGAAGAGAGGCAGCCTCCCTCCCCTCCCCTAAGCCAGTCACAACGCTGCAGTGGCAGCGTTGTGATTGGTCGGGACAGCGCCCAGCCATGTGCCTATAGGGAGGCCATTTTCTCCATGTTGGCTGCATTGAAGCCTGTATGGAGAAAGGGCAGAGGGTGCATGACTGGTTTGGACGGCCCCAGAGGGCTGACCAAACCAGTCATGCTCACTCAGGAGTGGGCGCACCACTCCTCCCCTGCTCAGCGCTGCTCGTAGAGCAGCCCCGCACACCCGCAACCAAACACTTCTGCTTTCTCGAAGTGCGAGAAGCAGAAACATAAAATGGTAGTTTTACCATTTTATGTTCCTGCATCTCGCACTGCGAGAAAGCAGTGGGGCGACGCACCTCCGCCCTACTGGAGGAGCCGCCCCTGAGTAATTTTCATTTGCTCATTGTCCTGCGAGTTTATAAGATGGATTTCTTCTTTGTTGTTTGCTATATTATTACTAATTAGTATCCACCGCTAAACAGTGCATCCTAGAACTGCCTCAGGGAGCGCGGCTTGGAGCTCCACTGACTAGCAGAGAGCATTGTCTCATACCAGAAGTTTTGTCGTAGGAAAGGAAAGCTACTTTGTGGCGCACCTCAAAACAAATTACTGTGGCTTCTGTGCATTCCATGCTAATACAGCTGTTAGCGGATTGTATACAAATCCTTGTCACGAGACATAAACTATTCTAACAATAACACCAATGTCCTTATTACAAGTCCTGGGCTAGAGTCCAATCCCACAGCGACTGAAATAATGAGTTGTGTGCTAATTATCACACATTTGCAGTTTTTGTTTGACAGATTCTGGCAGGTCAAACCTGCTGACAATCATCAGGGTGAAAGGCAGAGCATGTGGATTTTTTTTTTTAGAGTTTTATATAGCACGAACTAGACCCGAGACATCGGGTATCAGAGCGCTTTACATAGCACCAGTTTCGTTACAGAAGGACACATTAATTTTTGTTAGGCACGGGGAGATTAACTGATTTGCTCAGAATCACAGGATGTTGAGCGTCGTTGCCGAGACTCGAACCCGGTTCCCCAGCTTCGAGGTCGACCGCTCTAGCCATAAGGCTACATCCTCTCCCCATGTGTTAAACTCGCAGCTAACTTTCCTTCATGGCCAAATAATTTACACTGAAACACTGAAACAGAATAAACACAACTTTTTGAATGGGACAGTTGAACTAATCATAAAAAAAATTCTAATGTTCTGTCACGCCACAGTACTGTATGAAAAGTTTTTTTTTTCTTTCAGTTTTCATTTTCTTTTCAACATTGTATAAAGTGTATTTTGAAATGTCTTCTTTATAAGAATTTCCATGTTTGAAGCTCTGTTCCCACTTTGTGGGGAAGGTTATCATGATGACATCACTACTCTCTTTCCTCTCCTTGCACAGTTAATCTGGCAGTGTATTGAAGGAATAAATGTGACACTAGAAGAAAGCACTCAACAGTTATGATGTAATTCACAAAACTGAACTTACAAAATGGTGGATCGTCATGATCGAACATGCATTGCTGGAGTTGCATCGTGCTTGCGACACGACTCCAGCATTGCGTGACTTTTGGGCCAACAGATGCATCAGAATTTCTGACGCATCTGTCAGTCCTTGCGCCATGGTGCGCTGTATTGTTAATACGGTGCATCCATAGTGGCACAAGGGTATTCCAGGCTGGCGCAGGGAAACTGACGCATCTTTACAGATGTCAGTTTCTTGTGAATCTGCCCCATAGGGCCTTATTTATGAGAAGTAACGCATCGCAGCGTGAAAACACCGATGCACCACTTCTCAGTGCGCCCTCCTTGCGACATGATGAATGCGTCATATTTACTGTATGACGCATCATGTCGCAAGGAATGACAGCTGCATCAGTATTACTGACGTATCTGTCGGCGCAAAATTGATGCATTGCTGGGGTGTGTCTAAAAAACAGACGCAACTCCAGCAATGTGTCTTTTCACATGGGGCAAGCACCATTTGAAAGGGCCTGCGTCAGTCTTACGTCTGCTGTGAGACAGGCGTAAGATATTGACGCAGTAGCCTCCTAGAAGTGGGGCAGTGAAATCTGATAGATTTCACTGCAACACTTCTACGAGGCTTGGATGTGGGGGAACGCCCACCCTGCATACATTATACCTGATGCAGATGCGTCACTTTGTAAATAGGGCGCAACATGGCACAAAAAGTGACGCTCCAGCAGCGCTAAAGTGTTGCAAGGGCTTATAAATGAGCCCCATAGTTTTTCAGTTTGCTCTGTCAGTCCAATTAAACAAATTTGATCTATATGAAAATAGGATGGCTGGTCTACATATGGTGAAATATATCAACAACTCAGAAATTGACAGTCTGCCATGTGCTACAGAAACACAAATTGACTTGTAGGCTTTAAAAAATATAAAAATTGTATTGTTTATCTTAGCTCAGTCTATATCCTTATCACCTTATTTCCCATGTTGAAATCCTACAAACAGATATAGGTAAAGGTACTTTCTTTTGTAAATGTGCCCCAGGAGGATGGGTATTAAACTCTTCAATATTCAGACCTGTGTGTGAGAATCGGAATGTTTTGTTATGGGGGAAGAGAGGCTGTTTTATAGGGCATGCAGCCACTGAGCTCCCAGTAAGTCCAAACAGTGTGAATCCAAAAAGGTAAACTGGTTTCTGTGAGGAATCCCTGGCTCACTCCCAATAGTTTGGCACATGCAGCAGGTTTTCTGTAAATAAACTGCATGTGGTAAATGTACAACACCTAACCAAAACAACAGTATAATTAACAAAATAAATAATGTTAGAGCCCCAAACCAAGTTGATTAAAAATATACACATTTAGCAAGTAAAATAGTACAAAATTTAGTAAGCCATATATAAGGAATCAGAAGTAATAGCAAAAGCTCATTGGCATTTTTGAATGGAAAAATAAGCAAAAATGCAGTAAAACGTAGTTCCTTTCCTAAAATGACCCCAGGGTCAGAAGTGCATGTAATTCCAGTACTAAAGGAAAATGGTACACCCACAAGCATCTTAAAAACCAAGACAATTTTCTATGTCTCTGCTGGTTTGCAGCAGTACCACCTTACTTTGCTGCAAATAGTTCTTGATAAAATGTATTTTGCTAAAAACATAAGTCTTCCCATCTCCAGACTTGGTTCTTGAGGGCCAGTGCCATGGATGGCTCTTTGCTTTGTTGGGTTTAGGCAGATTATAGGTCATAGTCAGTAGCTAGTGGAAGCATTATAGATAATACACATTTAGCCTTCCCATTGAACATCTTAGAAAAGTTGTGTATATGCTCCAAATGTGGTTTTCTTTATTAAATGTTACCAAATTAAACATTTAAATCCACTCTACACACTGGTATTATGTTCTGCATTCTGACTGTGGACTTTTAAAAGCACGTTGCATTTTTAGGTATGCAAAAATATTTGTGGCACCCCTGCATCCCATATCTGCTCTCTGTACACTTGCACAGGCACTTCTACTGAAACCTAATTAGCAGGCCGTTAGCCACGGCAGGACCCAACGACAGCAGATGCACAGAGAGAAACAAGCATTGCCAATGCTAATAGGCCTAGCTTATGAATGAAGGTGCCTTTTGTGCTATTTATGGGTTTAGGCACTCAGTAAGTCATCATACATGCACTCTGTCATTCATCATTGCACTCATGCATCCATTCATCCATCCACTGACTCATGTCTCTCTCTATTCACCCTCTGACAATGCCACAATAAAACTGACACACACCCAACAACATATACAAGCTAAATTAAAAGATAGAAGTAGAAAAAAGAAAAGATGTTGTTGTCTAAACACAGTAGGCATATGCTTGCAAAAATGAAACTAAACACAGCAGCGGGTGTCCGTCTTGGGGAGGTATTGTAAATAATCTATCACTGCTTTAAAATTCCAGCAAGGCAGCCACATTTGGAACCAACATGTTAACCATCTTGGAATGGTAAACCAATGATACACTATGAACAACAGCATTCCATAAAGGCCTCCTGGTAGAAAGGAAGTGGTCAGGTAGATTGTGACGCATTGCAAATTAAATCAGCAGCAAGCAAGCTACCTTTTGGCACTTCCTGGAGAGCTGGAATATCCTCTTAAGAAGCATTAAACAAGAAGAGGAGACACAAGGAAATTAAAGGGGAGCTATAAAAGGAGAAAATTGGAAACTAGAGACTGGCCAACCAGCTCTGACATTGAATGAAGCACTCTCATCTTCAGGTAAATGTACGTGTGTGATCAGAAAATACCATCATTCACAAGGCAAGAGAGCCAATGACTGATATGGACTGAACCATTACCCAATGCTGTACGCTCTCATGGATGGAAGCAAAGTGTAAATGACACTCAGGCCAGTGGCAGAACAGAGCTAACCCAAAGGCCCTCTACGTATCTGTATGGATATTTATTTTTAGTTTACGGAGTTTTATATAGCGCGAACTTGACCCGAAGGTATCGGGTAACAGAGCGCTTTACATAGCACCAGTTGCGTTACATGAGAACACATTCATTTTTGTTAGGCACGGGAAATTAAGTGATTTGCCCAGAATCACAGGATGTTCAGCGTCGTTGCCGAGACTCGAACCCAGTTCCCCAGATTCGAGGTCGACCGCCCTAGCCGTTAGGCCAACTCCTCTCCCCAATATATATATTTATTCATGTGGGTGTATGTATTATTTAATGATTTTTGTTGTGCTTTTTTACTGTGCTGGTCATAAGCCTTTCCTCGAGGCAACCATCACATATTCTGTAATAAAATTACAAATATGTACAAAATACAGTTTTCAAAGCAATATATAATCCCTACTAAAAAAGTCATAAGGATTACCATAGTGCAAATCATCTATCCCTGTGGTTTGTTAGGGTGAATTCTAACACCAAAATTCTTGCCAACTATGGTAATCCGTGAGATTCCATGTAACGTTATAGATGCTTACAGGCTTTAGCAAATTGATTGCCTTTAACACATACATTTCACAATAATTAAGAAAGGACTACTTGCTTTTTCACAACTTTTCATTATAAACAGATCACACCTAAGATCTCTGACATAACTTTTCCCAGTGAACCGATAATCCTTTAGCCTTTATCAGAAGCAGACACTATATACAACACAAGTCGACTTAAGTGTACATAAGCAGACAACCATCAGGCATACATATATGAAATTACAAATCTGTACAAAATTGCAGTTGAAAAAATAACATACAACCACTCGCAATAGGACTTAGCACGAATCATCACAGGGACATTCTGGCGCCAGTGTTTGTCAAAGTAGATGATCACCACACCAAAAACCCTTGCCTACCAAGCAATCTGTGAGATTACTTGTAACTAAATACCTTACTACAGCCTATAAAATAGTGTGATAACCCACTGTTAGAGGCCTATTGGCTTTACCGTATGCTTTTCACAATAAATAAGCCAGGACTACTGCTTTTGTAATAACTTTTAATAATAAATAGGCCAGAACTATGGCATCTGGCATAACATTTCCTTGTGCATCATCAAAGCCTATAGTTGTTCTCATTGGTTTGTCACAATAACCAATTCAGGCCTACAGTACTGAGCATACATTTCCCCACAAGGCAACCATCAGGCACACAGTTGCAAATGTTGACAAAATTACGTTGGCAAAGCAAAATACTATCTCTCCTATCAGGATTTAACAAGGATTCTCACAGTGCAAATCTTCTATACAGATTGTTTATCACAGGGGGTAACCAACATCAAAACCCTTTCCTACAAAGGTAATCTTTGATAATCTGTGTAACATAATACCTCTCTGGAGGATTAAATGTAAAGAAATAACCAGTGGTTAATTTGTGAAATAAGTGCCAGGGCTCTCGTTAGGAGGCAGCTTGCACCAGCCCATTGCTCCTATTAGTGCCGCCTATAACAGAACTAACTACTAACCATGAAATACTACAAGTGGGGAGAGGATGTGGCTTAACAGCCCGAGATGCCGACTTTGGCACTTGGGAATTAGGTTTGAGTCTCGGTGTAGGCTCAACAATCTGTGTTTCTGGGCAAATCAATTAATCTACCCGTGCCTACAAAAAATGAATGTGTCAATTGGTGCTCATGAAAAGCACTCTAATACCTTTGGGTCGAGTTTGCGCTATAAGCTCCGGCGTTGACAATTAAGTGCCGGTGCCAAGCACCGGAAACCACAGGCTCACATTTAGCACTGGTAATAACCATCCACACTTAAATGCCTGTTGACTGTAACATACACTTCTCACAATAAATAGGTCAGGCCTAGTGACTTTTTCATAACATTTCATATTAAAGTGATCAGGCCTATTGCCATGTGTATTGGCTTGTCGCCATAATAAACTCAGTGTTTCTGTATCTAGTATAAGCTTTGCCACAAGCCAAAAAGTATGACACAAGCAGATTTTTTTTATTGAAAGCACACAAATTTCACCCAATCAAATCCTGTACATAGAGGAACCAACATCGGGGTGGACCTTAAGCCCCTCTATAAGTAGTACTCTTTTTTGTTGATCACATAAAGTCAGGCGACGGTTGCACTGTCAAGTCAGACCTAAAAATACATGTAGATTAGTGTAGCCCTTGGCATCTCATATGTTCTCAAACTCAAAACTGCACTCTGAAGTCTAAAGCGAATAATGGAATAAGAGGGTGCTGGAACTGCAATACATTCCTCATGACTGCCCTCCTTCCATCTGTGCTGCTACCTGAGAGAAATAAACACTGTAAATTATCTAGTTATCTAAGACACTTTAATAGCAGTACAGCGTAATGTATGTGCCCCTGAAAGTTCAAGCGCAGGCAGCCATAATCACACCTTTGTGGGGGGGAAGCACATTTTTTCTGTGGAAGCAATCAACTCCTGCCCAATCAAAACACGTACTCCTAGGTATTAACTGTGGGTGGAGTCAAAGCCCCTCTCTGTAGTACTCCTGAAAGCTCTTCTTTTGGTTGCTCACATTACATATGATGACAGCAGCGCTGTCCAGCCAGACCTAAAAGGGGTGAGGGTTGCTCACGTCAAAAGGATTAATTGATCTGCACTAAACAGCTAAGTGTTGACATTCATTGATGATTCTGACAAAACAATGTGCCTTTAATCCCAAGATTTTGTGGCGAACAGTATGGAGTAGATTCCACCATTAGATGCTGAACTTCATGGATCTTGTCTAATAAACGTATTGTATTGTATAGAATATTAAAAGGTGACCGAGAAAAAACTGATCATAATGTCATGCGGAAAACACAACAGTTTCACTGGTACTAATGACTGTTTCAAACTACTGAGAGAAAGAACAAGAGAAGCTGTTATTATTTCTTTCACAATGTGTGCATTGGCATTGGGTTGGGCACAAAGCTGGAAAATAGAGATTTTATATAATGGTTACTAAATGTCACTTGAATATAATCTGTAAATGTTTAATTGTAGGATACGTGATAAAGTAAGCAGGACTCTCTCATACTTGAAACTGTATTCTGCACCTGTTAAGTTTGTCACACCATGATATGCTCAGAAACGCAAATAGAAGCCACTGTGACATTGTTAAAAAGCTGACATTTCAAGTTTTATTTCAAATTAAAAATACAATCGTATTTATAGCCTATACAGTATTTAAAGAAACGGTTCCTTTTTTGCCACCTGTGTGTTTGTTGCTTTTACTTAACGCTTCCATATATTTGCATAATATATTTCTGATATGGATTAAAGAACATTTTTAATGCCCAGTTATGTCAGTTCTTTGAATGGCTAACCGATATTCCTTATTTATAATGTTCCAGATACTAGAATGAAAACTAAGGATAATTGGTTCAGATTCTACTGTTTAGGTTGTGTTCCCCAGGAATTGGTCCACGAAGTGCTACAAAATTCCCAAGGGCAGGACATTGCCATGATGTGGATAAAGTTGTTTTTTTTAAGATTCATACTTAGAAATCATGTGGATGTATTTGAAACAACCAAAGCCAATTAAATGTCAAGTAAAAGTTATATGAAGGCTCACTCTTGTTATTTGTCATTACTAAAGATCTTTAAACGTTGTTTACTGAATCTCAAGAAATCATTTTAGCCTAGGGTGAGTTTATCAATTTAGGCTGGAATTGGTGGATTTCATTAGTGGTTGATGAAGGATATCTGCTGAGAAGAAATATTTCTAAAACTCACTATAGTTCGAAGACAAAAAAGGGGCACATTGTGTTTTTTAGGTCTTGCACTGCTGCTGCGAGCTGTATTGTATACAAAGAATTGGCTTGGAGCCCGCACAATACTTACCTTTTGCTGTCTTGATTGTCAATCTTTTTAGTTACCTCCTATTTGTCCACCATATGTTTCACGTCACTTACTTTTATTTCTCCGTCGCATGGACAAGTACCAATTGATTTCATTTAATTTTGTGTATGTAGTTTTTTTTTACACTTTTTTCAGACTTTTTTCTACCTTTGACTTTGTTCTATGTGCCTGTTTTTTTGTTCGGCGCTTCCTTTAACCAACAGCTTTGGGTTGCTTAACCCCTTTGTCGCTAGGCCTTTTCCCCCCCTGTGCTAAGCCTTTTTTGGGCTATTTGGGGTAGTTCGCGCTTAGGCCCCTGTAACTTTTTGACCACATAAGGTATCCACGCCAAATTTGCGTCCTTTTCTTCCAACATCATGGGGATTCTAAAGGTACCCATGGTTTGTGGATTCCCCTGAGGGGACCCAGAAATTAGCCAAAATACAGCTAAATCTTGTTTTTCTTTTGAAAAATGGGAAAAAAGTGCTGCAAATGAAAGCGTCTGATTTTTTCCTGCAAATGGTATCAACAAAGGGTTTGTGGGGCTGAAATCACCATTTCCCAGCTTTCAGGGAGTGACAGACTTTTGTCAGAAAACCAAAGTTTTTACACAGTTTTGGCATTTTACTGGGACATAGCCTATTTTTGCTATTTTTTGTGCTTTCAACCTTCTTCCAGTTAATCGTAGAAATGGGTATGAAAGCAATAATGGATTCTGGAAAGCTATACATTTTAGAAAAGTAGACAAATTTCTGAATTCAGCAAGGGGTCATTTGTGTAGATCCTTCAAGGTTTCTTTATAGAAACTAACAGTTGAAAATAGGATAGGAAAAATTGAAAATGAGTTGAAAAAAACAGCCATTTGTGCCAACGTTTTCACCTGTAACTTCTTCTAATTATGACAGATGTTTGAAAGCAATATACCGTTACATCCGCTGGACCTTTCTGGTTGTGGGGATATATAGGACTTGTAGGTTCACCAAGAACCCGACGAACCCAGAGCCAATAACTGAGCAGCGTCTTGCAATGGTTTTTTATTATGTACTGGGTATATAGCAATTCATTTGGGAAAATATATACAGTGAAAAATCAGGATGAAAGACACCTATGTATTTCTGAAATTGGAACAAAATATAGAGTTTAGAAACAGTAGCTATTTGCACATTTCCGAAATTGTGAGTACCCATACTAGCATGAGAATTATAGGACATTTTTCAAAGTGACTTCTTTTTTATACATTGTGGATATACAAAATTCCACCCACCCCGCATTCCCCAGAGTCGTCCGAGAAAAATGGTGCCTCACTTGTGTGGGTAGGCCTAGTGCCCGCGACAGGAAACGGCTCAAAACTCAACACGGACACACTTTATTTTTACAGTGAAAACTGACCCTTTTTTTGCAAAGTGCCTAGCTGTAGATTTTGAACCCTAGCTCTGCCAGCACCTAGGGAAACCTAGCAAACCTATACATGTTTGAAAACTAGACACCCAGGTGAATCCAGGATGGGGTGACTTGACTGGCTCTCACCAGGTTCTGTTACCCAGAATCCCTTGCAAACCTCAAACATTGTAAAAAAAAAAACAAATTTTCCTCACATTTCTGTAGTGGAAAGTTCTGGAATCTGCGTGGATCCACAAAATTCCAACCACCCCGCATTCCCCAAAGTCTTCAGAGAAAAATGGTACCTCACTTGTGTGGGTAGGCTTAGTGCCAGTGACAGGAAACGGCCCAAAACGCAACGTGGACACACCACATTTTCACAGTGAAAACGGACCCTTTTTTTGCAAAGTGCCTAGCTGTAGATTTTGAACCCTAGCTCTGCCGGCACCTAGGGAAACCTAGCAAACCTATACATTTTTTAAAACTAGACACCCAGGGAAATCCAGGATGGGGTGACTTGTCTGGCTCTCACCAGATTCTGTTACCCAGAATCCCTTGCAAACCTCAAAATGTGTAAAAAAAAAAAACACATTTTCATCACATTTCTGTCGTGGAAAGTTCTGGAATCTGCGTGGATCCACAAAATTCCACCCACCCCGCATTCCCCAAAGTCATCCGAGAAAAATGGTACCTCACTTGTGTGGGTGGGTCAAGTACCCGCAACAGGCAAGGGCCCAAAACGTATTGAGGAGACATCAAAATTACCTATCACAAAAACAACCTAGTTTTGCAAGGGGGTCCCATGAGTTTTTGGCCCCAGGCTCGGCGGCCATCTAGGGAAACCTACCAAACCCACACATTTCTGAAAACTAGAGACCCGGGGGAGTCGAGGGAGGTATGGCTTGCGTGGATCCCCCAATGTTTCCCTACCCAGAATCCCCTCCAAACCTCAAATTTAGCTGAAAAAATCAACTTTTTCTCAAATTTCTGTGTGGGACAGTTCTGGAATCTGCATGGATCCACAAATTTCCTGCCACCCAGCGTTCCCCCAGGTCTCCCGATAAAAATGGTACCTCACTCGTGTGGGTGGGTCAAGTACCTGCGACAGGTAAGGGCCCAAAACGTATTGAGGAGACATCAAAATTACCTATCACAGAACAACCTGGTTTTGCAAGGTGGGTCACCTGGGTTTTTGGCCCCGGGCTCGCCGGCCATCTTGGGAAACTACCAAACCCGCACATTTCTGAAAACTAGACACCTGTGGGAGTCCAGCGAGGTATGGCTTGCGTTGATCCCCCAACGTTTTACTACCCAGAATCCCCAGCAAACCTCAAAATTAGCTGAAAAAAAACACATTTCCCACATATCTTTGCGTGGAATCACCGTGCCGGCACAAATGTCCTACCCCACAGCGTTCCCCTCAGTCTCCTGAGTAAAATGATACCTCACTTGTGTGGATGGGGCAAGGGCCTGTGACTGGGAAGAGCCAAAAACATAGGGATTAAGGGTACAGCACCGAGAATTCTAAGCGCTACATTTAAAAAAAAAATAAGTTTTTAGCCAATTCTGCATTGGACACCCACACAAGTGAGGTATCATTTTACTCGAGAGACTGAGGGGAACGCTGTGGGGTAGGATATTTGTGCCAGCACTGTGATTCCACACAAAAATATGGCTGTTTTTTTCAACTCATTTTCAATTTTTCCTATCCTATTTTCAACTGTTAGTTTCTATAAAGAAACCTTGAAGGATCTACACAAATGACCTCTTGCTGAATTCAGAAATGTGTATACTTTTCTAAAATGTATAGCTTTCCAGGATCCATTATTGCTTTCACACCCATTTCTACGATTAACTGGAAGAAGGTTGAAAGCACAAAAAATAGCAAAAATAGGCTATGTCCCAGTAAAATGCCAAAACTGTGTAAACAACTTTGGTTTTCTGACAAAAGTCTGTCAGTCCCTGAAAGCTGGGAAATGGTGATTTCAGCCCCACAAACCCTTTGTTGATACCATTTGCAGGGAAAAAACCAGACGCTTTCATTTGCAGCACTTTTTTCCCATTTTTCAAAAGAAAAACAAGATTTAGCTGTATTTTGGCTAATTTCTGGGTCCCCTCCAGGGGAATCCACAAACCCTGGGTACCTTTAGAATCCCCATGATGTTGGAAGAAAAGGACGCAAATTTGGCGTGGATATCTTATGTGGTCAAAAAGTTACAGGGGCCTAAGCGCGAACTACCCCAAATAGCCAAAAAAAGGCTTAGCACAGGGGGGGAAAAGGCCTAGCGACGAAGGGGTTAAGCAACCCAAAGCTGTTGGTTAAAGGAAGCGCTGAACAAAAAAACAGGCACATAAAACAAAATCCAAAGGTAGAAAAAAAAGTCTGAAAAAAGTGTAAAAAAAAACTACATACACAAAATCAAATGAAATCAATTGGTACTTGTCCATGCGATGGAGAAATAAAAGTAAGTGACGTGAAACATATGGTGGACAAATAGGAGGTAACTAAAAAGATTGACAATCAAGACAGCAAAAGGTAAGTATTGTGCGGGCTCCAAGCCATTTCTTTGTATACAATACACCTCGCAGCAGCAGTGCAAGACCTAAAAAACACAATGTGCCCCTTTTTTGTCTTCGAACTAAAGTGAGTTTTAGAAATATTTTTTCTCAGCAGATATCCTTCATCAACCACTAATGAAATCCACCAATTCCAGCCTAAATTGATAAACTCACCCTAGGCTAAAATGATTTCTTGAGATTCAGTAAACAACGTTTAAAGATCTTTAGTAATGACAAATAACAAGAGTGAGCCTTCATATAACTTTTACTTGACATTTAATTGGCTTTGGTTGTTTCAAATACATCCACATGATTTCTAAGTATGAATCTTAAAAAAAACTACTTTATCCACATCATGGCAATGTCCTGCCCTTGGGAATTTTGTAGCACTTCATGGACCAATTCCTGGGGAACACAACCTAAACAGTAGAATCTGAACCAATTATCCTTAGTTTTCATTCTAGTATCTGGAACATTATAAATAAGGAATATCAGTTAGCCATTCAAAGAACTGACATAACTGGGCATTAAAAATGTTCTTTAATCCATATCAGAAATATATTATGCAAATATATCGAAGCGTTAAGTAAAAGCAACAAACACACAGGTGGCAAAAAAGGAACCGTTTCTTTAAATACTGTATAGGCTATAAATACGATTGTATTTTTAATTTGAAATAAAACTTGAAATGTCAGCTTTTTAACAATGTCACAGTGGCTTCTATTTGCGTTTCTGAGCATATCATGGTGTGACAAACTTAACAGGTGCAGAATACAGTTTCAAGTATGAGAGAGTCCTGCTTACTTTATCACGTATCCTACAATTAAACATTTACAGATTATATTCAAGTGACATTTAGTAACCATTATATAAAATCTCTATTTTCCAGCTTTGTGCCCAACCCAATGCCAATGCACACATTGTGAAAGAAATAATAACAGCTTCTCTTGTTCTTTCTCTCAGTAGTTTGAAACAGTCATTAGTACCAGTGAAACTGTTGTGTTTTCCGCATGACATTATGATCAGTTTTTTCTCGGTCACCTTTTAATATTCTATACAATACAATACGTTTATTAGACAAGATCCATGAAGTTCAGCATCTAATGATGGAATCTACTCCATACTGTTCGCCACAAAATCTTGGGATTAAAGGCACATTGTTTTGTCAGAATCATCAATGAATGTCAACACTTAGCTGTTTAGTGCAGATCAATTAATCCTTTTGACGTGAGCAACCTTCACCCCTTTTAGGTCTGGCTACATTTTAGAAAACTAGACACCAAGGGGAATCCAGGATGGGGTGACTTGTGTGCCTTTCACCAGGTTCTGTTACCCAGAATCCCTTGCAAACCTCAAACATTGTCAAAAAAACCAAATTTCCCTTACATTTCTGTGATGGAAAGTTCTTGGGTCTGCGTGAATCCACAAAATTCCACCCACCACGCATTTCCCAAAGTCTTCCGAGAAAAATGGTACCTCACTTGTGTGGATAGGCCTAGTGCCCGCGACAGGAAACGGCTCAAAACGCAACATGGACACACTTTATTTTTACAGTGAAAACTGACCCTTTTTTTGCAAAGTGCCTAGCTGTAGATTTTGAACCCTAGCTCTGCCAGCACCTAGGGAAACCTAGAAAACCTATACATTTTTGAAAACTAGACACCCAGGTGAATCCAGGATGGGGTGACTTGACTGGCTCTCACCAGGTTCTGTTACCCAGAATCCCTTGCAAACCTCAAACATTGTCAAAAAAACAAATTTTCCTCACATTTCTGTGGTGGAAAGTTCTGGAATCTGCGTGGATCCACAAAATTCCACCCACCCCGCATTCCCCAAAGTCTTCCGAGAAAAATGGTACCTCACTTGTGTAGGTAGGCCTAGTGCCCGCGACAGGAAACGCTCAAAATGCAACATGGACACACCACATTTTCAGAATGAAAACTGACCCTTTTTTTGCAAAGTGCCTAGCTGTAGATTTTGAACCCTAGCTCTGCCGGCACCTAGGGAAACCTAGCAAACCTATACATTTTTTAAAACTAGACACCCAGGGGAATAGAGGATGGGGTGACTTGTCTGGCTCTCACCAGGTTCTGTTACCCAGAATCCCTTGCAAGCCTCAAACTTTGGGGGGAAAAAACACATTTTCCTCACATTTCTGTGGTGGAAAGTTCTGGAATCTGCGTGGATCCACAAAATTCCACCCACCCTGCATTCCCCAAAGTCTTCCGAGAAAAATGGTACCTCGCTTGTGTGGGTAGGCCTAGTGCCCGCAACAGGAAACGGCCCAAAACGCAACGTGGACACACCACATTTTCACAGTGAAAACGGACCCTTTTTTTGCAAAGTGCCTAGCTGTAGATTTTGAACCCTAGCTCTGCCGGCACCTAGGGAAACCTAGCAAACCTATACATTTTTGAAAACTAGACACCCAGGGGAATCCAGGATGGGGTGACTTCTCTGGCTCTCACCAGATTCTGTTACCCAGAATCCCTTGCAAACCTCAATGTGTAAAACAAAAACCACATTTTCATCACATTTCTGTGGTGGAAAGTTCTGGAATCTGTGTGGATCCACAAAATTCCACCCACCCCGCATTCCCCAAAGTCGTCCGAGAAAAATGGTACCTCACTTGTGTGGGTGGGTCAAGTACCCGCAACAGGCAAGGGCCCAAAACGTATTGAGGAGACATCAAAATTACCTTTCACAAAAACAACCTAGTTTTGCAAGGGGGTCCCATGAGTTTTTGGCCCCAGGCTCAGCGGCCATCTAGGGAAACCTACCAAACCTACACATTTCTGAAAACTAGACACCCGGGGGAGTCCAGCGAGGTATGGCTTGCGTGGACCCCCCAACGTTTCCCTACCCAGAATCCCCTGCAAACCTCAAATTTGATGAAAAAATCAAATTTTTCTCAAATTTCTGTGTGGGAACGTTGTAGGATCACTGGGCTGACACAAATTTCCTACCACCCAGCATTCCCCCAGGTCTCCCGATAAAAATGGTACCTCACTCTTGTGGGTGGGTCAAGTACCCGCGACAGGCAAGGACCCAAATCGTATTGTGGAGACATAAAAATTACCTATCACAAAACTATCTGCATTTGCAAGGGGGGTCACATGAGTTTTTGGTCCAGGGCTTGGCAGCCATCTAAGGAAACCTACCAAACCCACACATTTCTGAACACTAGAGACCCGAGGGAGTCCAGGGAGGTATGGCTTGCATGGATCCCCCAATGTTTCCCTGCCCAGAATCCCCTCCAAACCTCAAATTTAGCTGAAAAAATCAACTTTTTCTCAAATTTCTGTGTGGGACAGTTCTGGAATCTGCATGGATCCACAAATTTCCTACCACCCAGCGTTCCCCCAGGTCTCCCGATAAAAATGGCACCTCACTCGTGTGGGTGGGTCAAGTACCTGCGACAGGTAAGGGCCCAAAACGTATTGAGGAGACGTCAAAATTACCCATCACAAAACAACCAGGTTTTGCAAGGTGGGTCACCTGGGTTTTTGGCCCCGGCTCGCAGGCCATCTTGGGAAACTACCAAACCCGCACATTTCTGAAAACTAGACACCTGTGGGAGTCCAGCGAGGTATGGCTTGCGTTGATCCCCCAACGTTTTACTACCCAGAATCCCCTGCAAACCTCAAAATTAGCTGAAAAAACCACATTTCCCACATATTTTTGCGTGGAATCACCGTGCCGGCACAAATGTCCTACCCCACAGCGTTCCCCTCAGTCTCCCGAGTAAAATGATACCTCACTTGTGTGGTTGGGGCAAAGGCCTGTGACTGGGAAGAGCCAAAAATATAGGGATTAAGGGTATAGCACCGAGAATTCTAAGCGCTACATTTAAAAAAAAAAAAGTTTTTAGCCAATTCTGCATTGGACACCCACACAAGTGAGGTATCATTTTACTCGAGAGACTGAGGGGAACGCTGTGGGGTAGGATATTTGTGCCAGCACGGTGATTCCACACAAAAATATGTGGAAAATGTGTTTTTTTCAGCTAAATTTGAGGTTTGCAGGGGGTTCTGGGTAGGAAAACGTTGGGGGATCCACGCAAGTCATACCTCGCTGGTCTCCCCCGGGTGTCTAGTTTTCAAAAATGTGTTGGTTTGGTAGTTTCCCAAGATGGCCACCGAGCCCGGGGCCAAAAACCCAGGTGACCCCCTTGCAAAACCAGGTTGTTTTGTGATAGGTAATTTTGATGTCTCCTCAATACGTTTTGGGCCTTTGCCTGTCGCGGGTACTTGACCCACCCATACGAGTGAGGTACCATTTTTATCGGGAGACTTAGGGGAACGCTGGGTGGTAGGAAATTTGTGGATCCATGCAGATTCCAGAACTGTCCCACACAGAAATTTGAGAAAAATTTGATTTTTTCAGCTAAATGTGAGATTTGCAGGTGATTCTGGGAAGGAAAACGTTGGGGGTTCCACGCAAGCCATACCTCGCTGGACTCCCCCGGATGTCTAGTTTTCAGAAATGTGCGGGTTTGGTAGGATTCCCAAGATGGCCGTTGAGCCCGGGGCCAAAAACCCAGGTGACCCCCCTTGCAAAACCAGGTTGTTTTGTGAGAGGTAATTTTGATGTCTCCTCAATACGTTTTGGGCCCTTGCCTGTTGCGGGTACTTGACCCACCCACGCAAGTGAGGTACCATTTTTATCGAGAGACCTGGGAGAATGCTGGGTGGTAGGAAATGTATGGATCCATGCAGATTCCAAAACTGTCCCACACAGAAATTTGAGAAAAAATTATTTTTTCAGCTAAATTTGAGGTTTGCAAGGGATTCTGGGTAGGAAAATGTTGGGGGGCCCACGCAAGCCATGCCTCGCTGGACTCCCCCGGGTGTCTAGTTCTCAGAAATGTGTGGGTTTGGTAGGTTTCCCAGGATGGTCGCCAAGCCCGGGGCCAAAAACCCTTGTGACCCCCCTTGCAAAACCAGGTTGTTTTGTGATAGGTAATTTTGATGTCTACTCAATACATTTTGGGCCCTTGCCTGTCGCGGGTATTTGACTCACCCACGCGAGTGAGGTACCATTTTTATCGGGAGACCTGGGGGAACGCTGGGTGGTAGGAAATTTGTGGATCTCCGCAGATTCCAGAACTTTCCATCACAGACGTGAGGAAAATTTGTTTTTTTTAACTATGAGGTTTGCAAGGGATTCTGGGTAACAGAACCTGGTGAAAGGCACACAAGTCACCCCATCCTGGATTCTCCTTGGTGTCTAGTTTTCAAAAATGTACAGGTTTGCTATGTTTCCCTATGTGCCGGCTGCGCTAGGGCCCAAAATCCACAGGTAGGCACATTGCTAAAAACAAGTCCGTGCCTAGTGGGCTTTCTGCCGCCCTGAGGGGGAAATCGGGGGGGTTTGCTCCGATATGCCCCCAAGGGGGGCAGAAAGACTGTGGCTATTTTTTTGGGGAGTGGGGGCATTGGTATGCCCATTCTGGGCAGCCCCCACCCCCACGCATAAAAAAAGCCAGCATAATCGCTGGTGCCTAGTGGGCTTTCTGCCCCCCTGGGGGGCAGATCAGGGGCCTCTGTCCCATATGCCCACTGGGGGGGGGGCAGAAAGAGTGTGGCATTTTTTGGGGGGGGGGTTTGGGCATTGGCATGCCCATTCTGGGCTGACCTCACCCCTGAATTTAAAAAAATAAATAAATCCTGATGCCTAGTGGGCTTTCTGCCCCCCCCCGGGGGGGCAGATAAGGGACTATTGCCCCCATATGCCTCCTGGGGGGGCAGAAAGACTGTGGTAATTGTTTTTGGGGTGGGGGCATTGGCATGCCCATTCTGGGCAGCCCCCACCCCTATGTAAAAAAAAAAAAAAAAAAAAATCCCTGGTGCCTAGTGGGCTTTCTGCCCCCCAGGGGGCAGATCAGGGGCTACTGCCCCTATCTGCCCCTGGGGGGGCAGAAAGACTGTTGCATTTTTTTGGGGGGGGTGGGGGCATTGGCCTGCCCATCTTGGGCAGCCCCCACCCCTAAATCAAATGTAAAAAAAATCCCTGGCTTCTAGTGGGCTTTCTGCCCCCCCGAAGGGTCAGATTGGGGGCTACTACCTCCGTCTGCCCCCGGGGGCAGAAAGACAGGAATTTCTCTGGGGGTGGGGGGCATGGTCATGCCCATTTTGGGCAGCCCCCACCCCAACATTACTAAAAAAAAAAGTCCCTGGTTTCTAGTGGGCTTTCTGCCCTTCGGGGGTCAGATTGGGAGCTACTGCCCCCGTCTGCCTCCCGGGGGGGCAGAAAGACTGAATTTCTCTGGTGGGGGGTGGGGGCATTGTCATGCCCATTTTGGGCAGCCGCCACCCCCACGCATAAAAAAAGCCAGCATAATCGCTGGCGCCTAGTGGGCTTTCTGCCCCCCCGGGGGGCAGATCAGGGGCCACTGCCCCCATATGCCCACTCGGGGGGGGGCAGAAAGACTGTGGCATTTTTTGGGGGGGGGGTGGGCATTGGCATGCCCATTCTGGGCTGACCTCACCCCTGAATTAAAAAAAAAATATATATCCTGATGCCCAGTGGATAAGGGACTATTGCCCCCATATGCCTCCTGGGGGGGCAGAAAGACTGTGGTAATTGTTTTTGGGGTGGGGGCATTGGCATGCCCATTCTGGGCAGCCCCCACCCCTACGTAAAAAAATAAATAATAATCCCTGGTGCCTAGTGGGCTTTCTGCCCCCCCGGGGGCAGATCAGGGGCTACTGCCCCCATCTGCCCCTGGGAGGGCAGAAAGACTGTTGCATTTTTTTTGGGGGGGTGGGGGCATTGGCCTGCCCATCTTGGGCAGCCCCCACCCCTAAATCAAATGTAAAAAAAAAACCTGGCTTCTAGTGGGCTTTCTGCCCCCCGGGTGTCAGATTGGGGGCTACTGCCTCCGTCTGCCCCCAGGGGGGCAGAAAGACAGGAATTTCTCTGGGGGGTGGGGGGGGCATTGTCATGCCCATTTTGGGCAGCCCCCACCCCAACATTACTAAAAAAAAAAGTCCCTGGTTTCTAGTGGGCTTTCTACCCCCCCGGGGGTCAGATTGGGAGCTACTGCCCCCGTCTGCCCCCCGGGGGGGGCAGAAAGACTGAATTTCTCTGGTGGGGGCATTGTCATGCCCATTTTGGGCAGCCCCCACCCCAACATAAATACAAAAAAACATCCCTGGTTTCTAGTGGGCTTTCTGCGCCCCCGGGGGTCAGATTGGGGGCAACTGCCTCCGTCTGCCCCCCGGGGGGGGCAGAAGGACTGGAATTTCTCTGGGGCGTGGGGGGGTGGGGGCATTGTCATGCCCATTTTGGGCAGCCCCCACCCCAACATTACTAAAAAAATATCCCTGGTTTCTAGTGGGCTTTCTGCCCCCCGGGGGGGCAGATTGGGGGCTACTGCCCCCATTGGCCCCCCAGGGGGGCAGAAAGACTGTAATACCCAAAATAAATTGGGGGGAGCAAAGGCCCTTGCCCAAGGGGCCGCTCCTGCCTCTCTGGTGTCTAGTGGGTGGATCCCTGCTTGGCGATCGCCCGCCTGGGGCGATCCCCAAGCAGGGATCCACTAGGAGGGTACCATTGGAAAGGGAGATTCTCCCTTTCCAATGATACCTCTCCCTCTTTCTACGTGCTCGGGGGCTGAAATAGCCCCTGAGCACATAGAAAGTGAAACTGAAATGAGCCTATTGGCTCATTTTAGTTTCGGTTTCTGTGCAATGAAGTCAGCGCGACGTGCGCGCTGAGCTCCATGCACAGAAACAACAGAGACAGCCTCGGGAGCTGGGGAAGCCCTTCCCCAGCTCCCGAGGCTGTGGGGGGGGGGGAAGGAAATCCCTCTGGTGCCCGCACCAGAGGGATTTCCCCTGCCATGTGCTAGGACGGCCGGGAGCCGTCCTGCGCACACGAGCACCGTGGCGCAGGACGGCTCCCGGCCGTCCTGCGCATGGAAGGGGTTAATTTATTTTGCAATTCTGCACTTCTATTTACAGGAACAAATAAATGGCACGGAATATTAAAGCAGTCTGTGTGACTGCATGTGTGCCACAGACTCTTGAAGCACCTACCCTACTCCATCTACCCCAGTGTACCCCACTCCACTCCAATCTACCCCGCTCTACTCCACTCCAGTCCATCCCACTCCAAACCAATCTACCCCAGTTTACCCCACTCAACTCCAATCTACCCCAATCTACTCCACTCCAATCTACCCCACTACACCTGAATGTACCCTACTCCAGTATACCCCACTCTACTCTACTTCAGTATAGCCCAGCCTACTCCATTCCAATCTACCCTCCTCCAATCTATGCCACTCCACTGTATCCCAATCTACCACACCCCACTCTACCCCACTCCACCCCAATCTACCCCACTCTACTCTACTACAGACTACCAAACTACACTCTAACCAACTCCGATCTACCCCACTCCAATCTTTCCCACTCCAGTCTACCTCAGTTTACCCCTTCACAGAAATACATTCTCCCATAATCTACCCCACTCCTCTCTACACACTCTACCCCACTCCACCCCAGTGTACCCAATCTACGCCACTCCACTCCAATCTAACCCAATCTACCCCACTCCACTCTACCCCAATCTACCCCTCCTCAGTTTACTCCAATCTACCCCACACCAGCCTACCCCAATCTACCCCATTCACACTTCCCCAATCTACCCCACTTTAATCTACCCCAATCAATCCCAATTCAGTGTACCCCACTCTTCCCCAATCTACCCAACTCCAATCTACCCCACGCTTCCCCACTCTAACCTAATCTACCCCACTCCAATCTACCCCAACCCACCCCGCTCCACCCCACTTCAGTCTACCCCTTCCACTATACCCCAATCTACCCCATTCCACCCCACCCCACCCACCCACTCCACTCTACCCCAGTCCACCCCACTCAAATCTACCCCACTCCAATATACCCAAATCTACCCCACTCAACTCCATTCCAATCTAACCCAGTTTACCCCACTACCTCAGTCTACCCCAACCCATCCTACCCCATTCCACCCCACTCCACTCTACCCTAATCTTTCCCACTCCACTCTTCTCTTCTCTACCCCACTCCACTCTATCGCACTCAAATCTATTCCACTCTACCCCACTCCAATCTACCCGACTCCACTCCACAACAGTCTGCCCAAACTACCTTATTCTAATCTACCTCACTCTATCCCAATCTACCCCACTCTACCCTAATCTACCCCACTCCACTCTTCCTAATCTATCCCACTCTAATCTACCCCACTCCAATCCACCCCACCTCACTCCACCCACCCCACCCCATTCCACTCCACACTACTCCAATCCACCCCACTCAACTCTGCTAACTTTTAACCATGCTGAACAGCATCCACACTGGTTAACAACATGGATAAAACACATTGCCAAAGCCAGTAGCTCTTGCATAGGCGTGAACTATTTGGTTTTGCCAATGCTTGTTTGTAATAGGGTGTATGCCAGAATATGGTTACCAAAAATATCGTTTGATAGAAATATCATGTCCTAAATATCGTTTGGAAAAATATTATCCAATTGAATGTAGATTTTTCTCCAAGGAGCAATATTTTTGTAAACGATATTTTGAATATGATATTTCTGTTACGAAATAAGATAAACGGTACTCCGTAAACAAGCTTTGGTCTGAATTCAAAACAGGAAATGTGGTCTGAAAGCAATGCAAAGCAAATGAAACCAGTGGTTATAAAGTGTAAATCTCAATTTGTAACTCCTCATAGTAGTGCCAGGTGTATGGTGACAATTAAAACAAGATATCTCAAAAGTGAAATAGGCGGAGAGTACAGAAAGCCCTAAGCATGAAGAATGCATTTGTTTCTTATCCGCCTAGAGAATGTTTTTCATGAAAAGGGTAGTCGAGTTTACATGCTCCTGCAGGCAGAATATGGAAAGGACAGGGTGCCTAGTCACTTAGAGGCAGGTTTATTAGGAATTCACTCAAAGCAGTGCAGCGAGGCGCGTTGCTACATTGCAAGAATGGGCGAGACCTGAAGAGTTCCATATCTACTAAGGTATGGCGCACCAGCAGCTGCCTAACACCAATGCAAACACCCTTGCACCATGGTAGAGGCATTTTCCTCTTACTGCGCCTCTCTGTGGTATGTGTACCAACTTCACACAATTTCAGCTGCACAAACCTTAGTAAATCTGGTATTGCATGAAATCATAGGGTGGATGCACGGGAACACGCATGTTCCACGCCTACCACTAAGAAATGTAACGCTGCTGCATTACTTTACATTTCTTTACAAAGCGACGCAAGGCCATGCAAATCAGGCCATGACTGGCTTTGTAAATTCCAAATAAGCATTTGCGTTTCAAGGCAGCACAAAGGCTTAGAAAATCCAAGCCCCATAGCACATTTCATGTTACTTTCTCGTCGCTTCTTCTCTCTAACCTTTGTTTATGATAATGGAGTGGCTTTGTCCGTGTATGCTGGCAACACAAATCTCTTTGACCTGAGGAGTCGCAACATTGTCAGCTAGCTGCACTTTTTCTGTTCTGTGATGGTGGTCACTAAGGGAAAGTTACTAACTTGTAATATTACTTCTTCACTGTGGGTATTCTGTTTGGATGCATAAAATTTAGGTTTTTGGAGAATCTCAAAATGAAGAATGTTCATAATCCTAATCCGTCGCAATTTGAATCCTTTTGACTCAGAAGGATTCTCCTTTGTTGGATAACTCACTTTAGGGCACCCCCAATGCAAATGTATCGTAATTCTGCTGGTGAGATACTTAAACTTCCCTTTCACAGATCCCCAAATCTCAGCAATGACCATAAAGCTTCACTTTTTTAGGTTTCACTGGACTGTGCAGCTGTCCGCATGACCTTTTGTTTTCAGTTCTTTCAAATATACATACAGTGGGCTGTGACTCCTCCAGAGGACTATTTCTGTTTCACTTCATGCTGTTGGTTGTTTGGTGTATCATTGTGCCTCCTATGGACTTCTTCTTGCATTCCCATAATTAGGGGACTATTTTACATCTCAAAAGCGCACTGAATCATCACACTTTCAATTATTTAGCTCCTAGATGCATTGCACACAGAGAGCAGTCGTTTTTGTTTTTTTCATTGCAGAAGGCTTTTTACGTTTTTAGGTCTCGCCTGAGCCAGCGCATGCGGTGCCCTGGCGAGAGTTTTAGTAAGCGGGTTTTGGAAGTGCAAACGGTGGCTTTTGCTGGCGACCAGCTTGCGTTCACGAGATCGTGCACGTGCGCAGCTGCCATCCATTCCTCGCATCGCTGGCGAGGCGCCATCTGCCTTTCCTCCCCCACCCCTCCTCCCCCACCAGAGAGCGCGTTTCTTGGCCGCGCGTCTTGTTTATTTTAAGACTTCCCGAGAACGGTACAAGCACCCACTGCTGTACCCAACCCCTGCCCCCTTATTCTGTATACTGACAGGATTGACTACATATCAAAAGCCGTTACCTGCTTATTATCTGACGCACTGCAGGAATACTCACGCCAAACGCTACACTTTTTGCTTTACATATACCGATGTTCACAAACCTCCCACAGCTGCAGTCCAATTTTTTTATTTACTTAAACACTTTTAGGACTCTCAGCGCAAAGATGTAGGCGCATTTGGAAATAAGGTTATGTGCTGTGGTCCATCTAACAGCGAAAGCAGAACCGCCTCTTAAAGATTACTAGGTGCATCAATTTCTCTTAACGGTAGCCTTCACTCGCAGCAATACTGGGGAGCCTGCAAACCACAAATGTGAGTACACCCACCCTAGCCGCTCATTCTATTGCACCACTGGAATGGATACATATGCAAAAGTCTACTGTCTTAATTGTATGCATTGATGAAACACCAAAATACTATAAAATATAAAGAAGATTAAACATTATAAAAATTGACAGGCTGCCTACTAACCACTAAGGTGACCACCACTCCATAATTATTGCTAATAGGACTGAATAGACAAACACGCACACACTATTAATCTATATGCGGAACATATACCCAAGATATATAGCCACACATAAGCTTGCAGGCACTCAACTACACGTAACTATTACAGGGTTGGATACATAGCCCAAATCAATATTTAATCACCCGCCCTGACACTCCATAGTGCTTGAGCCCATACACACGAGAACTAGAACCCCGTTACCCCAAGCCCTGGAACGTTCAGTCGTCCCACTCTTCCATTCTAAGGGGCCACTGTCAGCGATTATTCCGCTACTATGTACTGAACTGTATAACCCCACAAGCCCCCACCTCCACTTTTACCTCCCCCCATGACAGGCGTCCGTGCCCCCTCGCTATCACATCCCGAAGCGTTGGTACAACCCAACATTCAGTCCGCCCCTTACCCCATTCAGCGAACCTCTGTCTTTCACCTCCAATCCACTGAACCCCACGACCCATAGTCAAGTGTACAACCCCAGTACCTGCCGCCTCTCCCCCGCCCCGCGGCCTCCGCTTCCTGCCGGCCTCACACAGACAATATGGCGGAGCCACACACCGCTCAGCCGACAGCCGCAAGGACCACAGCGAGGCCGGACGGAAGCGGAAGTGTTCCCGCCTGCCATTTTCTTCCTTCCTGTGCTGACTGATTGCTTCGAGAGAGCTCCATCACAAACCCTCAAACAACGGTACATTCCACTAACAGGAATCTTTCTTTAGTAAAATAAATGCGGGAGAACATAGGTAGAGGCCAGCGAGGAATTCCTTTGTAGTCATTGCAATTACGTTGGTGCTTAAACCCTGCACTGTCCTCTGACATCCACTTTGCATGCCCTGCGTGCAAGGAATGACCTGTCGGAGAGACAGGCTAGTGCACTAGTTAGTGGTGCTGAAGTCTCGAAGGAGCTTTACAACCTTCTTTAACAGAAGCACAGGCAACACGTGACCTCACTCAGGCACTGATCATGAGTTGCATGGTACTAATGGGGTGGTAAATCCGCATGCAAAATGTATGTTCCCATGCTGTAGTAATACATGACCAGTACCGTGCAATTATGCATTAAACCTCATTGAATGGAGAATTACCCGGTGGAATCATTTACCAGTAGTAAAACAACAATGCATCCCCAATTGCATCAGATTTAATAGACACATTTAGTAGGTGATAAAGGTATGCAGGTGGCTCTGTTTGGGGTGGAGGGGAGGAAGGGTGGTGTGGGGAATAGGGGAGGGAAGGGGCAGTTCGGGTTTCACAGAGGGGAGCATTCATTGGTACCCTGACAGAAACAACAAGCATTGGCATAGCCAATAGGTCTCGCCTTTGGGACCTTATAAGTGTTTAGCCATGCAACAGTTGATGTTGTTGCACCAAGGATATTGTGCTGGATAACTAAACACTTATAAGGTCCCAAAGGCGAGACCTATTGGCTATGCCAATGCTTGTTTAGTCAGGACTCAAAATTGAAGCCAGACTTATCAGCTATTTTAGTGCTTGTTTTGGATTCTTAAAAGGCATTTTACCTTTTTTGTCCTTTCCCCATCGAGTTAGGATAAACATCTATGTGTTAACGAGTCTGATTTTTTTTTTGTGGAGATTATTTGGTCCTCCAGTTTTTCCCCTAATCTAAAGTGCTGCAATGAGATTACTAGTTGGACCGGAGAAGTTTGACACATCTCCTTCAACAAATTAATTTTTGAGAAACCAATTTCACAAAAGCAACCTATATTGCAACTTGCTTATCATCTCAGTATTCCTACTTTTTATTTCCTCATTTCGACCTCAGAATATCAGTGGCAGATCCATTTAGGGGCATCTTGCTAGGATTTAAAAAATTTCTCCCAGATATTGTGTCAATGAAGTAAATCTTCTGAAATTGAGAACTTTTTGAAAGTTTGTCATGTTCATAATTTAGGTCCACCCTGGGCTTTCCAACCTAAATTGCCCACTTTATGACCTTGCTTTTGTATCCCCTTGAGATCTTCTGAGTGCATGGATGTTTTGTTAAGAGTAATGTAGCATAACATAGATACTACAGTGGCAAAGTCTCAAACCTGTGCTCTGTAACTACCAAACTGGTGGCACTGTAAAACTACCTTTGTGCAGATGGGAAGTATGTCTTAACAAATGCGTTTACAACGCATGCCTTTACCATGCATCCATTACCGTGCAGTGCCATTACCACAAATTGCCTTTGCAACTGAAGCCTTTACCATGCGTGCCATTACAATGCAAGGTAGATATATATAAGGTACGTGAAATATATATATATATATATATATATATACACATACATATATACACACACACAAACCCCTTACCCTTACCATCCCATACTCCTAGCCCCCCTAAACCATAACATCTTTACCACCTTATAACCTTAACCACTGCTAAACCCTAAAAACACACTTACCATTCAATACCCCTACCCAGCCCATAACCCTTAAAGCACCCTTATCACCCTATACCCTTGCCCAATCCTAAACCCTAAAAACACCCTTAATACCCAATACCCCTACCACCCCAAACACTAGAAACACCCTTACCACCCAATACCCCCACCCACCCCTAAACCCTAAACACACCCTTACCACCCAGTGCCACTATCCACCCCTAAATCCTAAAAACACCCCACCCAGTGGCCCTATCCACCCCATAACCCTAAAAACACACATACCACCCAATACCCCGTCCCATTTCTAAACCCTAAAAACACTCTTAGCACACAATACCCCTACCCACCACTAAATATATATATATATATATATATATATATATATATATATATATATGTATATATATATGTATACACACACACACATACCTTATATATACACTTGCCTTGCGATGTAAAGGCATGCATTGTAAAGGCATATTCGTGGTAAAGACTTGCGTGGTATAGGCTTGCGCTGTAAAGCAATGCGTGGTAAAGGCATTGCGTGGTAAGCGATGCGTGGTAAAGGCATTACGTTGCAATGCCCACACTGTTAAGGCTGTTTCCCGTGCAGCAGCACACATCTCAGCCCCGAAGGAGCTTGTTGTAGGCATCCCTTCCAAATACCGAATCTGTATCTAATGCATCAGTGTTTTGCGACTGAAATCTGGTCATGCAACATCTTAAACATGGACCACTGCCAACTCTTCAACAAACAAAACATATAAAGTAAACTGATATATTGAAGTAGGGTTTTTAGTAAGACAGGAAGATTGGCGCTCTGGCTAATATGAGTAGTGTGTAAGTGGAGGGGAGTAAGTACGGTGCTGCCAGGTCAGAGGAACTACCCTGTAACCCCCGTGCATGAGTGGGTCATGGAACCCACCCCAGAAATTGAGAAAAAGAGTCCCGGGCACACGTAATGAGAGTAACAATAACCTGATGGTAGAAATGTCTGGTTTTAGCGAATCAGTGGTCAACACCAGTGGATTGATAAGAATGTTCTTTAATTAAGCGAAAAACAAAGAAACGACCAGCCGACACGTGTTTCGTCAAGACGGGAGATGTCCCGTGACTCATCAGGGCCACCAAAGGAAAGATGGGTCCGTTTGACTTCCGCATCCGGAATTCAAACGGACCCATCTTTCCTTTGGTTTTCACCGTACATGCGAGGTGCCTGGCTTATCCGCCCCCAGGGACTCTTCAGTCACAGGACCTCCTACCCTGGTCCCCAGTGGCACCCGATTCTTTTCGCCAGGATTTCAACCCCGTTTGGGTGTCTAGGTTTTTCGATTCTGCCCCCAGGCACCTCCTTACCTTCTTACCATAGGACCTGCCACTCTGGGTCCCCATTGACACCCGTTCTTCTTTGCTTCTGGCGGACCCGCTAATTGCATCCCGGTCTTTTTCATTGTTCTTTCTACCTCTGCTACGTGGCCCTGATGAGTCACAGGACATCTCCCGTCTTGACGAAACACGTGTGCC
Organism: Calotriton arnoldi; assembly: GCA_963921515.1. Classification (NCBI taxonomy): domain Eukaryota; kingdom Metazoa; phylum Chordata; class Amphibia; order Caudata; family Salamandridae; genus Calotriton; species Calotriton arnoldi. Next base: position 1,053,856 of record CAWUFW010006331.1, on the reverse strand, counting down.
CGGGACTCTTTTTCTCAATATAAAGTAAACTCCTTTTTTTAGCCATAGTCCACTTTCCTTTCAGGAAAACGGGCTTCACTCCTCCCAAATACCAAATCTGTATTTAATGCATCAGTGTTTCTGGACTAATACCTGGTCGCACAACATTGATATTTTAGCAGAAGCTCAAAAAGGGTAGTAATGAATTCAGATTGGGGAAGTAAAAAAGTTTGTTGAAGAATAGGCAATGGTCCATGGGACCACTGCGAACTCTTTAACATCGTCCATTGCCAATTCTTCAACAAACAAAAAAAGAAAGTAAACTTTTTTTCAACCATGATCCTGTTTCCTTTTAAGAAAACGGGCTGAATTTTTTTTTTTAAGTTTAGTATTCTCTAATGGTCACAAATTGCAACCAGCAGTTTGTGACCCTTAAATAGTACATATAGCTCTATTTTACTGTTTCAATCATATGTGGCGTACATATGTGATATTACAATATCTGTTTCTTAATATATATTTCTATTAGCAGTATATATTTATTGAAATGCGTAGTCTGAAATTGATGTTTTTTATAGTGTAATGCTGGCTTTATGGGTAGACTGCCTAAAAAGAAACTTGATGATGTTATCTCAGTGGGTTAATGCCCATGCTCTACTGAACCTGTGTCACAAGGTTCGGATTCTGCAAGAATCTTACCATTGGGTGAGGTGACTGTAAAGTCGGTGTCAGCGCTGGGGTCGTGGCTTGGCAGCCGATAATGGCGGACACGTGAGCGAATAGCTCCGCACCGACCGTCCAATTATCAGAGGAAAAACGCTGCTTCCAGCCATCGGCTGCGCTCGCTAGCGCGACCAGAGTGTTTCTGGTGCCCCACTGCCCCCGCTAATGACATTCTGACGACAGCGGGGCCGGGCCTTAACAATGCTACTGAGGCCTGCGTAGCTGCCAGACGGGGCCTGCGGAGACGACCGGCAGCTAACCCGGGGGGCCGGGCCGAGGCTGGGTCGCGGCGCCCGGGACTCTACTTTCTGGAGGAGACGCGCTGCACCAGGCCAGAGTGATGTGACGCGGACCCTGAGGCATATCTTATGCACCGATCGGGATCGAGTGCGGCCTGAGGTGACGCGGGCAGCCGGCGGAGCGGCGCCCCGAGCTGCGAGCAACCCGAGAACCCCCCCCCTGGGGGCAATTTGCTGAATTGCAGCTGAGCGGACCCGTGGGACAGCCCGCTCGGTGATCAAAGCGGAGCTTCCTTGGCGCCCTACCGGCAGTGAGGGACTGGTCACGGTGCAGGCGCTCGCACCCTTCTGATTCTCGGTGCCCCTCTACTATCATGGCTGGAGCTGGTGGATGGTGAAGGATTGTGGGAGGCGTGCTGGGCCCGGTCCTACCGTTTCCCTCTTGACTTTGAACTGGCTGGTTATATTGGAGGCGGATCGTGGGCCATTGGGAGACCAGTGTGCCCTGATGCTTAGAGGCGTGCATTGACGTGTGACTGGACACGGCCCGAGCTACGTGGACTTCATGCTCTTAGGGGCCCCTGGCTTGGACCCCTACTGTGAAACATTGCCCGGCTGTGGGAAGTTAGATCTTGGACTGGATCCGGAGAGATATGGCGCAGATGTCTGGGGCCTGCGGTGTGGCCCCCCTCTAGACTTGTGGATCTAGTGTTGCCTGAGAATACCTGCATGCCCCCAGATGATGAAGGGGGGGATATTCAAGGAGCGGTGGGTGCATGGCGCTAAAGCGACCCACAGACGCGCCACGGACTCTCGCTGGGGAATAGTGGCTTGGGCCGCGACCGACGCCGAGGAGTGCGTTCCACACGAGGTGACACCAATGCGCCCTACAGAGGTTAGGGGTTATATGTCCGGGGACCCTGCCTGCTGTTTCTACAGTGCTTGGCTTTGTGGTGTCTGGGCCAAGGAGCGTTTTGGACTGCACTAGGGCTCGGACGGCCTTGTGGCGCAGCCATGGGCAAACCCAGAGCGAAAGCCCAGGAGTCAGCCCCGGAGCTGGGAGAGGGCCAGAGGGGGCCAACTCGAAACACCCCGGAGACGCATGGAATAGAAGACCTTGTGCAGCAGCAGTTGGCGAAGATCCTGGAGGCAATTTCGGACACTAAGGAGATACTGCACCAAGATATCAGCACAGTGTCTGTGGGACTGGGCCTCTTGCGTGCTGAACACCAGAAACTCAGTGACCGGGTGAAGGTGGTGGAATCCTCCCTTGGGGAACTGTCCCCGGCCCACCAGGCGACGATTAAGCAAATGGCGGACGTCACCGACAGGATGAAATTACTAGAGCGTAGAGCAGAGGACAGTGAAGGACGCAACCGGAGGATTAACATCCGCGTCCTGGGTCTCCCAGAGGGAATTGAAAGCGGAGACATGATGTCCTACCTTGAGCCCTGGCTGCGCACAGTTTTAGCCCTGGAGGGATTAACGCAGTTCTACACTCTGGAGAGAGCGCATCGGGTCCCAGCGAGGCTGCCGGCGCCGGGCCGTCCCCCGAGACCGGTGGTGGCCAAATTGCTGCCTTACAGGGACAGGGACATCCTACTCCAGAGAGCTCGCTCCAATGGTCCGTTTGAGGTGAACAACAGCAAGGTCTCAATATTCCCGGATTATACCCTTGAAGTACAACGGAATCGAGCCTCTTTTCTGGAGGTCAAGAGGGCGTTGAGAGCGGATGGTCTCCAATATTCTCTTATCTTCCCTGCCCGGCTACGCATCATCGAGGATGGCAAGACGCACTTTTGTGATACTGCCTCCTCGGCCTGGGATTGGCTGGAAGAGTACAAGACTGGGGTACCTCGGACGGCACAAGAGCAGGTGCCGCCTCGCCAGACCCGGCGAACTGGAAAACGATCTAGGAGAAGACTGCAGCGGAATGCCCCAAAGAAGCCGAGCCCTTCGCAAACGGAGCGCGAACGGGCGGCGGCACTACAGGCGGTGGCAGAGATGATGAAGGACGACAAGCAACAGTCTGAGGTGGGCTCGTGCTCGCCGAGGGGATCGGACACAGACTACTCTAATGCAGACAGTTTCATTTTGCCAAAGATCACCCCACAATCAGCAGATGAGATCATATAGAGGGGAATGCCAAGTGGAGTGGACCTGCCTGTGGAGTTTGGGCTTCGAGAGGTGGCGGGGCCGCACGAGAACAATAAGGTAATACGGTTCAGGTTTGATTAAAGAGACGGTCTGTGCTCGGCACATACCCCTGGTATACTACCCAAACACTTGAGACCCTTGCCTGGGTCACGACCCCCCCTTGTAGGACCATACCATAGGTGGTTTGGGCCTCGACTGACTGTATAAGATGCGGAGGGTTTGGGTGGGTGGCCGTTGCCATGCTGCTCTGGGGATGGGGAGTTGGTCCACATTGGGATCTGTTACTTCTTTTTGCCCTTTACTCGTTTTGCTTTGGTTTCTTTTTTGCATAAGACCTGTCTTGTCTATGATGTGGGTGCTGTGTTACATTTTTGGCCGGGGGGGGGGGACACTTAATTGGTAAATGGCTACGCAACACGAGACGCTGAAATTTCTTACGTGGAATATTAGGGGGTTGGGATCCATGTCTAAGCGCCATAGTAATCATAATTATCTTATAAGGCGGGGGTTCAGGTATCCTTTCTGCAGGAGACTCATTTGCTTCAAAAGGAGGTGGAGAGGCTATGTAGACAATGGAGGGGGCAAGTGTATGCCACGTCTTTCTCGGCCTACGCCCAGGAGGCCCTAATTTGGATTCGAGCGGGAGTGCCTTTTGAACTTACACAATCTGTTATAGATAAAGAGGGCAGGTATGTCTTTCTATTGGGGAGACTGTATGGAAAGGAGGTTACTCTGGGCTGTGTGTATGCCCCCAATCAAGACCAATTGGCCACTATGGCTGACATATCTACTCGTATGGCAAACATGATGGTAGGCCCAGTACTTATAGGTGGGGATTTCAATGGGGTAATTGATGTGAACCTGGATCGCTCACATCCCCCTCTGCCTGGAGCCCAGACCCGCAGAGTGGCGGCTGGTCTGTGTGATTGGATGTCCCATTGGGGGCTGAACGATGTCTGGAGGATACAACACGGAGACGTGCGAGAATACTCCTTTTACTCCTCCATGCACCAATTCCACACCTGCTTAGATGCCTTTTGGTGCTCCCCCAAACTTAGTGACTCTATCACACATACAGAATATCTGGGGCGCACCTTGTCTGATCATAGTCCATTGTTGTTGACGTTCCGCCCACATGGGGACAGACCCCCAATACCAACATGGCCCCTCACTCCAGGGTCCCTTGAGGATGTTCCCTTTGCTGACGCTCTGCAATCCTTAATCTGTGACTACTTTGTTGATAATGAGCATTCGGCTTCTACTGCTTTGATAGAGTGGGAAGCGTTTAAGGTGGTGGTGCGGGGACATTGCATGGGGCAAACTGTGGGTATGCGTAGGGAGTTGCACCGCGAACTGCTAGAACAGGAGGGGGAAATACGGGAGTTGGATAATCTCCAGGGACGCGACGTACAGGCCCGTGCGTGCCTCTTGGATAAACGCGAGCAATACGCCTCTACATTGGAACGGCTTAAGTCCCATGATTACAAGTCTTATATGGATGGGGTGCTAGGAGAGGAGGGACGGGCTGGTCGCTTGTTGTCCTGGCTGCTCCGGCCTGAGACGCAGGGATCCCCGATTATGCGCATAAGGAGGATAGATGGTGTGACCCTGCACGACCCAAGTGATATCAATACATTGTTTAGAGATTACTATAAATACCTATATGCTGCCCCCCCGGGGCCCTCCGGTATAGCTGTTGAGGCTTTTTTAGAGCCGCTCGGTCTTTGTACACTAGACGAGGAGGCGAGTGCGGACTTAGGTGGGCCGGTGACCCTGGAGGAGGTGCAGGGTGCTATTGCCGCTATGGCTAATGGGAAATCTCCCGGCCCAGATGGCTTGCCGGGGGTATTCTATAAGAAATATGGGAGTGAGTTAGCACCAAAGATGGTGACGCTGTACGCGGAATCTCTTCAAGCGGGTTGTCTGCCGGATACTACGCGCGATGCGTTGGTGGTCCCGCTTCCTAAGACGGCGTCCCTGGACGCTGAAGTGACAGATTTTAGGCCCCTCTTCATGCTCAATACTGAATTTAAGATACTTAGCAAAGTGCTGGCGTTTCGGCTGCTCCCGCACATGTGGGACCTGGTCCACCCGGACCAAAATGGATTTATTCCCTCCCGCAACACCTCGTACAACCTCCGCTGATTGTACTCGGTACTTTACCACCCTGTAGCGCCCGCTCTCCAACAGGCTGCTATTTTATCACTTGACCTAGAAAAGGCCTTTGATACTGTAGGATGGGACTATCTGTTGGCGGTTATGAAGCGTTTTGGTACGGGGGATGACTGGGTGGCTTGGGTACGATTGTTGTATACTTTCCCCACGGCCAGGGTCAGGACTGGTAAAATTATTTCCTCCCAGTACCGTGTGGCACGGGGCACCCGTCAGGGCTGCCCCTTGTCACCACTCTTATTCGCCTTGGCGATAGAGCCTTTGGCTGAGTTGTTTCGGCAGGGAGGTGAGGGCATGGGGTTGACCCTAGGGGGAAGGACACATATTATCTCCCTATACGCCGATGATTTATTAGTGTATCTCTGTGATGCGGCTAGGGAGACAGACACGGCTCTGCGATGCTTGGAGATGTTTGGGGACCTGTCAGGATTATGAGTCAATAAATGTAAGACATATGTCTTCTCCGTGGCTGGACCTGTGGTGCGCCCGCTGGGGGTGCCTGCGGACATAAATTGGGCATCGGAAACCTTCCGATATCTGGGCATTCGGATCTTCCATTCTTTGGAGGACCTGAGAGAAGGGAATTTGGGGAAAGCGCTGAGATCTAGTGTCCAGTTTTGGGACACATTGCGTCTCCTGATCATGACTAGGATATCCTTGATAAAAATGATTATGCTCCCTCGGGTGTTGTATTATTTTGCCAATATGCCAGTGCTATTGCCCACGGCTTGGTTTCGTACCTTGGACTCCCTGGTGAGAGACCTGGTATGGGGGGATGGCAGGCGCAGAGTGTCACTTACGATATTGAAACGCCCTATAGATGCGGGAGGTTTGGGAGTTCCTAACTTCGAGCTGTATCAGCTTGCGGCCCAGATGCAGTGGCTGGCCCAATGGCTGGAGGGTGTGAATGTAGAAAGAACCTTTTTAACAGAACCTGGCCAGACACCCAGTCTGTTGTTGGCAAAACTCCTAATGCACACGACAAGAGTTCCCTACACATCTGTATTGCAGACTACGGCATTGCAATGCTGGAGGCGTAGCCTCAAGAGAATACCTGACACTCCGAAATACTCCCCAGAGCTGCCCCTGGTGGGACTGCCCCACGGTGAACCACAGCAGGTTATGACTGCAGAGCAATTGGCCCCTTGGGCGGCGGTGGGCCTCAACTGCGGGGGACTGATACCAAAAGAAGATTTTGCTTCCCTTTGCAGAGTTGGTGGAGGGGTGTGGATTACCCGCGGGCCAATTCTTAATATATGAGACGCTGCAGAGGATGTTTGCTCAGCTATTGGGCCGGAATAGGGAGGAACCAGAAACGCATGCTGTGCTGCATTCCTATATTACCCTGGGCACAACGAGACACCAAATTAAATGGTTCTATGCGTCCTTGCGCGAGGCCTCGCTGACCCCCTTGACCCGGTTGCGTGAGAAATGGGAAAGTCATTTGGAGAGGGACGTCACAGACGCAGAATGGGGCAGGATCATGGCATCCCCTAAGAAAGTAGCACGGAGCACACGGTTGAAGTATATACAATTCAATTATGTGCACATGACGTATTTAACTCCGCACCGGATTTTTGTAATTTTTGGGGGAGAACTAATGCGTTGCCCGAGATGTAACTGGGAGGACGCAGATTTCCTTCATGTGACCTGGGCATGTGGGGTCACACAGGCATTTTGGCACGTAGTACTCCCGGCGCTCAATGCTACACTAGACCGTGCGCTTCCTTGCACTGTGGCTGTCTGCCTGCTGGGACTCTTTCCTAGGCCACCCAAACGTAAAGCTGGAAATAAGTTCATAGATCTGGCCCTGGCGTTGGCAAGACGGCGCATAGCAATCGCATGGAAAGCACCTGCGGGACCGCAGGCGGCTGTGTGGCGGAGGGAGGTAACGACGTGGGCTGGTGCAGAAGATAGAGCGCTATGTAGGGAGGAGTTGAGAGGGCTGCGACTGCGTCCGATAGCAGACCAGTGGAGAGACATATTACATGCCTGGGAATACCCGGACTCCCCAGACGCCACGAGCGGAGACAGCAACACCCCCCCGGAGTCCCGAGAGAATGACTGATTGGAATGGATTCTTCGCCCCTTCTCCCTCCTCACCCTTTCCTTCTTTCTTCCCCCCTCATTAGGGGGGCTGGGTTTGATACGCGAGAATGACTGGTGGGGCGGGTCGGTTCTCCCCCCCCTTCCCCTCCCTTCCCCTCCCTCCCCCTTTCCCCTCCCTAACCGGGCACTAACTGAGACTTACAATGCGCTACGAATGTATAGTGCCACACTGGACACTGACAGGCAGCTAACTTCCCAGTTTTTTAAACCCCCGTTTGACGTGTTTTTTTTTCCTTACTATGGCCATAGGGTCTTGAAGTGGTGGAGACTCCGCATACCCAGACATAAACACGTTGCATGCTTCCGAGAATGTACTCTTATATGGGACCAGGGAGGCAGAGGAGCAGACACCTAAAGCTAGGGTCCTGCAATGCCCGAATGGGGTACCTCTAGCTGTTGGTATACATACCTACTGGACCAGTCAAATGTTGATATGACTATGATCCGGAGCATTTGGCTACTGTACTGACCTTTTGTAATAATTCTTCTCCAAGGTCGATTGTATCATGCATGTTGTGGACACTATGTTATGGAGAAAATACTAATAATGTATGTGGATTATTGTATGATAAAATGTTAATAAAAACATGTTTAAAAAAAAAAAAAGTCTGGTGTCAGCGCTTCATGGCTTTGATGAGCAAGCGTTATTCTTATGAAAGACTATGTGCTGTTAATGATTAGAGGGTGTGTTTATCTGGATATGGTTCACTCAGAAGATGGAAGAAATGGAGGTGGTAGAAACAGTAGTCGAAGATCTTCTCTCCAGCCCTCTCCCCCCCCTTTTAGTTTCGAGGGTTGCGGTTGACTCTGTTGCCCTGTAATACTTGTATTTCCTTTTCGGTGGGTGCAGGCGAGGGCGACTTACATTTTGGGTGGACTAGAGGAGAGGCACATTTTCAGTCACACAAAACGCTTTAACCACAAGACACTGCCAAGGAAGTTCAAACTTCTTTTTTTGAATTATTGAGGCAAATGTCAGGATGAAATATATTCATTCAGCACCGGTCTCTCTGCTTGGTTGAAAAACTCCCTGCAATAGATTTTACTCATAGCCTCTTCCCGAAACGCTCACACTAACACCAGATTATTCGCTTCAAATTACATTTGAATGGCTAAAATTACCCTAAACCCGTTTTAGGGCGCTGGCAACCCACGCTACACCGCTGCTAAACCGCCCTAGGCACAGTGCACCTTTTTTTTCCCAAACGTATTTTTATTGAATTTTTTTCCCAAAGTACATCTTACGTCAATGCTATCATTTCACCTCTCGCAGGGGGTGATACAGGATTCAACAAGACTGAAAGTAGCTAGAATTACATGATGCTCAAGTCACAGTGCACCTTTTAACTAGGTTACCAAACGAGTACAAATCTAGTGTACCACACTGTGACTTCAAACCGCCCGAATCCCTTCTTTGGCTGTTGAAAAAGCCTCAGTGCTCTCTTTTACAAATATAAACTGGCAAGGCAGGCTCGGGCCCGCCTGATACAATTCTTTGCTCTAATGATTAACAAGGAGCGTTTTATCAATACCCGCTGCAGGGCTACAGATTGTAGGTGGTGAGGGCTGGGGGGGGAGGAGGCTGTGATTCACGCTCACAGAAGGCTGCCAGGCCTGTTTCGTTGGGTACTTTATGTAGCTTGACTGTTTTACTGGTCCAACCAGGTGCTTTGTGACTAGGAGTTTCAGGACACTCTTCAGATGTGATGTGAAGCAGGTGTTTTGATTCTCTGTTATTTTACTCATGTTCAGATTATGAAGGTCTTGTCGATTAATGACGTTTAAAATGTACGTAGATCTTCAAAATTAACTGATATGAAATTTTTAGGTTTGTACCTCTAGGAGTGATTATTATTTAAAGTTTTGATGATTAATCATGGTCCGCTACTCCAACAGTGCACTGGGTAAGTTCCGTGATTGGGGTATTAGTGTACCCTTCCGCTGAAAATGGCTGGCTATTTACGGGCCTATGTTCATTTACAAATTTTTCGAGAACTGGGATTTTCGGTTGCTGGGCTGTTCCTTGGAGCATGGGAATTTTCGCTTTATTCGCCAGTGTTTTGCTGTAAAATTTCACAGCCCCTTGTGCCACAATCGAAATTCGAATTAGATGCCTGCTTCTTCTGTTTCGTATTTGGATCTTTGGTAAGCCATTTGGATTGCCTTAGGGCCACTAGACATTTTTGAAAGAACTCTGATAGACAGAGGAGTGTGTAGGGAACAGCACTAGAGCTGAATTTCAAACGAGAGCACTACGGCTCAACTAAACTAGTAAGAAAACAGAGATAGGCCCCAAAAAGCCAGAATATCCTTTAGGGCAGATGTACGACCGTTTTTTGCAGTCGCAAACGGGAATTCGGCCCATTTGCGACCGCAAAATTGGTCTGCCCCATGCACAAACCATATTTTGTGAGTCGCTAACCTATTAGCGACTCGTAAAATATGGTTTGCGACTCGGTATTAGGAAGGGGCGTGCCAAGGCGTCCCTTCCTAATGGCGAGTCTAACATCAATGTATGATGGTTTTGCAACCGCATTTGCGGTCGCAAAACAATCGCAGTTTAGGTGGTAAACCACTCGCAAACGGGAAGGGGCCCCCGAGGGACACCTTCCCCTTTGTGAATAGGTGCGAAAATATTTTTTTAGAGCAGGCAGTGGTCCCAGGGACCACTGCCTGCCCTTAAAAAATGAAACTGAAAAGTTTCATTTTTCTTTTTTAAATGCATCCCGTTTTCCTGTAAGGAAAACGGGATGCATTTTAAAAAAAAAAAACTGCTTTATTTAAAAAGCAGTCACAGACATGGTGGTCTGTTGACCCCAGCAGGCCACCATCCCTGGGAGTGCTAGCCATTCCCAATGGGGTCGCAAATTGCACTTGCCTCATGAATATTGATGAGGCATGCAATTTGCGACCCCATTGGGAATCACAAACAGTGTCTGAGACACTGTTGTACATTCAGTTTAGCGAGTCGCAAATTGCGACTCTCAATTCTGCGCAATTTGCGACTCGCTAAACTGAATGGTCGTACATCTGGCCCTGTATGCTTAGTAGAAAATGGCACACATGCTTTACCTCATGATGCATATATAATTGGGAAGGCATGCAAAGTTTATTTGGTCATAAATACCTTTGCATTGTGAGATAATTGGAATATAAACTTGCCAACTCCTAGATTCTTTGCTTGAGGAAGGACATAAGCATTTAGAATGTTTTCTGTTATAACGTTGGAAGGTTCAGCACATGACTTATTATTTTGACACAGATGTGATGTAAAAAATCAAGTTTGTTGTTAAGGTTGAGAATCATTTATTATTGGTGGTTTTTACAATGTTGAATGAACTTTGTCATGAAGAAGAAAAACCTATAATATGTAATTATGGTTTTATTTACCGTGATCTAATAAATGTTATTCTGGTGCGGCCACAAGCGTTAAAGAATGAATCTGAAAGAGACACGTTAGTGATAGATTCCTTACCTTAGAATATCCCCAGGCGTCAGGCTGGATCCGGAAAGTTTTGCGTAGCAGTACCCTTGCGCGTCGGTAGGCGGCGTCGTGCGGCTCCGCGTCCGTCGTCGGCGTCGTGATCGCCGGGATGACGTCGCGGGCAGTACTTAGGCGCCGCCCCTGCGCGCTGATGTCAGTTCTTCTTTTTCCGCGCCAGCAAGCGCAGATCCGGGAAGAGCAGTGCCCTGGTCAATTTTTGACCATACTTTTTGGTGATTTTTTCACTGGTTTTTCCAACTTTAAGGTGTCGTAGGGATGCCCGGCTTCAAGCGATGCGGCGCCTGTGCGCGGATGATATCCGTCACCGACCCGCATTGGGAGTGTCTCTTCTGCCTCGGCCGAGGCCACGACACCGAGTCTTGTCCCGAATGCCAGGCCCTCAACCCGAAAGCTTTGCGAGAGCGGTCTCGAAAGCTCCTCGAGGCCCGGCATTCGGCTCCGCGGAAGCCCCGGTCGCGTGAGAGGTCCAGGGGTCGCTCGCGGAGTGCACACCGGTCGTCGACTTCTTCGTCCGGTAAGTCTAAGCACAAGAAGTCCAAGAAGCATCGTCGCTCTCGGACTTCGCCTCGCCGGTCTCGCGACTCGGCTGAGGCCCCTCCCGGCACCGTCCCCGCCCCCGTCATACCCGCCCTTCCCGGGTTCGGGGGCGGATCCGGCCAAGGTACAGGAGTTCCTGTCGGCCATGGCCCGCCTCTTCGGGCCTTCAGGCCCCTCCGGTGCGCCTTCGGGCCCCGCGGGCCCTGATGGGGTTGCTCCGGCGTCGCCGGCGGCTCCGGCCCCGGCGTCGCCCGAGCCTCCAGCCTCGATCCCGGCTCCGGCTTCGGCCCCGGCCTCGATCCCGGCTCCACAACCCCCATCGACGCCGGTCGACCTCACAACACCTCCGCCGGCGCCGATGTCTCCGGTGCCGTTCTCGACGCCGCCCTGGGCTCCGGGCGGCGTCGTCCCCCAGTTCCTTCCGGCTCCGGACATGGACCCGGAGCGACGTCGCTCGACGCCGGCTCCGGCTCCGGCGCCGATGGGACCTTGGGTCCCAAATGTCCCTCCTCCTCCTTATTTTGAACCAGAGGAGGACCAGGAGGACTGGGAGGGGTCTGATGACCCTCTGACACGCAACTGTCAGTATGATGAGGACTGGACAGAGAGTCTAGGGGAGGCCAGTGGTCTGGATACTTCTCCTGACACTGGCATGCTGTCTCCTCCCGTGGCTACGGAGGAGGGGGCCAATTTTGTGCACGGTGTTGCGTAGGGCTGCTGGGGCCTTACGTCTCCAGCTCCCTACTTTGACGGTCAAGACTAACATCTTGACAGAGGTGCTTCAGCCGGCAGCCTCCTCTGCGGAGACTGTGCTGCCGTTTAACGACGCCCTCACTGACGTTCTTTGGGCGCCTGGTCCAAGCCCAACACAGGGGCTCCTGTGGATCGGAACGTGTCACGACGCCATCGCCCCGCTCCGGGCGACCCCCTGTTTCTTTCTGTCCACCCCACTCCTGAGAGCTTGGTTGTCCAAGCCTCCGCTTCCCAAACCGCCTTCCCTACCGCTCCTCCGGATAGGGAATCCAAACGCCTGGATCAGTTTGGGAAGAAAGGTTTTTCTTCCTCCAGTGCTGGCTTGCGGTCCGTTAACACCGCTTGTCTTTTGGGCCGATATACCCACTCCCTGTGGGATTCGGTGGCGGATGTTTTGCCCCAGTGCCCTGAGGAGGTCCAGGCACTGCTTTCCCGCGCCATTGCGGAAGGAAGGGATGCGGCCAAATACACTATCCGTTGTGGCCTTGACACCGCCGACTCGCTGGGCAGGTCGATTGCAACGACGGTGGCGCTCCGGCGCCACGCCTGGCTGAGAACCACTGGTTTTTCAGGGGATGTCCAGAATACTCTCATGGACATGCCCTTTGATGGAGTCGGTCTTTTGGGTCCAAAGCAGACCATGCGCTGGAGCGCTTTAAGGACTCACGGGCTACTGCAAAGTCCCTGGGCCTTTCTGCTACACGCCCTCCGCTGCCTTCTGCTTTTCGCCCCTATCGTGGCCACGGTAGGGGCGCCCTTCACGTCAGCAGCCCAGCCACCGGCCCGCGCAGCAGGCGTCTTCGCGTGGCCGAGGACGTGGATTCCGCCGTGGCGGATCGGGCAACCAGCGTGCGGGTCAGGCCACCACCTCCAACCCGTCCGCGGCCTCCAAGCCCTCCTAGTCCCTCCTTTCAGGTGCACGGCACGCCAGTAGGGGGCAGGGTCCGCCATCACCTTCCCCACTGGCGCACCATCACCTCGGACAGGTGGGTCTTGGACATTGTCCGAAGGGGCTACTCCCTCCCCTTCGAGACCACCCCCCAGCCATGCCACCTCAATTCCGCCGCATGTCAGGGGATCACTTGGTGCTTCTACGGAAGGAAGTCACGGCCCTCTTGACCAAGAGGGCCATCGAGCATGTTCCGACCCCAGAAGTAGGGCGTGGTTGCTACTCCCACTACTTTCTGGTGCCCAAAAAGGACAAGGAGGACATGCGTCCTATCTTGGACCTCCGGAACGTCAATCGCTTCCTCCGGAAGGAGAAGTTCAAGATGCTCACCCTAGCTCAGGTCTTGACTGCCCTCGACCCTGGAGACTGGTTGGTAGCGTTGGACTTGCAGGACGCGTATTTCCACATCCCCGTCCTGCCGGCCCACCGGCGTTACCTTCGGTTCACGGTAGGCCCCGAGCATTTTCAGTTCACCGTGCTCCCCTTTGGCCTTACCAGTGCCCCTCGGGTGTTCACGAAAGTGATGGCGGTGGTCGCAGCTCATCTGCGCCGGGCAGGGGTTTCAGTCTTCCCCTACCTCGACGACTGGCTGCTGAAGGCGGGCTCGTCCCAGGCAGTCGTCTCCCACCTCCAGACTACGGCCGAACTCCTGCACTCGCTGGGGTTCTCCATCAATGTGCCGAAGTCGCATCTAATTCCTTCTCCACAGCTCCTTTTCATCGGAGCAGTTCTGGACACGACGCAGTTTCGGGCCTTTCCTCCCGAACGGCGAGTCCGGGATATTCAGGCTATGATTCCGATCTTTCGGCCTTTATCCTGGGTTTCGGTACGGATGACCCTGAGGCTGCTGGGCCTCATGGCCTCCTGCATCCTGCTGGTCAATCATGCCAGATGGCATATGCGGGCTCTGCAGTGGGACCTGAAGTTCCAGTGGGCGCAGCACCAGGGCTACCTGTCCGATCACGTCCAGATCTCGGAGGGGACTGCAAAACAGTTGCAGTGGTGGCTCTCGAACCGGCAATGGGTCATGGGCAGATCCCTCTCCCTTCCCCAGCCAGAGCATACAGTTGTGACGGACGCGTCCCTTCTGGGATGGGGCGGTCACATGGGAGAGGCGGAGATCAGAGGCCTCTGGTCTCCGGCGGAGTCCCGGCTCCATATCAACCTTCTGGAGCTCCGGGCGATCCGGCTTGCACTCAAGGCATTCCTTCCCTCTGTCAAAGGGAAGGTAGTGCAGGTGTTCACAGACAACACCACCGCCATGTGGTACTGCAACAAACAGGGCGGGGTGGGGTCTTGGACCCTTTGTCAGGAGGCTCTGCGCCTCTGGACATGGCTGGAACATCAGGGCATGTTCCTGATGGTTCAACACCTGGCAGGTTCTCTGAACGCCAGGGCGGACGAACTCAGCCGCAGGTGCATGATGGATCACGAATGGCGTCTTCACTCGGAAGTGGCGCAAGGACTCTTTCTACAGTGGGGAGAGCCTTGGTTAGATCTATTCGCCACCGAAGAGAACGCGCAATGTCATCAGTTCTGCGCGTTGGAATTTCCAAGGCGGCACTCGCTCGGCGACGCTTTTCGTCGCGAGTGGAGTTGCGGTCTGTTGTACGCCTTTCCGCCTATACCACTTCTACCCAGAGTGTTGAAGAAGATTCGGCACGACCGGGCCCAAGTCATTCTTGTGGCTCCGGACTGGGCTCGAAGAGTTTGGTATCCCGAGCTACTCAATATGAGCATAGATCCCCCGATCCGTCTGCCTCTTCGGGAGGATCTTCTGTCGCAGCAGCAGGGGACGGTCCTCCACCCGAACCTGTCCAGTCTACACCTGCTTGCGTGGAGATTGAGCGGCGGCAGTTGATTCCTTTCGACTTGCCTCCCGAAGTTTGTGATGTGATTCTGGCAGCCAGGCGTCCCTCCACTAAGGTGGTATACGCCTGCAGGTGGAACAAATTTGTGGCATGGTGCACAGCAAAGGCTGTGGATCCCCTTTCTGCCCCTCTTTCTGAGGTCCTTCTGTTCCTTCTCTCTCTGGCCCAACAGGGTTCTGCCCTGGGTACCATCAAGGGTTATCTTTGTGCTATCTCGGCCTTCCTCAGGCTCCCTGATCAGCCCTCCCTTTTCAAGTCCGCTGTTGTTAACAGGTTCTTAAAAGGCATTACTCACCTCTTCCCTCCTGTTCCGTTTGTAATGCCTCAGTGGGACTTGAACTTGGTTCTTACCTTTTTAATGTGCGCTCCCTTTGAGCCTCTGCATAACTGTCCTCTTCGTCTTCTGACTCTGAAGACAGCCTTTCTGGTGGCCATCACCTCCGCTCGGCGGGTGAGTGAGCTCCAGGCTCTATCTTGCAAACCTCCCTTTCTGTCTGTTCATCCAGACAAGGTTGTTCTTCGGACGCGTCCGTCCTTCTTGCCAAAGGTGGTTACTGCTTTCCACATTGGGCAGACCATCACTTTGCCCACCTTCTTTCCGCCTCCGCATCCTTCCAGAGAGGAAGAGAGGCTCCACCGTCTGGACCCAAAACGTGCGCTCTCTTTCTATATTGACCGCACAAAACACTTCCGGGTGGATGACCAGCTCTTTGTTGGCTTCGTGGGCGCCAAAAAGGTCGGGCGGTGCACAAGAGGACCATCTCCCGCTGGGTTACCTTGTGCATCAAGACCTGCTATTCTTTGGCTAAGAAGGAGCCTCCTGTTGGGCTGCGTGCCCATTCCACCAGGGCAACGGCTGCTACCACGGCCTTGGGCCGCGGTGTTCCGCTGCCGGTTATCTGTCAGGCAGCTACGTGGGCCTCGCTGCACACGTTTACAAAGCATTACTGCCTTGACAGTCAGGTCCGGAGGGACGGCTTCTTTGGCCGTTCTGTCCTCCAGGACTTCCTTGTCTGATCTTTGTTCGCAGACCCACCACCGGGGTTGGTATTGCTGGGGTATCTATTCTAAGGTAAGGAATCTATCACTAACGTGTCTCTTTCAGATGCACAAGTTACTAACTTGTGTAACGATATATCTGTAAGAGACAGTAGTTAGTGATAGATTCCTACCGCCCCACCCATCCTCCCCGTTCTGCGAACTGATTTCTAGGGTTAAGGACATCCCTTTCAGGGCCCTAGTATTTTTCAGACACCTGTGTCAGCTTCTTGCATGGCTCTGCGTTCCTGGCGCGGAAAGTCGTGTACAGAACTGACGTCAGCGCGCAGGGGCGGCGCCTAAGTACTGCCCGCGACGTCATCCCGGCGATCACGACGCCGACGACGGACGCGGAGCCGCACGACGCCGCCTACCGACGCGCAAGGGTACTGCTACGCAAAACTTTCCGGATCCAGCCTGACGCCTGGGGATATTCTAAGGTAAGGAATCTATCACTAACTACTGTCTCTTACAGATATATCGTTACACAAGTTAGTAACTTGTGCTTTAGGCCTCCCCTTTTCACGGAGGTCCCCAATTCTTCGGGGGGGGGGGCATTCGCCACCAAAAATCAGACAATCAGCCCGTACCCAGGCCCCCCTCCCCCTCTCCCGGGGCTGGCACGTCTTTAGTCTTTGTTCCGAGGCTTTTCACTGCTGCGCCACCATCTTGGGTGTGGCTCCTCTCTAGTTGGCGTCTCTGACGGATTCCGGCCATTCGGCGGGTTACCTGGGGTCTCCTCCACCTCGAAGGCCCCCGACCCGGTGGGGACCGGGGTGGGGGACATACGGGGCTCACAGGATAACCGTTGCAAAGGCCATGGGCGCCAGGGCCGAGCTAAAGAGCAGCTGACTCCATGCATGCCTTGGTCACGCCCCCCTAGTTCAAAATTTCTGCTGTACAAAAAACTATTTTGTTTGATTTTAATAGACTAAACTTTTGTTCCATGTATAATAAGAAACTAGCCCATAAACAGGGTACACATAACCCCTGACCGGCCTCTACGTTCACTAATAGCATTGTCATTAGGACGGGGGCAAGAATGTTTCTCATTTCATGTTTAGGAATACATTTATTAAAAGTGAGTTTTTAAAGCATGATTTGGTAGCCCACTGGCATTTACAAACAGCATATTTTCAATTGAAATGGCCACAAACTTTCCCACTAATATGCAGTTTTACTGTTAAAACTATATAGTGTATAAACAATAGTCTGAAAATTGGGTTTCAGCAAAAATGTTTAGCCTTTGCACATCACCAAGTAAAGTGTTCTGATTTGTTTTCATCTTATTGAAAACTTTTTTTTAATCTTACAGTATTACAAAAAAAAGCTTTCATAACTACTTAAATATATTTTGAAGTGTTTGTACAGTTCATGTACAAGCTATTTAAATGTGTTAGAAAAAAAAACCTGACACCCTACAGCCTTTCATTTCACATTATTTGTAGAGCACGATTGTCAGACAGTTCACTTTACAAAATTGTCTAACTTTGCTGCTTATTTTATCCTGGAGGGTTTTTTTTTAGATTTCTTTCTCTGACAGCAAATTGCAAGACATAAGCTGATATTTGACCTTTGTCTCTCAACACAGAGCAAAAGTGAGAAGATAAAACAAGATTTAAAGCCATCTTTATTGCTCATTCACTTTTTGAGATAACAGAACACCTGCTCCTTAGCAGCTCACCAGAACAGGCCAGGAGGCCCTAAAAATAACTTGCCCGTATAAAATTAGACTCACCATAGCTAGTGGGCAAGTAGATTTCTCTAGGCCTTCAGGGACAAGAGAGCAATATATATACTGTGCTTTCTTTTTAAAGCATGTGCTTCAACATATACATATGCTTTTCTTTTGCAAGACCCGCTCAGATAATGTTTGAGTGAAAACTTCCTTATTTAAATCAACTGCACAACTATTGGTAGTGATGAAAGTGGAAGAAAAATATGTAAAGTCCACCAAAGCATGCCTCGAAGTTTTTAACTACTGTTGTTTGCCATATTAGGAGGGAAGATTACAGACTCCTTCATTGGTTCTCGGACTGGGGGCACACAATAGGGGCCTTGTTTTTAAATTTATGGACTAAACTGGTTCTTGTCTAGGAATGCGTTGGTGGGGGGCTTTGTATATGTAATGTATTATTAATGGAATTAAGATTGTTTGTCCTTGAGTGATTGTTGGTTTGAAAATCAATAATCTGATTGTTTTCGCTGTAATTAGTTCATTGATGGACATTTGAAGTTAAATTAATTTTAAAAAGTGATTTTTGTAATTATTCTAGTTATAGTTAATTAATTTGTCGGCTTGGAAGAAATGTGGTTATGACATATAGTTTCAGTGGGTAATCTTATGTCCTAAAAATTCCCACACCCTTTAGCTTATTATCATTTGTAGCTAACGAGCCACGCCAATTCAGCAAGAGAGTGCTAATGGTGTAATATTTAGTTGGTGGTGCATTGTGGAATTCACTGTCGCAAATAGATTACCAAAGAATGCACATTGAAATGGCCTCTAATTTTGCAGATGTACAGTTTGACTGATAAAACTATATAGAGCACAAACGTGTGGAAATCGGGATTCAGCAAATATTTGTTAGTATTTTCGTAGCTGCTATATTTTGAAATATTTGTATAATTCATTTATAAGTATTCAAATTATGTTGTGTGTTAGAAAAATGACATCCTGCAGCCTTTCCTTTCACAGCATGATTGTGACTTAGTTCACTTTAGAAAATCTTCCCACTTTGCAGTCAGAAAAAGTAAATACCAATCTCCATGTTAAAACAGTAAGCAGCAGGTTGTCAGAAGACATAGCCTGAAATTTGAACTCTGACTTTAAATGCACACCAAATATGACAATATAAAATTAAGTTTAAATGCATTTTTATTGCTCGTTCACCTTTGGAACTCCAGCATGGTTATTTTGAGGGGTGCTGTAGCACCGCCAGCACCCCTGCTCCAGTGCCTATGTGAAAAAATAAATGTTTTGAGGAGGTACTCACTTTTCTGACTTCCTAAATGTATACGGTCAAGTTAACCCCACAGGCAATCTGCCCTATATCCAGTTGCTGCACCTCTGCTAAGGCAAAGGAGCGTCGACCCACTGAGTGCAAAAGGAAAAATGAAATTATAATAATACAACGTTAATAACGTTACGTTATTATCATTTTATGTTTAGTATGAGCCAAGTAAGGGTGGGGCAGGGCTGAGGTATGTGACAAGCAGGGGGAAGGGTGGTTGGTGCACTTAAGTGCGCATGATGGTTTGGCCGGCCGTATTTGGCCGGCCAAACAGACACGCGCACTTAGCATTTCTCCACCCAGCTGTATTACACAGCCTGAAGAGGAACATGCACTGGCTCCCACTCCCTGTCTGAACGCCAAACCAGGCCGCTCAGACCAATCATGATGCTGCTGTCTTGCTGGTGACAGCAGCGCTGTGATTAGCTTAGGGGAGTCGAGGAGCCTGTGTGCTATTGGGAGCCAGGAACAGAGGGAGGACAGAGACGAGGCGGTGGCTGGACTCAGATAAGTGAGCTTTTATTTTATTTATTATTCTTTTTTTTTTTTTTTAAACCCCCCCACCACACCACTACTTTTTCCTAGTGTCCTCCACTGCCTATATCTTGCCTGTTGCATTGTGAGCTCATCAGAAGTATGCACGTTTTGTGCTGAGCGTTTGTGTTTGTAAGGACAGGATGCTGCTTAAGATGAATCAGCACGTTTTTGTAGAGGAAGTGCCTCTCTTCGAGAAAGACTGAACTTGCATCATCGAAACTTCAAGTGTGCTCAGTTCCTCTCGAAGTGGCAGCAGCTTTTCACCCTCCTCCTGCGATCACGAGAAATTAGGTCACTGTCACCTGGCCTACAACTCACAAAGGTCTCTTGTAGTGCACAAAAGTTAACAGATGGCCGGACCTTATATAGATTGTGCATTATAAAGGTTGCTCTGATATAAAGAGAATATATCTGCCTGGGTCAGTTTCTCCTTCTAGGGCACTGATTCTGGTCTGCCACACATAAGGCCCAGTTAAACAACTCTGTTACTGTATGTGCTGTATATCACATACATACTGTTGACCTATCTCTTGATTGGGTCTACTGGTTGGTCGTAGCAGCGAACAAAAAATTCACTTCACAGAGTTAGCCACTTGTTGCTTAAATGTGTGCAGAAAATAGGCCTCTTCTCACAAACTCGCCAGTTTCATTAAAGGCTGTAAGAGAATCATTCCTCTCAGTGCATTCGGCTTTTAAGAAAATGCCTGCTAGCAGTAGCTGCTTAAAACATCCTGTTCGGCAAACAGCTGTACGATTTAAGGAAGCAGCCATAGAGACAGTCCCTGGTCTTATTCATGGAATGTAGGGGCATATTTAAGGTTTTATGGACAGGGTACTCTGCCAAAAACGTGGCGAACGCTGTCTGTCAAACTGACATATTTAGAGTTGGGTGGACCATCATGTTTCTGCTGGCAGTTCCCCGCTAGCTCAACTGGTGGAACCCGCAACCAGAGCACGGGCCATTGGTCTGAGGACCTCAGACCTCCTCCCTTTTTCGAGCGAATGATCCAAAGTGATTTTCTGGCAATCCCAAATCGAAAACATAACAAGCATTGGCATTGCCAGTAGGTCTAGTGCGTAAATGAAAGTGCCTTCTCAGCTATTGATGGGTTTACACATTCAGTAAGTCATCATACATGCAGTCTGTCACTCGTTTTAGCACTCATGCGTCCATTCTTCCACCCATTGGCTCAGTCTTGCATTCATCCACTTACACAACCAGAGTAAACTCGCACACAAATTAAACTCAGCAACAGGTGGTTGTCTTGCAGTGGCGTTGTACATGGCGTTTCATTGTTTTGAAGTTGCAGCATGCCCGCTATCTTTTAGAATCAATTTGTTGGTCTTCTTAGAATGGTAAAACAGTGAATCTATGAACAATACCAATCCATGATGGAGCCTAGTCTATCTGGCGTGTTATCTGGCGCACTGGAGATAAAATGAACAGCAAGCAAGCAGCCTGGGAGCACTGTTTGTGGAACTGTGGTATGCTCTAAATTAGTGAAAATAAAAAGATGAGAAGCAAAGAAGTGAGAGAGGGAAAAAAAGAACTGAAAGACTAGTGGGACTGAAGCGAACACATTTTCGGGTGGATGTGTATTTGATCAGAAAAATGCCAAGCCAACACCAAACCCATTGCCTACGGTGGTAACCTGTGAGATTCCTTTTAACAAAGTACCTGCCTACAGGTTTTGACCATTGTAATTAGTTTCTGGAATTCGTATTTGAAAAACAATCATACTGGTGGAGACACAGCTGAAGCTTCTTCAAGTTGACTGTAATACTTTTGTTCGTATGTAGATTCATAACACACTGAACACCCCATTGAGAAGAGCTGGAATGCTGCAAAACTCGATAATGCAGCAGGGCAAAGGTGTAAAGAGAGAATGAAAAGCTGCAGTAGTAGGGCACAGCCATACCAGTCATTATACGTCAATACAACCATAGCAACAAAAACAGGATCACTGACCCTTTGACCGGTGTTTGCAGCAGAACGGCCCTGATCAGAAAGGCTGTAAATTGCATCGTGCATGATAGGAAAATGGTGGAAATTCGTATACACTTCTACCGGGCATGTAATTTTGACATAGCAGCATTATATATGCACCATGATTCTAGTTCGGACTTTGTTCTGAGACCACAAGTAGACAAGTGTGCCCAGCCTTAGGGTTGTAAACGAGCTGTCAACACTTTATAAGACTTTACTGCAGTTAATGGGGACGAGAATGTGTAACAGCCCTTTAAAGAATGTAGGCGGCATCAAAGGGCGTAAAAGCCTTCAGCGGCTACTGACGTGGGCCTTCCATCACTGGAGACCTGTGTTTGAGCCAAGACAATCTGGGAACCAGTAGGTCTGTTGGGCCTTTAAATGTAAACCAGAGGATCCAATGACTCCGAAGTCCTCCATGGGAAACAACTACTTCAATACATACAGTCAGAGAGCACGAGATGTCATGGTAACTTAGATCTCTTTGGATAGAGAGAGACGAAAGCCCATGAGAAACATCAGGATTGAGCATCCGGTGTATTGTGTGCATTATACAGCATGGTGTGACGCCGCTGGGTAGCAGTCCGGAATATTGTGTGACAAATTATTATACTTACCTGTTGATATTTTTGTCTTTGATATTTAGGCCTCGATATTGTGGTAAAACGGTATACACCATGCAAAATTACTGACCCATCAGCTACTTCTCACTAGTGGGAACTGCCATGGGATGATGCCTTTATGCGTAATTCATGCACCATAGTAACTCACTGGTATGATGTGACTACCTGCATGTGTGGAAGCCTAAAGTCAATCAAACAGATATACAGTACAGTTCAAAGGAAATTTTATGCTCAGTGCATACATGTTGCAAAACATACACAGCCAATCCAGGCAAGCCCTTGAGTACCACTTTCCCTAATATACATCCGATCATTTATCTTTTCAAAATATATGAGTATCTATGAATAAAGGTTTATGTAACGTCAGCACAGGCAAAGCAGCAGTTGTCACCTACACTCATGATTTCTTCAGTCCTTGCGGTCACTGTAAGTTTAGCACAACACAACCAACCTCTTTAGACATTCCGCAAGCCCATTTGGTTTAGTGCTATAAGATAACTGCCTGGAATTGCCTTAATATAGCACCTGCCCTAATGGTATTATTCACATACCAGTGGAAGAAGACAGTATAATATTTTCCTGTGTGTCGCATTTACATAATCGACAGCATGTGTCACAAGGTCTCCCGGCCCAATGAGTCCACCTATGAGTTGAACAGAATGTGGGATGAAACCGATCCAAAGAGAATACCTTTAAACCATTTCATTTCATGGCAAAGTCTGCTACCTTTTGTGGCATATTACTTGGTTCATGATTCCTTTTCTTAATTAGTAATATGTCCCATTCAGGCACCTGTTTTTAGGATTGAGCTCATTTGTATTATAATTTCATAAAACAATAACAGTATCCAAAGGGCTGTAACAACATGCACAATCCACCAACTCACTCTCCCTGGGAGTGTCCTCATACATGATAATTAGAAGAATCGCAGGTCTGCACTTTGAACAGAGGCATGTTCCTTCAATTCGCTGTTTGAGTCACTAAAATGTTGTAAAGTTTTCAAGCTGATCAGCCTTCTGATGCTGAATCTGTAGTGCCCTCAGAGTCCTTGGACCAGTGAGTGAGTGAGGGAATTTATGAAGTGCAGTCATATGTCCTGAGTGATCTCGGGCCAGATGTACAGCTTGCAAATGCTCTGATTTGGCTTTTGCGACCGTTAACATGATTTTTCTAGTGTACTAATCCCATTTTATGAGTTGGAGAAGTTTTGCCGACTCCTGAGATTCCAAATGGATACCAATTCGGTATCTGAAAAGAGCATGTTGTAGGCGTCCCTTCCAAATACTGAATCGGTATCTAATGTATCAGTGATATGCGATCAAAATCTGGTCGCAAAACATTGATATTGTACTGACACCTCAAAGGAGGTGGTAACCCATTTGCCAAAGTGAAGGGATCCTAATTAGTACATTTAGCCCATATTGTCCTCTGCAAAAAAATCCTGTATGCAGTTAATTTATTTGAAAATTCTAGCCCTATTCCTGTAATGTTGTACAACATTTCCTCCATCCACATTATTTGCCAACATCTGTGGTATGAATTCAGCTCTACTGGGAGTGATACCCAGGCCCGCTTTCCTTGCAGTGTTTGTTCAGCTTCTACCAAGAATAACAAGACTAATTTCCTGTCCCTCTGATGCCCATTACTTGACCCCTGGCATCTAACCCAGTTAAATACTCATTGCTTGGGACAGGACTGTAATGCCCGTTGTTCATAATATAACATCTAGAACTAGACTCCAAAAGCTTTGGATTTTAGAACAATGACACAATATGTGAGCCCCTCTCTCCAGGCTTCAGACCATCTCTTATTGAATGTGTGTAATATGGCTAGTGTGTAATGCCATCAGTATAAAATGTTCATACTACCTTTCATTCGCTTACAATTATGTCTCCTTTATCTGAGTGACATACTACCTCAGCCCAGTTTTTGTCTGTGAGTGAAATGTGTAATTCCTTCCCTCTTGAGCTTTGAAACCCCCATTTGATTGGAGACTTTGCCTGACATAATACCTGATATAATCTTGATATCAAATGTTTGTCCAGGTCAGTTTATCAGAGCGTCTCAAAGGAGGTCAAATCCCTCATTGTGCCAGGCTTAATTGTGTGATGCAGTGCCCAAAATAGTGGAACCTCTTGTCCTTCACTAGGATAAATTCCCATCTGATTTGTTCAAAAGATTTATATTACCCTTGCTAAAAAGATGTTCCAGTTTCAAGCACATATCTTTTTCCCGATTTAAAATGGTTCAGTTCGGTCCTGGCTGAAAGTCAGAATTTCCAAATGAGGGGGGTGAAAGTGGAGGGATAGCTTGTTAATTCCTTTTTATTACTGTGTCCCAAATCTTTAAGGTTGCCTTTAGGGCTGCTTTTGCCCTATTGCTTTTTTTGATCAATTGAAGTTCCCATAGAGACGCCCACAGAAGTGTGTGTTTGAGAAAACACCACTGGTTTTTAGGTCTGGTTTAGGCCAAGACCTTTAGATTTTACTAAAATATGTATATACGTACCCATATGGTCTTTAAGCCACCTTTCTACATCCATTGGTCTACTGTTGTTTCATTCACATTTTGCTTCCGCCCACTACAGCATAAAGCATGGGGCAGTGGGTCAGCTTACTTAAGCGAATGGTTAGCTTCACTTTGAGTGAGTCCATTTTGCTCTCTCACAAGGAGCACATCTGCACACAAGTTAGTTCCCTTCAATGCCAGTGTTTTTGTTTTTACTTTATGGTGACTTCAATGTTGTCTTCGTGTTTAGAATCTGATGTGAAAGCAGGATGCTTTTAAATCACATTCTATCTTTATCAGATCCCATCTCCTACCAATGCTGTTGTAAATTCCTTTTGGAGTGTTTGCTTTTTCTGGCTGCTGCTATTTCACAGCATACCAGATTCTGCACATTTAAAAATGTTCTGTATTAACTTATCCTCTTTTTACTTTTTTTTTCTTTCTCTCCTTTGTTTCCTAATCTTTCTTTCTTTCTTTTTTCTTTCTTTCTTTCTTTCTTTCTTTCTTTCTTTCTTTCTTTCTGTTCAGTGCCAGGGAGTACTATAATAATATGTGGTTTTTTAAACCCCAAAAACATTTGAATCCCAATTCCAGAATACACCTGAAAAAATAAAAACTTCATATAGTTCCTAAAATTATAGAATAATTAATTTTTTTGTATAAAAAAAAGTTGGACGGAAATAGGGAAGGTCACAGTACTACTCTGTCTACGATGACCCTGTGGGAAAAAAAGAAAACGGGATAAAGAAGAAGAATACCGCGCAGGAAAAGAAGGCAGAAATTGAAAAGGTATGTTCATAAGTAAAGGTGGGGTGGAGAGAATGGATGAAGGGCTCTGAGAGATTTAAAAAAACAAGGATGGGAAAAGAGGAAGGGTAGAAAATGTAAAATGTAAAAAGTATAAAAGAAGTAATATGGGAGGCATGGAGACACAGGAGGGATCTCCCTGTTAAATGAAAACAAAAGAAAGTGGAAGCCATAGTAGTGGGAAAAAAGCAAAAGAAGCAATAGGAAGGGGCGGAATTGAATGTGGGGGATAAACGCCAGGAAGCCCCATAGCAGTGGGCATACTAAAATAAATTAGAAAAATAATCTGCATAAAATTATTCTTTTTTAGCTAAGAAAGACATTCAGCAGGTTGGATTCATCAATCTAGTGAATGCTTTTCTTGGTGAAAAATTAGTAGAAACCAGTTTGATGAAAATGGTTTGTCATTACCGATTTCAAGAGGTTTTTTCGTTATTTACACAAACAACCCCGGTTGAGACGTTGAAGTACCCAGACTCTGGGAGTGCTGTCATGCAGCTGTGAGGAAGGTGATGTGCGGGTCTCCTGTGCTCATATTTTCTGCTTGATTGAAGCTACTTGTGGCTAGCGAGAGAGGAGTACTTCTTAGCTTAGGGTCTCATGTCTCATGTTTCTTTCTGTTTTTCTTGTGTCTTTGGGAGGGAGATAGGTGGAGGTGATCTGCATCACATGCAGGATGTGGGAGAGAGAGACCTCTTTTGCTTCCGCTTGCGAAAGCCACTTCGCCCGCTGACTCAGTGCTCATCCTCTTATCAGCATCACTCTCTATATGGAAGAAGTTAGACTCAGTTACAGGAGATGAGCAGACAGGCCTTGTCAGACTTGTGCTAAAAAAGAGGATTCCTGTAGGAGGAGCTGAGCTCGACTCTGCAGTGAGAGCCCCTGAAGTCACTGGAGTGGATCAAGATGGATCCCGAAGTCAGACCCGCGAAGGGGGTTATGCTTGAACTTCCTGTGCAGTTAGTTAACAGCACCACGTCAACAAAAAGTTTAGACAGATTTGATCGCACAGTGTAACAGGAACTTTTGTCCTCAGCTCCCAGTTACTTGTTGTCTTTTCTTTGGGCCTTGAAAAGTGGATTCTACTCAAACAAATGATCAGGTGTGGAACAATGGTGGTTGTTCAGCTAAATACTTTTATGGTTTACATCTTTTTATTATTTTTGAACAGTTACGCATGCACTCATCTACATCCAAAGGCCAGTGAGGTACATAAACCAATGGGGAGAAAAGGGTGTGGAAAAAAGCAGGGGGGGGGGGGGGGCGGGGGTGGATTTCAGGAAGAGAACGGTCTCTGCAACATAGGGATAGATACTGGGGAACATAAGGGAGGTCTCGACAGGAAGGGGGATGGACTTTACCTCTTGCATATCATTCCCAACTAGTGCACAAGGTCTCTAGTCTGGTTAGTATGAAGTATCGAATTTAGGCTGGTCTCTCGAAATAATTTTTGGTCAGACACAGGCTCCGGCTGCATAAGTCTGGGGACGTGGAGGTATTTTGGGCATGATAATCTAGCGAGAGGAACTGGAGGCACGGGATTCACAGTTTATCAAAGTGCGACAGTTTACTATCCACTGAGGTGGTGAGTTTTTCCATCACTATAATGTCCTAAAGTCTATTGAGCCAGTCTATATGCGCCGCTGTAGATTACATGCTCCATTTAGAGGCGATACCATGCTTGGCATTGCACAGTGCCTTGGTGATAGCTTTTCCTTTGCTGGAGTGCAGCGGGTAGGTCAATGAATTTGGGAGTCTGAGCAGGGTATATCTGGGGAAGGCAGGGGCCTGTATGTCAAAAATCTCATTAATGCCTCTCAAAACATTGTCCAAATATCTTTTAAGCTTGGGGCAGAGCCAGAGGGTGTGTGCCAACGTGGCAGTGTAGCCACAGTTGCACCAGCAGTCCACTTTGCTTCTGCTTTTCCATTTCGCTATCCTCGCTGGGGTATAGTACCTGTAGTGTGTTATCTTAAGTATTGACTCTTTAGTTGCCGCACTGAAAGAAGCGATCCATGTGGAGAGTATCTGTCCATTCTTTGGGAGTAAATGATCGTCAAACTCCTCCTTCCATCTTCTTTGTGCTGGGGATTTACTGGTGTCCACTTTCTTTTTTTTTTTTTTTTTTTATAAATCTTTTTTATTGAGAGAATCAACATAAAAACATTACAAACAAAACAGGTGCAGTGTGGTGCAGTCATCAACATTTTCGGATAGTCGCAATATATTGGTACAATAAAGACAAATCGTAGCACAGGGTCTACAGTGCAATCACGGGTTTCATAGTTCCCATTATATTCAAAACATTAAATGTCCTCATTATCAATCACCGATGAGGGAGGATCTTTGAAAGGGGTACATAGCAAACCTCTACTCTCATTCCAGGGGCCCCAGATTTTTGTCCATTTATGCGGGCATCCCCTGCTCTCGTAGATAACCCTCTCCGCTTGCATACACCAATCCATATCTGACTCCCAATCAGCGTATCTTGGCTTGACCCCTCACTTCCATGTTCTGGCTATATTGCGCTTCGCCACCATGGAGCCCAAAGAGACCCACAATTTCTCAGTTCGTGACAAATCCGTGGCTTCCCAGATATTTAGAAGACAAAGCCGGGGGGAGACGTCTATGGGTGCATTACTTATCCAGGACATAGCAAATATAACCTTACCCCAGTACTTATGGAGGATTGGGCATTCCCACCATTGGTGTATGTAGGTACCAGTGTGACCGCATCCTCGGGGACAGGCCGGGGAGTCTAGTACCCCCATTTTGACAAGTGTTGAGCTAGTATAGTATGCTCTGTGGAGTAGTTTAAGTTGGATGAGTTTGAAACAGGAACGGATCGCCACCTCGCGGGGAGAAGCCAGGGCTTCCCGCCAGTCGTCATCATCCATGTCCCCTACGTCATCTACCCATTTTGCACGAGTTTTCTCCTGAGTATCCGGCGTGTTATTCAGGATTTTACGGTAAGTCAATGAAATGGCTTTTTCCTGTAGGTAATCGTCCAATAGCCTATCTTCTAGGGGCGAGGAGACCGGCAAGTCTGCTCCTTTAGGGATCGCTTTGTGTAAAGCGTTGCGGGCCTGGAGGTAACGAAAGGTTCCCCCCCTTGCAATTGGTAGTCTCTCTGCAAGTCGCTAAACGGAATCACCCTACCCTTTATCCACATGTCCCCGACCTTTGAGAGGCCAATCAGGTCCCATTTATCGAACCCTGGTTGCTTTGATAGCATACCCAGTCAACAAGCTTCAAGCAACGGAGTGACTTGCGTAATTCTATCTTTCCAACCGAGAGCAGCTGTCGCCTTGTGCCATAGAGCGACCGTGGTGGAAGTTGGGGTGCGTCTGGGTGCGTGCTTCGCCCCACCATAGAGTGCCCTTAAGTAATTACCAGGAAGCATATTATGCCTGTCCATCCTATAGGCAGGATCTGCAATGGGTCGATGCACCCTGTGGTTCAGGACCACTAACTGTGAGGCCCAATAGTAGGATCTAATAGCGGGCAGGGCAATGCCACCATCACCCCAGCTTTTTGTGAGTTTAGTGAGGGCAATGCGGGGAGTACCGTGATTCCATAGCAAAGCACGTACCTCAGAGTCAATAGACTGAAAGTAATGAGGTGGAACCAAGTGGGGCGTGTTCTGTAGGGCATACAGAAAGCGTGGAAGCGCCATCATCTTATAGAGGGCAGCTCTGCCTAACAGCTTAAGGGGTAGTGTTTTCCAGTGTTGCACATCAGCTCGAAGACGGCGCAAGGGGGGTGCAAGATTGCGATCCTGGAAAACTACAAAATGGAGCGTGATATATATTCCTAAGTACTGAAAGCCATCTGTAACTATTTTGGCCTCACAACCTGCGGGTAGAGCCGGGCGGTCTCCGCTCAAAACGTAGATCAGTGATTTATCCCAATTAATAGTGTAACAGGAGTATTTTTGGAAGAGAGTAAAAATATGTTGTACCCGGTGGATAGAAAAACGGGGTCTGGCTAAATAGAGCAGGATAACGTCGGCGTAGAGGGAAATTTTATCCATCCAATCTACCGACCAATTGAGACCCCTAATAAGGGGGTCCCCCCTTATCCAGAGAGCCAGAGGTTCGAGAGCCAAAGCAAAAAGCAGAGGCGAAAGGGGGCAACCCTGTCTCGTACCCTTCCCCAATGCAAAGGTTGCCGGCCGACCGACCTCCATTCACCCTAATCCGAGCTAGGGGCCTAGAATAAAAAAGACGCACCCAGGACAAAAACCGACCCCCGAACCCGTATCTTTCAAGTGAGGCAAACAAGAAGGGCCATTCAATCATGTCAAACCCCATTTTGGCGTCAAGAGACATAATCACGGAGTCCTCCTGTATAGTGGAGGCCCTACCCAGAACACCGTAAAGACGACGGAGATTCAGCGCAGTGTTCCTAGCAGGCATAAAACCGGATTGGTCCGGATGTATCAGTTTGTGAAGATAAGGCGAGAGACGCAGAGCCAGAATTTTAGCTAATATCTTGACCTCTGGGTCTAAGAGGGAAATAGGTCTGTACGAGCTACATTGCTCAGGGGGTTTACCCTTTTTATGAATGACTACAATATTCGCAAGTCTCTGCGTCTCAGGCAAGACTCCCCTCGTCACGCTCTCCTCATACATCCGCACGAGGAATGGGGCAATCATAGAGGCGTTGGATTTGTAAAATTCAATTGGAAGGCCACTGGGGCCCATGGCCTTACCGGACTGCAACGCGCCAATCGCCTTAGATACCTCTTCGGTTGTCAAGGCAGCGTCAAGATCTGTAACTTCCTGGGGATCCAAAACAGGCAGAGGAAGAGTGGCTAGCAGTTCCGCCGCCTCCACTTGGGTGGATGTCTGCGTAGTGGTATAAACTCGCTCGAAATGGCCGGCGAATGTTCTCGCAATCCCAGCTCTATCCTGTAGCTTCGCGCCTCCCTGGTCCGTGATCTGAGCCACCCACCTACTGGCCATCTCCCTCTTGTCAAGCCATGCTAACAATTTACTGGCCTTATCGCCTATATCATAAACACGATGTTGAGTAGCTCGATATTGGGCCCTTGCTGCCTCCTCTGCAATGTCCCTGTACTCCTTTTGCTTTATAGATAATTTGTGCGTAGTGTCAGGTGTGCCTGATGCCACCAAGCTGCCTTCGAGAAGGGCAACCTCTTTCTCTATCTCCTCCAATTGCTTACGTTTTTCTTTTCCATGACCTGCTATCGCCGCCACCCCGCAACCCCGGATCACCGTCTTGTAAGCCTCCCATAGCGTTACGTCTGAGTCCACAGAACCGTCATTTTCGGCGAAGTAATTTTTGGTAGCCTCCACCAGTTTGTGTCTTATCGTCGGCACTCTGAGGTACCAGGGGTTAAGAACCATTTTGTGGTGAGTGGGGGGTGGAACGCCTCCATAGTATGTCATTATCGGGGAATGGTCTGAGATGCCCCTGGGAAGAAAGGAGATCTCGCCGAACATGGGGAGCTGGGTGGCTTTACAGAATAGATAATCTATGCGAGACATACTCCCGTGAACCCCAGAGTGGAAAGTGTATTGTTTGGTCGTAGGGTTGCAGATTCTCCATATATCTATCAGGCCCAGTGCCCCAAGGAAGTCTGCCAAAAGTTTCCCGGGCGACTCCCCTCACTTGGGCGGCAGTCGGTCTAGCTCTCCATTAAGGGCTGCATTGCAGTCTCCCCCCACCAATACATCACCCTCAGGTAAGCTCAACATATGTGGACCCAGGTCAGTCAGAGTAGGGGAGTGAAGTCTGGGGGGCACGTATAGAGAAGTCACATTAAGGGGCCTGCCCTCCCATTGCCCCGAGGCCGTGACAAACCTACCAAGTGGATCCCGAGTAACCTTTTGTATTTGGAAGGGGAGGGAGTTGCGTGCCAGAATACCCACCCCTCTGGACTCTTTCGCATAACCCGCGTGAGCCACCAACTTATATCCCCATCTATTGAGTGCGCAGTAGGAGGTTCCCTGGATATGTGTTTCTTGGAGTAATACGAGGTCAGGGGCATGTCGTTTCAGATATTGCAATACTATTTCCCGCTTAGGTGTCCACTTTCTTGTTCAAAAATGCATATAAGGCTGAAAGTCCGACTTTATCGATGGTTTTTATGATAAGCCATTTCTTGAACTTCGTTAGAGGTCTACTAGATGCTTTGCAGATCTGAGTTTGGGTTACCCAGTGTTTAATGGCTATATAGCTCCAGATTTTCCTAGATGAGATCCCATAGTTCACCTGCACTTCCTGTAAGTCCATGAAGTCTGTATGGTCAAAGAGATCTCCAAGTATGATAGGTGGCTCCTGTCATGGCGGGTGGATTTTGAGGATTGCCTATAATAGGAGTGAGAGGTGCGATGGGGTGGAGATGTCTCTAAAGAGCATAACTCAATCCCATAGCGCTAGTTTGGCTCTCGAGTTTGGTGATATGTATACCCCAGGGGGCTGGTGTCTTTTGAGGAGCCAGAGTACTTTCCAAATATGAATCCAGCTATGCCTTGGTCTATGAAGCACCAATGTTTCTCGGAGGGAGGCCTGCTTCATTCCACCATGTAGCACTGTTGGGCTAGAAGGTAGTAGTGAGCAAGACAGGGAACGCCCAGACCTCCCTCTTCCACTGACAGGTAGACCCACTTCTCCCTCCGCCATTGACAGGTAGGCACGCTTTCTAGCCATGCAAGGTTTTTTGGCACCCCAGATATATAACCCTCTATCATGTGCTATGCTTGCTGAGCAAGAGCGGGGGTAGGCTGTAAGGGAAGTTTCTGCATAACTTTCAATACTTTAGGCAGTAGGGTCATTTTCACTGCAGCTTTCCAGCCTGCCCATAAAAGGTCTCCCCCTTCCTGGTTTGCAAGTCTAGACGAGCCATAGCAATGAGATCAGCGCAGTTGGATTCAACAATTTCCTGAAAAGATGGCCAGATTGTAAGTCCTTTGTATTACACCTAATGCTTCGCCCACGGAAAAGGAAACTGGGGTTCCAGGTGAAGCCTATCTGGTTGAGGACCCGTGAGATTAAAGGACTGTGATTTCTGTATATTTATCTTGAAACTAGAGACACCTCCAAATAACTCGAGCTCCTGCAGGAGGGCTGGTTAAGTGTCACCATAACATCATTGGTATATAATGCTATTTTATGTTCCTGTTAACTGTAATAATACCCTTTATCTGCCTATATGCCCGAATCTGCTCTTCAGATTCCATTTAGAGGGCAAACAAGAGGGGGAAGTGGGCAGCCCTGGCGCATGCCTCTAGATTTAGTGAAGGCCTGTGAAACTAAGCCGTTAGCTCTCACCTTCGCTGCAGGTCCAGAATAAGTAAATTTCGCCTATTTTTAAAACGGGCTCAGAGGCCCACTGAGGCGAGGACGCTCCACAGAAAGGGCCATTGCTTTTTCAGCATCAACAGATGTGAGGGGCGCGGGTGTGTAGAAGCTGACTGCTTTATCAATAAGATATACTAGTTGTTTGGTGTTATACCTACAGCCTCGCTCTGGTATAAAACCGGCCTGGTCTGGGTCTATAAGGCCCTGCATGTATGTGTGGGCTGAGGTGGGCAGTCAGAATGGCTGCGAAAAGTTGAGTGTTCACGTTAAGCAGAGACAAGAGTACAAGGCGTTTCATATGCACATTAAGGCCACGAACATTGAAGCTCTATATTTTCACCATAGGTGCTATGGTAAAAGTGAAGTGTCCTATGGGGGGGGAGTGTTGGAGGTCAACAGCCAGCCATGCCTTGCCAAGATGTGTAGCAAGTTGTAGGTGTGAGAGACCAATGGTGGGTGGCGAGGGGAACGTAACCGGGGAAAAAACAAGGAACTTAACTGCCCCCGCCACGGGGGCCACACATACTGTCATTATCGGGTTTGTGTTAGGAGGCATATTGGCCTGTTGGAAATCGTCAGTGGGGCCGCTCTGTCCTCCCGTTATTGAGTTTAATGATGGTACATCTGCAACCCAGGCCAACTGTAGTTAGTATCACCACCAAGTCCAGGATCCCAGCCCTAGTGGCGTGTCGGATGGGGGGGGTCATTACTCAACATTGGGGTATTCAATCCAAATCAAATGCATGGTTAACATTGTGAACCTGGAGAGCGATCTCAGCGGCTTTAGTCTGCCATTGGCTTGTGTAAGCCTCTTTTAAAGGTACGGTGCTCCAGCTTGCTTCTGGCCCTGTCTTGTTTGTGACCCAAGGGGATGAGTAGGTTGGGGCTCTTCATCAGTAGGTTTGCTCAGGCCCAAAATATCACTGGCTTCGTCCATGGTGTGGATCGAGCAAGTTTCGTTGTCCCACACTAAGGTCAGATGTAATGGGTGGCTCCATTTGTATTTGACTCCTATGTCGTGGAGAAAGGCAGTGGCCATCGTTGGAGTGTGATCAGAGACAGGTCTTGGTATAAACAGATTTTGACGCCTTCGAATAAAATAGGGCTTTGGTCATGTGCCATAATAGCTTCCTTCTGCCGGTAGTGATGGACACAGGCGAGGATGTCCTGTATGGTGCCAGTTTCAATGGGATTCCGCCACGCCCTGTGGATGCGATTAAGAATGATGTCCATCCCTTCCAGGTCTGGGAGTATATGGCGAAATAGGCGGGTGATGCCCCCCTCTAGGTCACCTGAGTCTGCCAGTAGTGGAATGCCCTGATGTTTGAATAGCATGATTGATTTTCCAGGTCTTCCCAGTGTATTTGTATTTACGCATTGTGATCTCGGATTTCTAGCAATTGATGTTGTAAGTAATCAAGCTCTTCTTCTCTGGTATCACTGGAGTTCTCTAGGGTTGCCACCCGGTGGCCAGTGTCTGTGACACCTTCTTTAAGTTTGTTGATGTCAGTGGCAAGGTCGCATCAGACTGCTGCAATATAATCTATGAGTTTGCAGATAGAGATTCTAAAAGCCCCATGTGATAGGGTCTTGTGGTTCAGAGTGATCCAATCCTGAGGGTTGCATATCATGTGCTGTGTGGTCCATCAGTATGGCATCACTGGCGGATCTGGCTTTTTTGTGCCAGCTTTAGTAAGCATGTCCTTAAGGGTAGGGTCCTTCCTAGGCCTTCGGTTCGTCATTGCGGCAAAAGATTTTTCACTATGAGTAGGCCTTAAAGCAGGGGTGGTTTCTAGAGACCCTTCCCTGGAAAGGGAAATCCTTTGGTAGCAGGGGCACGTGCACTACACGCTATGCAATGTCATTCGGCTGCCCCTGATTAGACCCACTCCGCTATCAAATCTGGGGTTCTAGGCGAAGAGGGGACTCTGTGTGAATGGGGGAGTAAATTGGCAGATTGTTTCAGTCGCAGCATCGGCTCTTTGAGCCTCAGTGAGGTAGGTCCAGTGCTTTCCGCGGTTCAGGTGGGGAGAACGGCGCACCAAAAGCTGCTGGTCACGCTTCTCTCTGGCCTTGGGTGGGGGCCTCCTGACTAAATCGCTTAGTGTCTCTCCTGGTGGATGCTTGCAGTCTTGGGGACACTGGGACAGTAGGGGAGATTGTTTGGGGTTTGGACGCTGCGTACTCTCTGCAGGTAGTATTTAGTTCTGAGCCCCTCTGATCAGCCACCGTAGAGTGCCTTCTGAGGCACAGTCCCCGGCGTGGAATGGGCCCAAGGCCTTGTTAAGGCCCGTCCGCTGCTAGTGGCTGTGTGTGAAGGAGGCTGTAACATGTCTATGGTCTAGCTCTCCCCATCGCAGCCTCCGCAACAAGTGCCACCCTGGCCAGCTCATGGTGGGCTGTTGAGATACTCCTGCCAGGCCTTGGTGCCTCCTGCGCTCAGGTAGCACTCAGGTGGCGCTCACGTGGCTTTGTGCTCAGTGACTCACTCTCCTCCAGTCCTTAAGAGTGGGAGCTGCAATGGCTTGTCTGGGAGGAGGGCCGCTCCAGTGTACTGTCCCTGCAGAGGTTGCCATTTTGAGACCCACTGCGGGCCAGGCACCAAGTCCAGTCCTCCATTGGTGATTTGGAAGAATTGGGCGATCTGCTTTGTGGCAGTGTACTTAGGACACTCCCTGCCGCCGGGTTCCAGGTGGCAGAATGTAGCCCAGGGGCACAGGGTGGTTGAAATGGGCAGAGAAGCTGTGATGAGATGCTTCTACGCTGCTGCCATCTTGGCCACTCTCTCTCAGGCCCTCAGCAAGATACTTTTGACCTCCCTCAGGTTTGCCACACTACTGCATGAGGTAAGTGAGGGTCCCCTAAACACGGCAGTTGGAGGAACAGAGTGTCTCACCACCCTACTGACAGTAAGTATGCTTTGTATGCTTGAAGCTACACATTTGAGAAGAAGATCAGGGCCAGTGAATGATGTAGGAGAATTTGGAGCTTTAGAGAAGCAGATTCTGACCTACACTGATGGGCATAAAAAGGGGTGTGAGGTGGGTGTGTGCTTAAGTAGCTGAAGTAATCTCACCCACTAAAGACATACACCCACATACACATTACCAGGCATGCAGAGTTCTTGTAAAACTGGCACAGAAGTAGTTTCTTTTCCTAACATTAGGATAGTCAATAGGTTATTTTGTGGTACCTGACACAGAACGAGCCAAGACATTGAGAAACAATTATGTTTCAAGTGAAAATGTCACCTAGCGGGCCTATATTGCATAGACAGACACAATTCTCAAGTTAGTGTTGACATCGCATTCTCCAGCAGGAATTGTATAATGCTCTTATTGCTAAAAGTGGATTTTGGTTCAAATAACAATCATTGTATTTCTAAATTTATTTTGTACTGTGTTTTGTTGTATTGAATTACCAAGATTGTAAAACAGTCTCTCAGTGTTCAATGCGCACTTGGCCCTGGATCCTTAAATTAATTGGCTTACGTATATTGTATAACAGCGGTGAACTTGCCGTCATGCAGAAGGGTCAGCCAAATCGATGATGGGAACTCATTTTAGGACAATGAAGTGCAATAGGCCAAGGTGAAGAAGGGAAACCACAAGTTATCTCACATTAAACTGTCCTGGGTGGAAAGCCCAGGGTTGAAGTGGGCTTGCTGAACAGTTATGTGTGCCAAATGGGAAATTTGCATCACTCACATCTACTTACAATACACCTGGGGTAACAAATTTACCTCCTTTTTCATACTTTGAAAAAGACACTTACCAACTTGGTGGCTGTGTTTGGGGCACCCTGAAATAATCTGGCCCCAAATCATCCAACATAAGGAGTAGTGGGGGCTAGGTTGCCTGCAGCAATTGAGCGGTTCAGTAGTATTAAACTCACTAAGCATAAGTTATGAAGCAGTCTGTGATTGGCTTCACTCGACTTAGTGCCCGATTTCGATTTTGGCGGCCCGAGTGATCTCTGTTGGCCTGGCAGCTGACTTTCCGTCCGCCAGGCCGAGACTACTCCACCCACCAAATGTATAAATGACCTCCAAGCTATGACGGCGGTTTCTGCATTTTCCTGTTTGGTACAGGGCTCTGTCAGCGGAATGGCACCATGCACCAAACAGTTTACTTTTTTTATTTTGAAAAAGAAAATCCTGAAACTGGATTTACTTTTTGAAAATGAAAAATAAAATTCTGTCCTGGCAATTGGAGTCCGCGCCCGTGGTGAGGGGTTCATTTAGCAGTTCTCACTGCCCCTATTTCCATGGTTTTACTGGCGGTGATGGGCAGTGAAAACTGACTTGTAATTCCAGCCATACAAATTAACTGGGAGGAATGATAGGTCAACATCTGGCGGCGCTTATTCCGCAGGGCTATTGGAGGTGAATAAACACTGCTGAGACAGAGTAGTCTCTGCCATGATTAATCCTATACGTTTGGTGGGCGGACAGCATTCTTGGAGGTAAGGATAATCCGTCGCCATTGCGACAGAGTATACTTATCGCCAAGAATTAAATCGGACCCTTGGTCTCCTGTCTAGACAGCTGGGTGGGAATTTGATTCTTATAATGTACATTTGTCCAAACTTGAAATGGCCATTTTCCTGCTTAATATTCAGGAGGTCATGGAGGGGCCAGATGTACTTAATATGGAGAAGCTAGCACAGGTGGGGGGCTCGGGTACCTTGAGCTGCCATCCCTGAGGCTTGGCAGAGTTAGAGTGATCCTAAAACGTACCCAGATAGTGGATCTTGGATCTTAAATGCAGTTCGTCAGGTCTCTGAAAGTTATTTTGTGGAGCCGGGGATGATGTGACAAAGTTCATTAATCCTTCAACAGACACTTGGAATCCTGAGCACCTGTGGAGACTAGCCATGGTCTCGCTCTGACTTGTCAGGAGCATGATACTGGAAAAAAGAAAGGATAGTGGCAACCCACTCTGCGCTAATGAGCTGAAAAGAGCTTCAGTGCATTGGTGTTCATAGTATCTACAGGACAGGTCCAGCTTTCTCTTCAGAGTGTCAGCTGTTTGGTGACCTCACTGCTAACACCTAGATCTCTGTAAGTTAACTCAGGCTGTGTAATCAATACACTTGCAATGTAATTTTACCCACAAAGGAGTTGCTAGTGTCTGTAATTTACTATGTCGCATGCATTGTATATAAGCTTGTTTTGTCCGCGCATCCTCCAAGGGTTAGTTTAGCCATGTTATGTGCGTAAACATATCTCGACCTCAGGATACAAGGAGGCATGTTACAAACTAATCTGTGATGTGTAAAAGGGAAGGAACACTCCTTATCTGCTGTGTGGATCATGTAAGCAAAGGTTTCTGGATTCTTTCTACTCTGACTGGGAAACGTGCTTGGCTCCTTCAATACAGTTAATGACCAGACGTGCTTAAAATGTGCTCTGCGGGAAGGGGAGCCAGTCAGGAGTACAGTCTGCCTTTTGCATAGTCATGGTAAACCGGTTTGTGAAACAGGAGAACCAGTTTCACATTTAAGCTAAACAGGGCAGTGATGATAGTTTGGGATTCCAATGCAACCTAAACAAAAGATCAAACATGTATATGACATGAATCGAGTGTCATTTCACGTGTAAAAAACAAATCTGGTTTGGCAATCTTGCTATTTCTTTTTCCAGTTTTTTACTTCAAATGTGCCTCATCAGAGCCAGGTTGGGGTTTTAGCTGTCTGAACATACGTTATTTTGCTGGTGCTTACTACTGCATTGGCAAGAAGAGTGAGTTATTTGCGCGTACATTTTGCAGGGTTTGCCTATCGGCAGTGTAGGTTATAGACTCATTGCCCTCTTAAATTAAGGTCCCATGTGAAAGTAGAACATGTAAAGACAAAGGTACGTCTTCAGTGCATGCGTGTGGGCAAGTCGCGCCCACCTGCAGTAGCAGATGGGAATGGTGTCTGCATGCCAAGGTTGGAGACCCATCTTAGGCTTGCTGGAACAAGGGTTTAAGAAGCTTGCAGGAGGCTGTGTAATGAGATAGTTGGTTGAAAGGGGACTGATGAATGTGATTGTGTGCAGGTGTTCAGGTGTGCTTTCTCCTGTCAGGACTTTTCCCACATTCTGAGACAGAAATCAGATCTGTAACTGCGTGCTCAGGAAGACCATATCTGTGTAAAAGGTTCAAGCGCCAGACAGTGCAGACAGGGGCCGGTTGTCAAATTCAGAAAACAACCTTTTTCGTCGCAATGATTCATAAAACTGGAAAATGAGATCAGTAATTTGTCAGCTTGAGTACTTCTTGCGGATTGTAGGTTTTTATTTATCAAAATGTTGATGTTGTGTCTTGCTGTCTGTTCGAGATGGGCCATCACTTGCTATAAGTGAACACACTGCTGCTTCTTCCTTCGTTAAGGGTCAGATAGTAGGAATGGTCACCCTGCCTACATTAACAAGCATTGGCATAGCCAGTACGTCTCGCCCTTGGGACCCTATGTGTTTAGCCGCGCATTACATTATCCTGGGTGCTTTGCCAGCAAGGACTGAAGAGCTATACATCTACTACATACTGGGTCATGCAGTGTTGCAATGCAATAGGTCTCGCATTTGTGAGAGTTGGAGCTATTGGCGTTGAAATGTAAATGTTTTTTACTTATGTGCTTTGGAGTGGGCTGGATGTATGTGATGGCAATTGTGTGTTTTACAATGAATCTAAACGGAAGCGTGTTGATCTTGGGATCTGGTGTATGGGGCATGTTAGATGCTATGTGTGCTATGTAAAAATAATGTAGACACTAGTTAAAGCGATTCTGTGGTCCTGTGCACATTCCAGAAGTGATAAAGTATCACCCGTAGAGAGTGTTCAAAAGTTGAAGCAAAAGGAACAACCGGAAGGCTGTGCGTTCTATAAACGAACTGCTGTGACGTCACACTCGTATTTTGCGTTCACCAAAACCTCAAATGATTATAGGGACGATACATGCAAGTCCGCTATTGTGAAAACCATGCATGGGGCATGTCGTCCGCTAAGTGAGCCAAGTGAGTATGGTGGGAACACTGGTTGAAGGGACAGTGCTCCGGAGTACG
Source organism: Calotriton arnoldi (assembly GCA_963921515.1). NCBI lineage: Eukaryota > Metazoa > Chordata > Amphibia > Caudata > Salamandridae > Calotriton > Calotriton arnoldi. The sequence goes on along the minus strand of CAWUFW010006331.1, from coordinate 1,013,971 downwards.
TTCCATATGTGGTAAGAAATCACCCGTCTTGCGGGAAAAAAAGTTCAAACAAATTAAACAAGCATTTGCAATGCATCGGTCTCGCCTTTGGGACCTTGTAAGTGTTTAGCCAGAGCTATTGGCACTGCCAATGTGTTTAAGTTATGTTTGAGACAAAAATATTAAGCATCTGCAGGATACTAATTTTCAATCGTATACTCTCTCGTAAGAGTCATCTCCTCAACGAAACAATTAAAACTAGGGACATTTTGGGTGAAAATGAAGAATGTATGCACAATACAGAGGGAAGAAAAACCTAAGGAAGAAATACCAAGCAAAGGCCACCTAAACAAACACCATCTTCCTACAATGTATACTGAAGGTGCTGTGGAATATAAACTTGCAGACATTAAGCAGGATAAAAGATGTTGCAGCCAGGAAACTTTGAGGAGTTCAACTCAGAAAACTCCAAGTGACTTTCTGCTCAGCTAACCCGAGACCAGCGAGGATGTCCCAAATCACTCCTACCTGTCGCAACTCTGCCAAGGCTGCCCGGGGGGCCACGTAGGGGACCCTCCAACAGGGCGGCCGCCTTAGTGCCACAGGAAGGCACAGAAGTCTGCGGACTAGGCTCCCTGGGCTAGGGACCAGGGGGTCTGCTGGCCGCGTCACTTCCGGCCGTGGGAGGGGGACAGGGGTACAAAAGCCTTCCCCCGCCCACTGTACGGTCTCTTGACCGCTGCCCGTCTCGCTGTTTGGTCGCCAGCCACGCCGTCTGGGAGGTCGTTCGGGTCTCGCCGTGCCAGGTTAGTTCTTTTGAACCCTAGGTCGCCCCCCCCCCCCTTATTGGTTAAGGCACTGGCCTCCAAACCAGGGGGGTCATGGGCTGGCGTCCCTTTGGGAGTGGCATTAAGGGTGCGGGTGAGCCGGCGGCCCCGGGCGGTGTCCTTTCACCTACCGAGCCCAATGGAGAGGCTGCGGTCGCGTCCTCCAGGGGATGTGGGTTCGTGCCTCAGCAGGGGATCAGGGTAGTTTCCTTAAGGCCTCGTGCGGGGGGGGCATGCCGCCGCTCTCCTCATCTCGTGCGGCCCGGGCGGGGTGGTCGGTTGGCCCGGCGATGAGGGGCTTGTTAGGTGGGGTACGGGGGCTACAACGGTCTTGCTTTAGTGCCCCCCCCGTACAGTACTCTAGCCGGGGTGCCAGTCTTCTATCCCCCCCCCACCCCCCAACTTGGCCCCTCTCCTCCCAGCAATAGCCCTGCGGGGCCGCACGGACCGGTCCCGCCCCACCCCTCCCTGGCCCGGCTGCACAGGGGCACCGGGAACTTTCCCAGGAACGAGCGTGGGTTCCTTGGTTCGGCGGGGAGTGCGTCCCGCCTCGCCCACTCCTTTCGGGCCATTGTGGACAGCCCCAGTGAGCGTAGGGCAGCGTTCTCCAGTCACGGGGTAGGGGGGTCATTGGCGCCAGGCCCTCTGTTACGGCTTCCCGGACTCGCTGGCCAGTTGCGGCGTAGGGGTGTAGGAAGGTCCCATCCCCTGGATTCCTGGGCAGGCCTGGGCTTGGGCCCGCGGGGGCTTGCTGCGGGTAGTGCCTCGACCGGGGGGCTTCCTGATGGGCCCGGGGGGGAGCAATGAGGGTCGCATGCCCCCCGCCTAATCACGGACGCTGGCGAGGCGGTACGGGGAGCACCCGAGTGAGGCAGTGGCTCAAGGGCTGGGCTGCTGACTTTCTGGCTGCAGTACCAAGCTCGAGCTGGCCTGTGGTGTGTCACTCAATCTCTATGTGCGTAAGACCTATCTTGTCGGCGGTATTGCTTTTGCAACCGGTCTCCAGCGTGGCCCCTGGCAACGGCCTTGGGCTTACCGCTGCCCGTGGGGGGGCGGGCCTGCGGCATGCAGGTTGCCGCTCGCATGTTTCGCTGCGCTGGGGGCTAACATGTGTAGGAGGCTGGGGGTTCATCGGGAGCCGGTTGTCCTGCCAGTAGTTAAACGCGCACAGTGGCATTTATGGTCTTCCAGCGCCCCTCCCTCACCCGACCTTTTGCATGGCATCCTCACGTGGGACGTGGGGTAGGCATACGGTGCGCGGGTGCGGCAGGAGCTCCGCATCGGGCCGCGGTCATGCTCAGGCTCTCGACTAGGTAAAGGATACATGGTGTGTGGGGTTTGCAGATTATGCTAATGAATATAATTTAATTGCAGTCACCTCTCGCCGGTGGGGAAGGGGGGGTAATCTTTGGGGGATATTTGTTTTCCATGGATATCTCTACTGTGTGTTGTGCAACGCCAGGTGCTTGCGCCTCTGAGGAAGGTGACCACCTGCTGGGTGTGGTCAACAGTAACTTCGGTCTTGGGACGGTCAGGCGACCGGAAAAGACTAATTAGTTAACCCCTGTTTTTATCCTGCAGGAGTAGCTTCAGGCCACGTGGGTGCGTGATTTTGGCAGTGCCAACTGTGGGCCAGGTCCTACAATTACACGCAGTTTCATGGGCATTCCCTCAGCTGCTAGCGGTATCTGCGGCTTGGCTCTCGGGCCACACAGCTTTACAACGCCTAAGAAATTACCTTGGGTCGCATTATAACATATGTTTGGGTGTGCCACGATCAGTATGCTGATCCCTAGCGGGGGTGCAGTTGGTACGCGCCAGGTTTTCGGCAGATATGATGACTGACACGGGGTGTGTAGTGAAGAATAACACTATAGAATGACCCGTCGCTTGGGAATGTATAGGCATATAACACTATCCCGGTCGCCTGTCCTTGTAAGGGTTTTCTTTTGGATGTACTATGCAGAACTTTACTGTTAGATTTCTTGTAGGTACGAGGTTACAGGCGTCATAGTTCTGGATGCATAGACAGAAACAGCACTGCACACGTTGGCCTGTTCACCATGCTAGGCACAGCACTGAGGAGGGGTCGAACTGGTATGAAATTATGTTTTGTTTTTCAGGGTCAAACGGAGATTTCACGCACGCCAGCAAATCTTCAGGCGGCACGCGGTCCGCTCACAACAGGGTTGCCGTGGTAAGCAAGGACACGAGGGGAGGTGCACCAAGCAACATATGTTGTAGAAGGTGCCGCAGCCGACTTGGTGCAGGGAAAGGGGAATTTTAGCACGGGCTTGGTACCTACCTGGGGGCAGGCAGGGGGTGACCAGTCGGTTGAACGTTCTTCATGATGGTTTTCTCCCAAGCAGGTCAGGATCGGAACTGCCACTCGGATTGCCGGATTATCCACCCCCCCACCCTCACTGACGGCGAACAATTCAGCTTTCGCTGAGGTACGCACCGAACTGCTTCCTATTGAGCATGATTGCTCACATTCAGGAGAGTAAGTACAGACGCTGGGTGGGTTTGCATAAGGGACATTAGGAGGAAATGGGGCGTGTGAAGGGACGGGGTGCAAGACCACGGTTGGGGGGTAAGCTAACCTAACCTCTGCTTCATCTCCACCACAGTACCCGTGGAGGCACCCAGCGACCGTCACCGTTTCAGCTCGTTTTTTCAGCTCGTTAGCTCATAACCAGTAGAGTAAGTACAGGCGCAGCTTTGTGCGTCACAGAAGGGACAATAGGAGGATCTTGGGAGTGCCTGATCTCTTTGGTCAGGGTGGTAGCTCACAGCTGTTTTTTCTTCCAGGTTGAGTCGGCCACATCAGGATATTATGGATAGCCAGGGATCCCCGTCGCTTTTCACGTTGACGTCCCAAGTGGAGGAAACCCAGCAAGGCACTTCCCAAGATGCACAGCTAGCAGCCATCGTGGAACTGGCCAAGACCAAGGGATTGGCTTGGGCCTCTGAACTATTGAAGGCTAGCAACCCGGTGGATTCCGGTGTCATCTGTGGGGGTTCGATCACAGAGCAGGAGCCTAGTGAAGAGGCAGGCCCCTCCCGGTCCAAGCGGACACGCAGGGCAACAGTCAAAGATTTCCCGGCAGACCCGCCGCCACCTAAGAGTCGGGCAGTGGCTACTACGCGAAGTGCCACGCTGCCCGTTCCCCCGCCCGTGACACAGGGACTAGCCTCCCCCCCCAGCCGGCGGCACACCCCAAGGGACCTTCGCAACTAATGAGGACTTGGGTAAGCTCACTGACACTTTAAAGGGCTTCATGGCAGAGGTCAGAGCTGGTCTCGCCGGGGCTAGCGCGACGGTTGGGGCCATCACTGTGAACAATGGGGATGGAGGGGTAGCAGCGGCAGCGAATGTGTGGGCCCTCCAAGGGAGCCCCACCCAAGTGCATCAGTTGTCTCCCCCTGTGGGGGAACTCGGATTAGGAGCTCAGACAGGGCCTGGTTTAATGGGAACTTACAATGGTACGGGAGCCGCTGGGACGGTTGGTGTCCTTGGACTAGGTAACCAGACTCCGACTCTCCTGGGTACGGCACCTACAGCAGGGACTAGCGGAGTGCAACACGGCGAGGGGGTGGGGCTTCCTATAGCGGGGGCAGTGGCTATCTCCACTCAGGCCGCACCCAGCGCTCCCCTAGTTGCGCATTCCACAGCAATCCAGCCGGTCGCAGCAGCTATTGCCCTTACAGTGCACCCCCCGGTGGCGCAATCAGGACACATGCCGGTCACTCACGCGCCTCTCTTGTCAGGCCGCAGCTCCTTGTCCTGGGAGGTGCCTCTTGCTGTTAAGGAATTCATATGGAGGCGTGAATTTCTAGACATTTTTTCCCTGCTCCTGCTTGGCCAGCATGGCCAGGACGCCCGGAGGGTTGGGGTGAAAGATGAGGACAAGAAAGTCAGGTTCCAGGCATGGCCGGAGAAGTCTATCGATAACTGGCTATCGGCCTTCTCCATTTTCCAGTCTGTGATCTTGGAAAAATTCCCAGAACAAGGGCAGGCGCTGGTGCAATATCAAAGGCTGATCCACACAGAAGCACAAAAGTGGGGTGGGTCAGGGTGGGTGAACTATGACCGCGAATTTAGGAAAAAGATGGCAGTATGCCCGGAGATGGGGTGGGACCAAAAGGAGGTCCAGTTGTGGATGGACCATATGGGGTCCCGTGGGGCGCAGAGCACAGTGATGTAGCCTAAGGCGCAGGGGGTGGCTCACCCAGGTTCAGAGTACTCCCGGACTAGCACAAGGGCTTTTAAGCAGTCCTTTCGAGGGGCGCGTAGGGGGGGCCACAGAGGGGGGTTTAGGAGGGTGTCTCCTGGAACATGCAATCTATATAACGCAGGGGCATGCTCATGGGGGATCAAGTGTAGGTTCCAGCATGCTTGCAGCAAATGCGGTGGCCGACATCCCGCGACCTCATGCCAGGCCAAGCAGGATAAGAAACCGTCTGCTGACAGTAAACAGGACAATTGAGGCAGCACTGACGGAAACAGAAAGATCAATCCCTCCAGCACATGACCCCCCGCGCAGCGCCTCAACCGTACTTGTCATTCCACCCAAGCGTAGTGCACCCCTGGCATTCCCCTGCTCGCCAGCTCCCCTCGCACAGAAAGGGCCGTCACCAATCAACCTGAACAACATCCTCCCCCTTCTCAGACGGTACCCTAACAAGGGAGACGGGGCTTTATTGTTGGGAGGGTTCACCGAAGGTTTCGTGATCCCTTATGTGGGCCCCCTGTCTTGCAGGGAGGCGGACAACCTCAGGTCAGCCAGGGACCTTCCTTCAGTAGTGCAGGCCAAAGTCAAGAAGGAACTGGAGCTAGGTAGGGTAGCAGGGCCCTTCAGGGAGCCCCCACTGGACAACTTTGTAGTTTCCCCGCTGGGGGTGGTACCAAAGAAGGAGCCTGGGGCCTACAGACTCATTCATCACCTTTCATACCCGGAAGGGGACTCGGTCAACCATGGGCTTCAGGAGGGAACTTGCTCAGTGTCATACTGTACTCTAGATGTGGCTCTGGACTTAGTCAGGAGGGCGGGCAAGGGGGCCTGGTTAGCGAAGGCAGACATTGAATCGGCGTTCCGCTTGCTACCAGTGCACCCGAGCAGCCAACACCTGCTGGGTTTCAGGCTAGATGGCTGGTACTTTTTTGACAAATGCATGCCCATGGGGTGCGCAGTCTCCTGTGCTTTCTTTGAGGCTTTCAGTTCCTTCTTGCAATGGGCGTTACAGGAAACCTTTGGGGTGGAAGGGGTTTCCCATTATTTGGATGACTTCCTTTTCATTGGGCGGGATGGCACGCAGGAATGCAAGGCGGCACTCTCTGACTTTCAGACCCTTGCGAATCACCTGGGGGTCCCCCTAGCACCGGGGAAGACGGAGGGGCCTGCGCAAGTGCTTACGTTCCTAGGGATTGAACTGGACACTGTGCTGGGTGAATCCAGGCTGCCTCCAGATAAGGTTCGGGACCTGGGACAACAGATTCGGCTAGCCGTGGGGAAGGACAAGGCCCCGCTGGCCTTCCGTGCAGAGCCTCCTTGGGAAACTCAACTTTGCTGCCAGGGTCATTCCCGCAGGGAAGGGTCTTTGTGCGCAGGCTGGCCAGAGCCACTGCTTCGGTCAGAAAGAAGCACCACATGGTGAAATTGAGCAGAGGCATGAGAGAGGATCTGCTAATGTGGGCTGACTTTTGGACAACTTTAATGGGTCTGTCATCTGGCGCGCACCCTGGGCTAACAGCGCAGAATTGTCACTGTTCACAGATGCGTCTGGAAGGGAAGGGTTCGGGGTTATCCTGGACAGGGAGTGGTGTGCTGAGAGGTGGCCTAACTCTTGGCAGAAGAGAAAGATCACTTCCAAGATCACTGTGTTGGAACTCTTCCCCATAGTAATAGCTCTCCACCTTTGGCCGGGGGTGCTGACAGCGAAGAGGGTCCTGTTCTGGTCCGACAACCTAGCGGTTGTCCAAGCAATCAACTCACACTCAGCAAGCTGCCCCATGGTATTGTGCCTGTTGAGAGAGCTGGTGAGGGCATGCCTGAAAAACAATGTGGACTGCAGGGCTCGCCACATTCAAGGGGTGCAGAATGTGGCTGCTGACGCTCTCTCTCGTTTTCAGTGGCGCCGTTTCCGAGAGGCGTGGCCAAGAGCGAGAGAGGAGATGACCCCTTTCCCACAACACCTGTGGCTTCTACTGAAGTGGAACAGCGGATGAGGAGTTTAGGTGTGCTGTCTCTGGCACCAAGGACGGTGAAGCGCTACAGGACTTGTGTGGACAAATTTTGTGCGACTATGGGAGCGTGGGAGGATGCGGGGTCTTCTCTGGAGCTCAGAGTGCAAAAGTTTATCTTGTGGGCCAAGGATGGTGGGAAATCCCACCCCTGGATCTCGGGTCATTTGTCAGCCATCAGTCATCACGCCAGGTTGAGAGGACTATCTGACCCGACCAAATCCTTTGTAATCAGGGCTGCACTTAAGGGATGGGCAAGGAGTGAACCTCGATCCCCTGACAACAGGTCTCCCATCAGTTACCCGATCCTACAAGGGATGCTGGACAGCATGCCCAGGTCCACCCGCTCGGGGTATGAGGCAATACTATTCTCTGCTAGTTTTGCGCTGGCCTTTTTCGGGGCCTTTAGGATTGGGGAGCTAGTGGCGCGATCCAAGCAGGACACCTCGGGGGTGGATTTGAATATCAAGGACGTTACCATTAGCACATCATGTCTCAGGATAGTGGTGAGACAGTCTAAAACTGATCAGGCAGGAGAAGGGAGAGTAGTCCTGTTACAGGGGCTGGGGGACGCTAGGTATTGCCCTTTGCTCTTGGGCAAGGCTTATTTGGCCCTCCGCCCGGGGATTGCGGGGTACTTCCTGGTGCATGAGGACGGGTCTCCGGTTACAAAGTTTCAAGTAGACCACATCATGCAGGCATGCTTGCAATTGTCAGGACAGACAGGGGGAGACAAAGAGATTCAGCAGCCACTCCTTCAGGATTGGGGCGGCAACCACAGCCTTTCTATCAGGGATGCCGCCAGAGCGAATTAAGCAGGTAGGGCGCTGGGAGTCGCAATGCTACAAACGATATATAAGGCCTTGAGTGGAAGGATATGGCGAGAGGACTCTTAGGTACTATGTTGCAACTGACAGTCAGGTGTTTAAAGGTGTACGGTTTTGGCCCGGATTGCCAAATGATGCTGCAGTGATGTGGTTTTGTTGTGCAATTGTAGATTATTAGAATATAAACGTTACAATAAATATGGTTTTCAAACACGACATCTCTTTATTTACCAGGAACCAAGGTCTGGGTAATTGGACATTCAAGCATCGTTAGAGTGGCACGGTGGGCTGAGATAAGAAAGTGGCGACATGGCTTCTCCGTCACAGAGATAACGTGGCTAGGTTACCCGGGTATGCGCTGGAACGAGCTGATGAGGAAGCTGCAGCAGAGACTTGGGGGAGGGATAGGTCCACCTCATATTCTGGTCATACACTTGGGAGGGAATGACCTGACGACTCTGGGGAGGAGAGTACTGCTCCAAGACATGAGGGACATCATGTGTCAATTGAGTAATCAGCTGGGGGCAAGTGAACTGTGGTGGTCCGAAATTTTACCTCGCCCAGTCTGGCAAGGAGCCCGATCTGGAGACGCCATTGAGATATCACGTAGGAGAGTGAACAGCGCCATGTGTAAATTCACGGAACAAAGGGATTTGGCTTCATCAGGCATGGTTTACTTCATGCCAAGTCTACTGGATGCTGGGAAGTGGATGGGGTTCACCTCTCAAGGGTAGGCATGGACTTATTTTTGCTGGACCTTGGGGAGGCCTTGGAAGCAACAGGCTGTAGGTAGGAATATCTGCCTTGGTGGGGGGGCCCTGGTGGTGACGGTGGCCACCCCCAGAGCTGTGGAGGAGTTACAGGGCGATCCAGAGTCTGCAAGGTACAGAAGGGTACTGTATTGCAGCAGCACAACAAGGGTGCTAAGCCAAGGATACCCAGGGATGTCTAAGCGTGTCCCCTGAAAGAACTACGGCGCCCCGTTAGTCCTACGGGTGGTTGTGGGTCTGAGCAACCGGGGGCTGCCTGGAACGCTCCGCCCACCTGTTGGGGGGCGTGAGTAAGGGAGTGAACTGGCGGTCCACTGATGGGAGGGGTGGCCTCTCCCAATAATTGGTAACCACCGATTGGCGACGGCCACGGTGCAATTTGGCTCATCAGGCGGGCAGGCGGCATAGGGGCTGGCCTGCCCTGGGATCGCCCGTATGATAACCCACCATGTTGGCATATTGGTTATGCAAATAAACCTGCAGCAAATTTCTCCACTAAAAAGGTGTCGTGTGGTTTATTTATGTATGTCACGGTATGAGAACTGAGGAGTGTTGCCGATATTGGCACTATGCCAAGGCTGCCCGGGGGGCCACGTAGGGGACCCTCCAACAGGGCGGCTGCCTTAGTGCCACAGGAAGGCACAGAAGTCTGCGGACTAGGCTCCCTGGGCTAGGGACCAGGGGGTCTGCTGGCCGCGTCACTTCCGGCCGTGGGAGGGGGACAGGGGTACAAAAGCCTTCCCCCGTCCACTGTACGGTCTCTTGACCGCTGCCCGTCTCGCTGTTTCCCACCCTACCGCTTACCCTGCGGACGGCCAATGGGTAGTACGGGGAGGGGAAGAATCTAACTTATTGTTTTGTGTTGCAGGAGGAGTTACAGGGCGATCCAGAGTCTGCAAGGTACAGAAGGGTACTGTATTGCAGCAGCACAACAAGGGTGCTAAGCCATGGATACCCAGGGATGTCTTAGCGTGTATCCTGGAAGAACTACGGCGCCCCGTTAGTCCTACGGGCGGTTGTGGGTCTGAGCAACCGGGGGCTGCCTCGAACGCTCCGCCCACCTGTTGGGGGGCGTGAGTAAGGGAGTGGACTGGCGGTCCACTGATGGGAGGGGTGGCCTCTCCCAATAATTGGTAACCACCGATTGGCGACGGCCATGGTGCAATTTGGCTCATCAGGCGGGCAGGTGGCATAGGGGCTGGCCTGCCCTGGGATCGCCCGTAAGATAACCCACCATGTTGGCATATTGGTTATGCAAATAAACCTGCAGCAAATTTCTCCACTAAAAAGGTGTCGTGTGGTTTATTTATGTATGTCACGGTATGAGAACTGAGGAGTGTTGCCGATATTGGCACTATGCCTGATCGCCCCGTTTGCTCCTACTAACTGTTCACTCTGCCTGCTTCTGCTGACCAGTCACTCTGCCTGCTCCTACTGACTGCACTCTGACTGCTCCTACTGACTGTTCACTCTGCCTGCTCCTACTAACTGTTCACTCTGCCTGCTCCTACTGACTGTTAACACAGCCTGTTACTGCTGGCATTTCATTCTGGCTGCTCCTCTCGACTGCTTGCTCTGCCTGATCGCCTCGTTTGTTCCTACTGACTGCTCACTCCGCCTGCTTCTGCTGACCAGTCACTCTGTCTGGTCCGGTTGACTGTTCGCCCTGCCTGATCAGTCCCCCTCCTCCAACTAACGGTTCACTCTGCCTGCGCCTAATAGGCAGCTCCTAATGACCACTCACTCTTTCTGCTACAACTGACTGCTCACACTGCCTTCTCACACTGCAGTGACTTCTCGCTCTGCCTACTGCTGCGGAGTGCTTACTACTCCGCACACTACCAGGTCCTACTGACTACTCACGCGCCCTACTAACTGTTCTTACTGTCCTAACTCACTGCCAGCTCATGCTGCCTCCTCACGCATACTGTGCCTAGTGCTCCCTACTACATAACAACGAGCTGCTCACACGTTCCACTCACTCTGACTGCACACTCTGAATTCTGACTGCTCCGGCTGGCTGCTTAAACTGCGCGCTCGTGCCCAGCGCCAGTACTAATTGGCTACTGCGCACCCCTACTGACTGTCGCCAGCGATTAAAGTACTGCCTGCTCGTACTCACTGTCCTTATAGACAACCTTTTCACACTCTGTCTTCCGATTGACTGTACACAGTGCTTGTTGTACTGTCGCCTTCGCCTCCTACTCCATGCTTTCCTGCCTGCTCCTAAAACCTGATCAATATACCACTGACTGCTCCAATTGTATGATCAATCCTGAACGTCCTGCTCTGGCTGACAGCTCCCTTTGAATGCGCATCTTCACTGTTCATACTGCCTGCTTCCTCGGGTGAGCACTGCCTGCTCCTGCAGCTGGCGTGCTGCTTGCTCCGGGAGTGAGAGAAACTAGGACTCCAACTCGCTTATTTCAACTGTTTTGGTGAATTTTCCTGGGCAGTGTTTGCAGGAGCACTACGATTTTACATCAAACGAGCGCACTGAATGACGATGCTCATCAGCAGAGAACTACAGAAGAGGCACAGAGAAAATAAATAAACAGCAATTTTTAAAGCCAGTATCATACCTGTTAATTAAATTGCTTTGTTTAAACACACCGCACACAGCTTTCAGTCAGCCGTCAATAAAAAAAAACAGGACATGAGTTACATTTCCTGAAATCAGCCAGAACAGCTGGTGGAAAACAGGGACTGTCCCGGCAAAATCAGGGCGGCTGGATGACCACATTCAACTCAGAACAGGCATCGGGACCTGGGCTACTTACTACCCGGTTGCCCTAATGCGTTACAGTAAACATCACAAGCGCTTGCAGGAAATACCCAGGGCACCGGGGATACTTACCGCCATAGTGCATCAGATTACATTACAACAAACTAAGTTGAAGCGCTATAAATCATGCAGATACATACATTTATCAAGAAAACCAGTTAAAAAACCCTGATTTAAGCAAGCCAAACACCAAAGGTACCGGGGGCACAGGGCATACTTACCATCCTCATACGCCCGTTTACCCCACAGTAGAGATAGACAATAAAACCATACTATTATACAACAAGCGTGAGACAATGAACAGTTCAACGGCATAGAAAAAGGACAAGGGAGTCATCGATGTAGTCAATGGAATCCGGCGGACATGTTGATATGGGAACGCCTCCTATACGTGGTTTATTTCGAAAAAGTAATGCATTTTCCTATGAGGCATCGTTAACGCGATGGCTGTTAAAATTAAACAATTTAGTTTTAAAAGTAAGTTGCAAGGGTTTACGTGTAGGTGATAATTTAATTTTGAATTCAAACATGTGTATGAAAAGAATACAAAATCGTTATAACTAGAAAAAAACGTTTTTACTTAACATGGAAACGATTTAAATCCAAGCGGACAGAGGTTCAGTGGTACTTTCTTTTATGTTGTTTTTGGCTATATTCTTTTTTACTCCCGTTAGACAAAGTGAGCGAATGTGGTCTGACTGCTAGATTGCCGACTTTGGTGATGGAGACCAGGGTTCGAGCCTCGGGGTCGCGTCCACATTCTGTGATTTTGGGCAAATCACTTTATCTCCCCGTGCCTGAATGTGTCCTTGTGTAATGTAATCGGTGCTCATGTAAAGCACTTCAATACCTTCGGGGCAAGTTCGCGCTATATAAATCTATACAAGTCAACTGTTTCCCGGAGTGAAAACACGCCGATGCGGTTTGATGGGCATGCGCGCACACGCAGGGGGAGCGCTTACAGACGGGGAGCTGGAAACGACAGAACACCGGCCAGGAAGAGAGCACGTCATCGTGTGCGCACCGTTGTGATCAGGCCGGGCGCCAGAAGAAAGTGCGGCGAGTAAAGGCGCCAGTAGCCTTGGAAGGTTACAAATGACGACATAATCGTCATGAGGAGGGACTAGCAAGCCTTAAACAAATCGGAAAGCAGCATTTACTGACCTAAGCCAATGAAAAAGATGGGCGGCGAGTGGGCGGAGCTTCCACGAAGCTTCCACACTAAAGTGTATACTGCATGTCTCGGAGAGACAGTGCAAGCACTGTCTAGGCGAGACCTAAAAAGGAACAACCGGCGGGCTGTGCCTTCTATCTACGAACTGCTGTGACGGCGAGCTCGTATTTTGCATTTTTCAAACCTCTAAAGATTATAAGGACGACGCTGCATACTAATGAAGTACATGCAAGTCCGCTACTGTGAGTACCATGTGAACACTTGCTTGTTTTACAGGAAAGACAGCGACATTTCACCATAACTTTTCAACCAGATGCTTGCAATGCTTTGCGGTGGCTTCTTACTCCAAGAGTTTTCATGTCTGACAGGCCATGGGTCTAGTGCTCGGAGCCTGTTTCTGTAAATGGAAATTCAATGTCATAATCAAATTGTGCACTCCTGTCCGACACCAGGATTCTTTTGCGTGTAATGATCAAAAGCGCAACCCTCTTCTATCCGACATCCTCAACTAGGGCCATTTTAATGCCAATATTGTCTGCTATGTGTGCATGTTGCAGGGTTCACTTTTGTATACTGCTGTTTGAATGTTCTTCGTCCGTTTGTGTTTCAGGTGGTTTCTCTGTCTATTTGGGGTGTACCTGCATCATTTTTCCGAATAGGACACGTTACAACGCAAACATTTACAATGCATGCCTTTACAACGCGGTTTTTACATCGCAACATCCATTACAACGCATGATTTTACAACGCATGCCATCACAACGCATTTTTAGACACTACATTTACAACGCATTTCATTACAACGCATACCACTACAACGCATACCATTACAACGCATAATACTTTTAGGGCAACAGTAGGGTAAGTGTTGGATAGTGTAGGGGTAAAAATTATTATTCCCACTCCAGTGAGTGCAACAGTAGGGTAAGTGTTGGATAGTGTAGGGGTAAAAATGACTATTCCCACTCCAGTGAGTGCAACAGTAGGGTAAGTGTTGGATAGAGTAGGGGTAAAAATTACTATTCCCACTCCAGTGAGTGCAACAGTAGGGTAAGTGTTGGATAGTGTAGGGTTAATGCGTTGTAATGGCATGCGTTGTAGTGACATGCGTTGTAATGGCATGCGTTGTAGTGACATGCATTGTAATGGCTGCGTTGTAATGGCATGCGATGTAAAGGCAGTTGCGTTGTAATGACTGCGTTGTAAATGTAGTGCATTGTAATGACTCGCGTTGTAATGGTTTGTTTCCCCATTTTTCCACCATTGACTGTGCAGTGCACAAATAATTTAAATTTCTTTGGCTGCCACCAAAATGTTGTTGCCTTCACTGGTGTATCAATGCAGAAGCCAGGATCACATAAATGTAGTACAATTCAATCCAGGAAATCTGCATATGCAGCAAAATGTCTAGGGAGAAAATGCCTTTAAAACCCATGAATCCGTTTGAAGCTTCAGTGAAAGAATGCACGTCCAATCAGCGGCAGTTCCTCCATAGGAGCGGAGGAGCGTCACCACCCCCCCCCCCAACTACTGCAGAAGGAGTGAAAAATAAAGTTGTAATAAATGATTTTATTACCATTTAATTTTTTTACTCTCTGCCGAACGGAGTATGGGGGTGGGGCCAGTGCGACATTGATGCTGATTGGCAGCAATGAGGAGTGGGTGCTTCAGTTTGAAGTGTGCATGTAGGTTTGGCTGGCTACATTACTGCAGCCAGTCTGACATGCGCAATTCAAACCTCTCTAACCCAGCCGTCTCACACAGCTGGGTTGGAGAACAGGCACAGGCCTCTAGTGCCTTTTGGAGCGCTGAGGCAGCCTGCTCCAGTCAATTCAGACTCTTCAGCTGCGTAGCAGCATGAGAGCAGCTCTGGATTGGATAAAGTATTTGGCTGTGAGACGTCATCTTGCGCTCTGAGTCTTGAGCCAGGGACTGGAGTGCATCAAGGACGTCCTGCAGAATAAGGTAAGACATTTTTTTTCTTTTTTTCCTTAGATGTTTAATGAATGTTTTAATGTACTTTTTTCCGTGTGTATGTTTTACAGAATGTTGCGCCCTACCGTGTTTCTATGTCACCAACTGACACTGTGTCTAATCAAACTGAGACAAGGAGCTGTAGGGAAAGGCTGGGCTGACAGCTCTTTTTAGCCATATATCTAGATAAATAGCAGATTCTGCAGTGTTTATGCAGATGTTCTATTAATTAGCACAAATTCACCTCTAATATTTGATGCATTCCATTAAGTAGCACAGATTCTACACTAGTTATCCACATAATATTTTTCATTTGCCGCTCTTCTATCATTATAAACTGTAAATAACGAATTATACTAGTAGCCATTTTAATGGCACGATAGATGTCCTGTTTAAAAAACACATAATTTAGCATGCCCATGTATTGTATTGTATTGTAATTGCATTTGTATAGCGCTTACTACCCCTGACGAGGCGTCGAAGCGCTTTTTCGGCGAGTAGCACGCTACACCGGGACCCATAGAGGATTAGTGTTGAATTAGTATAGTGAAACATGCAAGTAAATTTTTAAGTGGTGGATATGTTAGTCAGTTATTTGGATTCGGAAGGATAGCAGAAGGATAGAAGAGGAAAGAAGGTTTGTATTTATATAGCGCTTCTAACCACTGATGGGGTGTTGAATTGCTTTTTTTGGCGAGTAGCAGGCTACTCCGGAAACCCATAAAGGATTAGTGGTGAATTAGTATGGTGAAATATGAAAGTAATTTGAGTGGTGGATATTAGTCAGTTATTTGGAGTGAGAAGGATAGTGGAGGGATAGAAGGGAAAGAAAGGTTTGCATTCATATAGCGCCTGTTGCCCCTGATGGGTGTTGAAGCGCTTTGTTGGCGAGTGGCACGCTACTCTGGAACCCATAAAGTATTAGTGGCGAATTAGAATAGTGGAATATGGAATTAGAGAAGTGAACATGCTAGTCTGTTATTTTGATTGAAAAGGATAGTGGAGGGATAGAAGAGTGAAGCATTTCTTTTTTTAGGTCATAGCAGTAGGAGGAGGCTTTTGGATCAGTAAAAAGGGTTTTGGAGGGGAAGAGTCAAAGGGAAGAGTTTAGAAATGTTTGTTTTGGGGATCTGTACAGTAAAGGAGGTGTCAGAAGATGCAAGGAGGGGTAGAGTAGGAGAGAGTCAAGAAAGGGTTATTTTGGGGAACATAGTAGTGGTATGGCGTTTGGGATAAATGAGAGAGTGGGTGTAGAGGATATAGTGATAGATGTATAGGGTGAGATAGGGTAGTGAATTGGAAAGAGTAGTAGAAAGAAATTTGAGATGAGTCAGAAAGTTGGGCTAGAAGATATATTGAGAGAAGTATAGGCTGAGAAATAGGGTAGTGCATTGGAAATGCTTTTTCAGGAGAAAAAGTAACAGACACATTAATTAATGGGAGGATGGGCAGCATTTCTGGCCCTGGCCAGTCTCGAACAGGCTCAAACAGGCAACTGCCCTTGTCCTCTCCGCCCTTAACAGGCTCAAACAGGCAACTGCCCTTGTCCTCTCCGCCCTTAACCTCGACGCCCGGGCTGAGACGCCCTAACCCTGGCCTTTTATAGCCCTAGTAATCAGGTGACCCCGTCAGCCATTGGGAACCCTAGCCCTAATACTATCCAATCACAACACTAGCCCTAAAAGCTAGAACCAATAGGAGATCAGGACCTTACAGCCAATCTTAGCCCTATTCCAAGCACCCAATCAGTTAAAAAAAAAACCCTGATCTCTACGTCCAATAGAGGCCCTAGCCCTTCCAGTAGTCCCAACCCTAGTCCAAGCAACCAATGTGACAGGAAGCCCTAGTCCCTACTTCCAATTGAAAGCCTAACCCTACTCTTAGTCCCACACCTATTCCAGCAACCAATCACACCAGAAGCCCTAATCGCTACTTCCAATTAAAGGCTAAACCCTAGCCCTAGTTCCACCCTAGTCCCAACAACAAATAACACAGGAAGCCCTAGTCCCTACTTCCAATAGAAATCATAACCCTAGCCCTAGTCCCAACCCTACATTGATTGAATCACAGACCCAGAAACCAATCAAAACCCTCAAATACCCAACCAATGAGGACACTAACCCAATGCAGTAGAAACATCAGATACAACCACCAATCACTGTATACATGTACCAACCACTAGCAGACTATATAAGGTCCCAGCAACCTCAGACAAGGTTTGCTGGCCAGGGAGTTGAGCTGCTTATCCGGTTCAGAATCTCCTAGGAGACAGACCGGCTCAATCCACACTTTGGACTACTGCAGGTAAAGGCCTCACAAACTTAAAATCTAACACTACTGTTTGAATACAACTTTACTCCCTCTCCTGGCCAAAAACGAAGTGCACAGTCCCTATTAAACACAGTTTAAGCAGCTCACAGAAGCACCCTCTGATGTAGAATATCCCTGTTGCTGGGAGGGGGGGGGACGCAGGGGGGGCTGGTTTCACTGGCTTGTTAACACAAAATGGTGGTTGGGGGTGCACTGTTTAACATACCGGTCTTAGCACAGAGCAAAGGAGAAATTTGGAGGGAAAACTGAAGAGTCACCAGGAATGAGAGGGAAAAACTACAGGTTTTGGACTGCAAATCCCACAATTCAACACGTTAAATGGAAGCAATCATGGGCAGGAAAACCACAAGTTTAAAACACAAAACAGGTGATAAAATATGCAATCACAGGCAGGTTAAAACTACAATTTTAAACTGTAACAACCACAGGCAAAGACAGTAATCACAGAAAGGGAAAATCGTTTTTTTAAACACTTGGGGGGGGGGGGAAGAGACGGCACTAGTCTGCCTCCTTACCACTTCCTGGACTCTGCTCACTGCAATCTGGGGCACAGGTAGGCTGCAACTCACAAGATGGAGGTACCAACAGTATAATTACCAATGCAGTAATGGAAAAACACTTTTTGAAAATGAATGCTCCATCCACAGCAAGGAAAAATATAATTACCAAATATATCAGATCACACTGAAAAATCATTGCCTAATATTTCTGATCCAGTCCTATAATCTCTTCCTATTTCTGTCCGCCCTTTTTCCACTACAGCAAAAATCGATTAAATTTTGTTGGAAATAAACATTGCATTTACTTTATAAATATATGTGTAAAATATATTTGTTACACAATTGTCTAGTATTCTGCAGTCATGGCCGGTAAGCCTGATGGGTTAATGTATGTATATGCTGGTAAATGGGTTAGTTTATATGATGCTAAAGTTTTTGTGTGAGCTGTAGGTCATTCCATGGCAAAAGTTTATTTACTTTTCAGAGAGTTGAGCCAAGTGATTAAGTTCATTGTAGCTTCAAAAACCGTGTATTCTATTCCTCACTGGCCCACATGATGTGATCATGAGCAAATGACACTCAATTCTGTCTTCCAGTGTCCTGTTATATATGTTGTAAAAAGTATGAATGCTCCAGAAGAGATGCACTGCATACTTGTAACTTCTATTGTAAAAAGTTGGAGCAGCCCAATTTAGGCTCCTCTCTTGGACCGTCACAATTTAACAATGAAATACTCATATTTGACATTATATTCATTGTGCCTTAACGAGTATGAAGCATTTAAATGTATTAATGAAATGCAATCATTATAGAGACTAGGGGCCTTATTATCACTTTGGGGGTCGTACAGCAGACGGTGCAAGGCGCCGTCTGCTATAGGACCACCAAAGCTGTGGTGTGACCGCCCGCCAGATTAGAAGTTAAATCCTGGTCTTGCAGGCGATCCTGCGGCGGTCTGACAGTGGCGGTCTGCTAGGCTCATAGAAGAGCCTATCATGCAGACCGCCGCAGTCAGAGCTCCAACTGCACCTTCCTGCACAGTGTGGCATATTTGCCACACCGCAAACATAAGGAGATAATGTACGGAGCGTTGAAACTTATCAGACACTCACCCCCAGTCCCAGATCTCAGTTGAATCCATCATCGTTTCTAGCTCACTCCCCCACCCCAGTTCAGACCCAGCCACATGCAAATCAGTCTTGACCCTGTTCCTCATGGGAACAGTCCAGCCCGAACTGCGAAGCCAGGTCTTCCCTGGACAGGAAACAAGCATTCTGGGACCGGTTTCGAGGTAACACCCCTCATCAGCCAGGCTAGCTTGAATCCAGTGGCAAAGTGAGCAAGGGACCCACGTCTGGGCATTCCCTGCCAACTTAGGGCGAACAAAGCAAACACAAGGAGATGATGGACGGAGCGCTGAAACTTTTCAGACACTCACCCCCAGTCACAGATCTGGGTTGAATCCATCATCGTTCTTTAGCTCACTTCGCCACCCCAGTTCAGAACCAGCCATATGCAAATCAGTCTTGACCCTGTTCCTCATGGGAACAGTCCAGCCCGAGCTGCCAAGCCAGGTTTTCCCTGGACCGGAAACAAGCATCTGGGGACCGGTTTCGGGGTAACATCCCTCATCAGCCAGACTAGCTTGAATCAAGTGGCAAAGTGAGCTAGGGGCCCATGTCTGGGCATACCCTGCCAATTTAGGGCGAACAAAGCAAACATAAGGAGATGATGGACGGCTGCAAATCCAGGGGGGAACTACATGTGCCCTTCCCCCGCATGCACCCCCAGGCCAAAATTTGGCAGGGGGCCCTGCAAGGGCCCCATTTGTTGCATTCCGCCACCCTTTTCATGGCTGGTTCGCCGCCTTGAAAAGGGCGGTGAAATGGCAACTCAGAATATGCTTGGCAGTGCCGGCTGCAGCACCTCCAGCATATTCCCACCTGTGATAGACCGCTGGCCCAGCGGGATCCTTGATCCCGGTGATCCCGGCGGTCTTGTATCGGTCCGACCGCTGCAGTTGTAATACTGCAGGCAGTCCCGCAGTGTGGCAGTGGTTGGACCGCCACCACGGTTTCGGCGGTTTTATGGACCGCCGAACATGTAATTAGGCCCTAAGAGATTTATACATGTGTATACTAATGTTCGGTTTAAACATGTAAGGATGTACTCTTTACTCACGTTTTACACTTAGACTTCAAGTTACATTTGCATTAATTCTGAAAGCTATACCTTCATATGTATAATCATGTATTCAAATCCATATTAAATGCTTAGCTTAAAGTTAGCCTGATTACAGACCTCAATTAATGCATTTTGCTTTGCCAGCATATTCTCTTTCTTTTCAGGTCAGGTGTGTTATCATGATTCTCATTAGCTAGAAACGGCTTATGGTTTGTATTAGACTGCTGATAGTGAGGCCTGTTGGGAAAAACATGGCAGTAAATGTGGAGAATTAATGGTTAAAAGAGGCCTTCTGTTCATCATGTACCAGGAATGAAAGATGTCCAAGGTTGAGAACTACAGTCCCAGTTCGATGTGATGGGAAACTGAAGGGATGTTGCAGATGCACTCAAGTAATGATTGGGTGGGTTCCTGGTGGTGTGAAAGGAGATAAGGACGTTTCTGAATCTCTTGTGACTTTAAATTGGTGTTCTCACAGTTGGAAGAGAGAGAGATTCCCTTTAGACTTCCAGAGGTACAAACCTCTGTGCTTGCCTTATTCTTGCAAGTGTGAAGCTTTACGCTAAACACTTATTTCCTTTTTCCAAGACCTCTACTAAACTCTGATCATGCTGACACCTTCTATGCTCCTGAATTACAGACCCTTAGTAGATGACTCTTTATTTGACTTATGTTTAGAAGAGAGAAGGGAAGCTTCTTTATGGAACACCTGTTTGATGTAAACTGTTTCCTTATTGGTGTGGGTATCACAAGTCTCCATCTCATCTTACTGCGACTCAACCTACTGAGATATTTCAGCTCATCTGCTGTATTGCTTGACCTTTTGAACTTATTATTGGTTTGCTTATATACTCGATTGATTGGTAATTCAAAATAAAACCCTTTAACCATATTTGGTGGTTCCTGGTCCTTATTGTGGAGTCACAAGTTAGAAATGTATTGATGTCTTCTTCCTTTCAATGCTTCATGTCAACCAACAAAGGTTCATGCGACCAATGGGGAAAAATCTTTAACTACTTGACTAAGAGATTACGTTGTAAGGCTCTTTCAGGATGGTTCTGGTTAAAATAAAAAAAGAAGCACACACCGCTCAGTTATACTAAAATGGCCAAGCCTGCCTGCATCTTACTATTCTCTTCTACTATTTACTCATTTTAAAGATGCTTCTGTAGAAATAGATAACCACATAGTTCCAATAACAGGTGGTCAGTCGTGCACTGAATGAGCAACAGTTTCAGCACTGTTTTCTTCATTTTGGAGCCTGGGTACATCTGCTCTGTAACCATCCTTCAGCTGACAGCTGGTGTGATCTTCGACACGCGTTGGTGCTTACACACAGCCCCTATAGCTTAAAACCTATTCCTTAAAACTCACAGATTAATGTACTTTGGGTGATTGTGCAAGAGGACTTTTATTATATAATGTTATGTGATTCCCTCATTTATTTCAATGACACAAGAACCAGTATTTCAGTTTCTGAGACGAGAGTAACCAGGCAGCAATATATTATTATATGGATATCATCAGGAACGCACCCACCTCTTTTCTTGGGCTTGGGTACGGCAGTGCTAAATTTGAGCTGGTGGTTTCCGGTGCTCAGCACCGGCACTTAATTGGTTTCCGGTGCTCGGCAACGGCACTTAATTGTCAACATCACTCTTGTGACAGTCTGCCACATGGTGGTGCTGCTCAGCTAATTTAGAGATGAGCAGAACAACGGTTGTTTATGAATACAATATACACTAAAAATTACTAAATCCTTTTTCCCCAGCCATTCCTTTACCTTTGGGGACCTGGAATAATCTGAACTGTCGCACTTGCAGGTGAGAGAGATGGTTAGTAGTTGTTTTGGCAGCGATGATAGGGGCAATGGGTGGTGCAAGCTGCAGTGGCTTCCTGGTCATGGCCCTGGCACTTATTATTTTACAAATGAAGCACTGGGGTAGGGTCTCATTTTATCCTCATGAAATACGTTTTTCTTACATTTATGCAGTTTGTTGTAATAAATTATATGCACTTTTTATCTCATCTGCACCACCGACATTTAATGAGCTGGTCCTTTTAGCTCAATAGAGCATCGCACGTCTGTCTTGGTTTTTCCACCTTGTTTCCATTTTTTACTTGATTCTATTAAATTGGAATGTCCTGCTGTTTCTTCACACAGGCTTAATGCCATGAAACGAGTCTGGGAATTAAATGGTAACAAAGGTCACTACGAGTTGCCAGCTATTTGGTGCAGAGATACCTGGCGCGAAATGGGCCCAAACTCGGATTCCTGCCGGTATCCCCACACGAAGTAACCAACAATTCGAGTTACTCCATTCGGAAGCAAGAAAAACATGAGAAGCAGGGAGTTTCCACATGTCATTTTCCCTTCCGGGCTTAATAATTAAAATTGCACCAAATA
The DNA here is from genome assembly GCA_963921515.1 of Calotriton arnoldi. Taxonomy (NCBI): domain Eukaryota; kingdom Metazoa; phylum Chordata; class Amphibia; order Caudata; family Salamandridae; genus Calotriton; species Calotriton arnoldi. The sequence goes on along the minus strand of CAWUFW010006331.1, from coordinate 991,969 downwards.
GCAGAACAATTGCCAGTGAGCCACGCCCACTGCCAAAAAGTTGTGATTACAGTGTACACACCTGCAAGCGTTTGTGATCCAGCGGGTTACTAGCAACGAGCATTCATACACCAAATACTCACGTGGGCCCATACATTCATATTACGCTAGCAATTTCCGCTGGTGGGTCAGTTGTACTCTTTATCAAAATCCCTGCTACCAATTACTTTTCTGATTGAAGAGTAATGACTTACCAATGGACCCCTTATTAATTGGGAAGTTTAAAATGAGTGACATTCTTTATAACTCATAATCCTGAAATAGTCACTGAGTCAGGAAGTTTTAAATTGTTTATCTAAAGATTTAGCAGAGTAAAATACAGAACCACATGATACTTAATCGTATATCAAGGATGAAGCATAATAGTCAATTATCGATCAATGACGGTCCCTCAGAAAGAAGAAGATAGAGACAGCAGCGCAACTAAGGTTTGCATTTATAATTACCTAAAAGTGCGAGAACCAAACCCCTTGGCCAAGGAGTTGGAAAGATAGGACCCAGGAAGGATGAAGAGCAAAGACCTCCTCCAGGTTCAGGACAGGACTGGTGACCTCTCTATCGACGACGCCTGCGTCGTTCCCCTCTCTGATACTTCGCTTCTCCTAGAATTCTCAGTGTCTTCCTTCTAATGGACTCCGCCGCCCCCTCCTCAGGACCTCTCTGGACAGTGATTCAGTCTGCAATCAATCAGCCTCTCATGGATCTCGAACTCGAACTTCACTCTGCTTGAGCGTCCTAATGCTAACTAATTAGCTAATTCTATATCTATTATACCCTTCTACGCCCATGTACCTCCCATTAATGTTGCAAAATATGGGTCCACTACTTCTGATTGGACTGGGACAGGGGGTTGATCCTCACACCATATTGATTTAATCCAATTTCTTTAAGCCCATTGTTTTGAAATACCGCCCATCACAATTAATACATTTGCTTTAGTTCCCATCCGTCTCACGACAAAGTTTATTACAATGTTTATATAAATTGTTTCTTTCGGTAGGGACATTGTGGGTACAATAGTTGTTGGCCATGAGGTCATGGCCTTGGACGACGTCCAGGTTGACTTCATCCTCTCCTCTGGGCAGCCTCGCAAGGCGCATGCGCAGAACCATTGTCTCTCGAGTTGCAGTTCAACCAACCCAGGCCCATTTACGAACTAATAAAAGTCAAAGAAGAAAATATTAAAATCACAAATAAATTGTTTCACTGTATACCCACTCTTTCTACTCTATTCCCTTTTAATTATAAATTCTATCCCGCATTAATAGCGTTAGGATACCACAGTTTAATTGCAACATGTGAGCAAGCTGTAGCACGTGAAAGCATTAAGCAGCCATTTTAATACACACTGCGCAGAAGCAAGGATTTCCCTCCAAGCAAAGAAAGACGTCACACCATGTGATATGGTTGACACATGCGCAATAGGTTTCCCGCGTTTTAGCAGCCATTTTAGATTAGACAAGCGTTATTTGTTAGTATAAACACATAGGCAAGCTTCCTTCTACTTGTATTCGTGTGTGTATTTGTTAGTACGAACATTACAAAGATTAATAATTAATACTGTGAGAAGATTGCTTCCGAGCAAGTCTCATTTGTGAGTTCTTGCTCCATCAATCCCCTCTCTGATGGCGTTTCTGAGCCATCAAATTACTACCCACAACCAGATGCCAACTTTAGCATAAAATTGTCTCAGCTTCATTTTTACACTTTCTAATTTTTACGTCTCCTTTTAGTTTCTTGTATAATTCGCTTCTCAGATCTTCTAATTCAATTTCATCAAACTTTCTTTTCTTTCCTTTTCCCGTCACTCTATACATCTCATTCTTTCTACAACATTTGCACCATATTATTATTGACAGTACTATTATTGCTATCCCTGCTAAGGGTACTAATATTTGACCTATAAGTCCTTTCCCTACATTAGCAAACCAGGTACCAATTGATGTAATACTATTTGTCAATCTTTCCCATACACTATCAACTTCCAGTGGTTTTAGTTCATTCTCAAGTTTTGTTATATTCTGTATATATGTTCCAATTTCTGCACATTTATCAGGTATATAAGTGCAACAGTGCTTTGACCTCAATAATTTACAGACTCCGCCCTCTTTTGCTAATATTATATCAAGAGCAAGTCGATTTTGCATAACCATAGATCTAATCGCAACCATCTCCGCATTAATCATTAGAAATCCTCCAGCAGTGTCAGTTGATAAACGATCAACCACTGTAGATAATTTACATATTTTCCTTGAGTTCAGAATTATTCCCACTGAAGGTATTAATGCACCAAATATATCACCTACAATTTCAGAAAAACTAGCTCTTTTACTACGTGTTAATTCACTACTATTTTCATTGCTCCCAGTGTTTCTTTTTACGTGGTATATTTTTGGAAATACTATCCCAAAATAACAACTTCCATACCACCGTGCAGGAAGCCTAAAGTAAGCCTTATTCCCACACACATAATAGATTCCAGGAAAAACTGAATCTGTTCCTCCTTTTAGTCCCCAACTTCCAAGAATTAAGAAATTATGTTCACATTCACTGGTACCGATGAAAACATTGTTATAATCAGTCTTTAACCTATGTAGACAAATTTTCCCTGTCTTTACAAAATCCAGAGCCATAGCAGCTTGAGCCTTGCCAGGTGTGTAACTACCCTCTTTCTCAACCCAAGGTGGCAGATGAGCCTTATGCTCAGAAGCTTTCCTTTGAAAATCTTGTCTTCTATTTTCTACTAAATTCAAAAATATCTTTTCTTCTTCATGTAATGAACATGTTAGATTGCTTCTATGTGCATGTGTTATATCTATCGATTTCATTGTTAGGAAAAATTCTCCCATAAACTGTGCATCTTTACTACTAAGCACTGGATTCATATTCTTTCGAATCGGAACCTCAGAAAATATCACATCTATATTTGAATAATAATACTGAAGTCTCCCTGTTCTATAAAATAAACTAGCCAATACACTACATGATATGCCATAAGTTAATGGCAAGTGATGATATGTTAACCCTTCTGCTACTGATTCAGGTAATTTCATACAGACATAACAATTACTAACGTCCATGGTATCTACATATTGAAACAATAATTTTGTGAAAACATTCAGACTAGTGTCGTTATCTGTTACTTCATGATGAAATTCTGATTCATCTTCTGCCTTTAGTTCTACTCTATTACCTTTCAAGTTATCTGTCCTTGCCTTCGTTTCGTTGTTAATCTTTTTATCCATTATCAAAAGGTAAGGAATTGCTACGATCACAACTAACCATACTATAAGCACCACTACCAGACTACATATGCATATAGCACAGCATCTTTTACAACATTTCTGTTTTGGTCTCCCAGAAACTCTATCGTCAGGCATTTTTGACAAGGAAGATTTCTCTTCTTATCGTTATTTCAAGTCTCTTTACGTTATCAAGGTGGTTTTATTTCTTTCTCATAAGTCAGTTCCGCACTTGTTCCTTCGTCACCACTTTCACTTGACTCTGAGCTCTCGTAGTCTTCAAGGATGATATAAGTCCAATCGGGACCTTTAAATTTGTTGTTCACAAGTTTCAGTCTTTTGCTTTTTCGTGTTTCAATTCCACTTGTTTGTCCCGTTAGGCTTGTCACTTCATTTACTTGTTCTGGATCTTCACTTCTGGTTGTTATGTGGTATTTTACTCTTTTAATGACACTAGGCCAACGATCACCTTTTCTGACCTTCTTTGTTTGCACTGTCTCTTCACTTCTTATTTCTTCTTCAGAAATTCTTGTATTTTCAAGTTGTGGCACAATTTGGTTCTCTTCAATTTCAATTTCTTCTATTTGTTCTTTTTCAGGTCTTATTGGTTTCTTTTCAACTGTTCCACTGTGAGTTTCCAATAACTGACCTTGTTCAGGATCTACGTTTTCATGCTCGAGATTCTTGAGACCTTCTGTTTGAATGTATTTTCCTAGATCTAACTGATTCTGATCAGGGCTTATTGCACTTTGTACTTCTGCAGCCTGACCGCGTTCTTCTAGACCTGTCTGTCCCTGCTCAAAATTTGTTGGTTCGTTGTTGATTTGAGCCCAATTTCCTCTCCCTATCTGATCCTGCTCAGGTTCTCTTATTGTTTCATTTTCCTCTTCCTGAGCTGCTTCTTCTTCACCTATCTGATCTTCTTCAATTTCTTCTAAATTTGCTTGGCTTCTGGTTATGTTGTAAACTTCAGGTATTTCAACCACTGGTATCCAGTCCTGACTTGTGCTCGGTTGTTCTTCTTCAGCTTCCCTGGAATCTCGCACCTGAGATTCTTCAGCTGGGCAACCTTCAGCTTCCTCAGTTATCGATGCAGATTGTGGATTTTCTTCTTCAGGGTCTGGTACTCTTTTGGTGTGGCTTACATGAATCCAATTAGGAAATCCTGCACATTTCACTGCTGTGTTCGTAACTAGTATGACCTGACAAGGTTAGCCCCACCTGGGTGATAGACCCGTTTCTCTGGTGTGATGCTTCACAACCACCCAGTCACCGGGATTCAGATCATGCTCTTGTTCAGGCTGCCTGGAAACTGCGTCTTCCCCAACCTGGTGAGAGACAGAACGCACTAGGTCAGCCAATCCTTTGCAATAATCCAGAACCATATCATCAGTTATATTCAGCAGTTTATTTGTAGGAACATGTGCTTGTCTCATTGCTCTTCCCATGATTATTTCGTGCGGACTCAATCCAGTATTTCTATCAGGAATGCTTCTGAGTCCCATCAAAACAAGTGGCAATGCGTCCGGCCAATCTAACGATGTTGATGCACACATTTTTGCCAGTCTGGCTTTTATTGTGCCATTCATTTGTTCAACCACTCCAGAAGCCTCTGGACGATATGCACAGTGCAATTTTTGCTCAATTCGGAATGCTTCACAGATTATTCTAATCACATCATTGTTGAAGTGCCCTCCTCTATCTGATTCCAAAGTTACTGGGAAACCAAATCTAGGAATGAGTTCTCGTAGCAACAACTTTGCGACTGTAATACTGTCATTCCTCCTGGTAGGGTAAGCCTCCACCCACTTTGAAAACGGACACACTATGACAAGTACATACTTCAGTCCTCTACATGGTGGTAACTGAATTAAATCAAGCTGCAATCTCACAAATGGACCCTCTGCCTTTCCGATTTTTCCAAAACCAATTACTGTTTTTCTTCCTGGATTATGCATTTGGCAAGTTAGACATCTCTGGCAAAGACTCTCTGCTACAGCCCTAAACCTTGGATTGTACCAATTTTGTCTGAAGAGCCTAATCATTGCATCTCTCCCTACATGTGTGTCTCCATGATACATTCTGGCCATTTGTGAAATCAGATAGTCGGGCATGACTGGTCTGCCATCGGTACAAATCCATACATCGTCGTCTGACCTCTGAGAGCATCCCATTATAATCCATGCATTTCTTTCACTCTCATCAGCAACATCTTGTAGTCTTTTCACATCATTCCATGTTTCAGGAGGTGCATACAGCATAAGTTGGCAGCTGATTCCCATTCTTTCAACCCTTTTATTAACTGACAACCTGTTTTTGGCACAGTGTTGAGCCACCAAATCTGCATATCTGTTACCGACTACCACCCAGTCATCTCCTGACTGGTGTGCAGCACATTTCACCACAGCCAATTCTTTTGGTGATTGTATTGCTTCCAACAGTTCTTTTATGAACTGTCCATTTTTAATGGGGGATCCTGAAGAAGTCATGAAATCCCTCTGCATCCATAATTGGCCAAAATCATGCACAACCCCATAACCATATTGGCTATCTGTAAATATAGTTACTTTCTGGTTCTTCCCAATTTTGCAGGCTTTTATCAAAGAAATTAATTCAGCTACTTGTGCAGATTTTACTCCTGGTAAATAGGATGCTTCGACTATTCCAGTTAATTCACATACTGCATATGCTGCAGTTAGTTTACCATCTTCATGCCTTTGGCACGAACCATCAACAAACAGCTCCCTGTCTGGCTCCCTGAGGGGTAGTTCCTGTATGTCAGGACGTGGTTTTGTGCATAATTCCGTGACTTGTAAACAATCATGTTCCTCTTCATCATCTTTAACTTCCTCATGATATGGGTCTGGTAGTAAGGTAGCAGGATTTACTATTGTGCACCTTACAATAGTCACATTTTCAGCACCTAGTATCATTCTTTCATATTTAGTCAGCCGACTAGGAGTAAGATGCTGAGTTCGGGTTCTTGTCAACAGAATCACAACTGAATGTGGAACAAACACTTTGACAGGATGTCCCATTACAATTGATTCACTTTGTTCAATGCTCAAACATGTAGCCGCTACTGCTTTTAAGCAGCCTGGCAATGCGGCTGCCACTGGGTCCAATGTAGCAGAAAAATATGCTATAGGACGTCTGTCCAAACCATGTCTCTGGGTTAGGACTGAAAGTGCACAATTTTCTCTCTCATGACAGAATAATGCGAATTTTCTTTTATAATCAGGCATGCCTAGGGCAGGTGCTGCACACAAAGCATTTCTCAATTTTACAAAAGCTCCTACGCTCTCATCATCCCACTCAACTGGGTCCTTTGCCTTCTTTTTCGTCATTTGAATTAATGGCTTTGCTAGCAGAGAAAACCCTAGTATCCATTGTCGACAATAACCCACTATTCCAAGGAACATTCTCACTTCTCGTTGGGAGACAGGCATTTGCATTTTCTTGATTAGTTTTACTCTTTCAGAGGTTATCCTTCTTTTTCCTCTCTCAATTTGGTGTCCTAGATACTTAACTGCTGTGGTACAAAACTGCAATTTTTCAGGTGAAACTTTATGCCCTTCTTCGGCTAAATGATTTAATAATGCGATGGAGTCAACAACACAGTCCTCTCTGGTGTTAGATGCCACCAGTAAATCATCTATATATTGTACTAAGACTGAGCTTCCTGGCATCACTAGTTTCTCTAGGCACTTTTTCAATATCTGATTAAAGATGGAAGGACTTTCCGTGTACCCCTGAGGAACACGATTCCATACATAGACTTTGTTCTCAAATTTGAATGAAAAAAGATACTGACTATCTGGGTGCAATGGTATTTAAAAGAATGCTTGGCATAAATCAATCACGGTAAACCATCCTGCACTCCAAGGAATCTGGTATAGAATTGCTGCAGGATTTGGCACTATAGGACAACACGGTTCCACAATTTGATTTATTTTTCGCAGATCTTGAACAATCCTATACTTTCCACTAGGTTTCTTTAAACCCATTATTGGTGAGTTACAAGGGCTACTCATTACTTCTTTTAGTATGCCTTGTTTTACCATTCTGTTAATTTCTTCAATGACTCCTGCCTTTACTTCTGCACTCATTTTGTACTGTCTGGTATTTGGGAAAATTGCACCTTCCTTTACAGTGATTTTAACTGGGTCTATTTTGGCCATAAGTCCTACTTCCTTTCCCGTGAAATCCCATACCATGCAATTTACTGTAGTTTTTAATCCTTCTGGCAACTCGTCTTTTGTTATCAAAGAGAACATCTCATCTACTTCTGTACCTTGCTTTGCAATCATAAATTTATATACATGGTCTTCATCCGGGGTCTGAACTGCCACACCATCCGGCGTGCAGAAAATTGTGCAGTTCATTTTACACAACAAATCTCGACCCAATAAATTTACTGGACTGGAATCACACACTACAAATTGATGCATTTCTCTAAAATTTCCAATTTTTACTTCCATTGGTTCGGTAAGAGGTGTTCTAATCTTTCGATTAGCTACACCCACAACTTGGATAGCTTCTCCAGAGAGAGGAAGTTCTGGGATGTCTGCTGTTCTCACAGTAGACCTGGTAGCGCCAGTGTCCAAAAGGAAAGTAATATCATTACCTTTCACATTCCCTTCAACATATGGACCTGACTGATCTACCGGTAAGGATGCGCCAAGAACGCACTCCTTCTCCCCCTCTCCTAGGCACCGTCATTGACTATATGGACAAAAATCGTCCTGTAAAAGAAATTGTGAGGTTACATACTCATTCTTACCACTTCCTCCTTGATATCCGATGTCTGTACCGTGCTTTGCTCTGCTTACATTACCCTGTATAGGTGCAGGTGGCAACTGACTCTGAGGATTTACACCCTGCTGTGAGTCATTCTGCGTCTGTGGATTAAAATTTTGATTTGGGCCATTATTATTCCGCATCTTTTTACATTCATCCTTCCAATGCCCCAATTTTCGGCATCCATGACAAGGAAACTTCTTTTTAGCCTCTTCTCTACTCATTCGTCCTCTCATTTTTCCTCCATTCCCAGTGTCACCATTCGTTCCAGAATATTTTCCCTGATTATCACTTGGATTATCCAAATTAATTCCCTGTCGCTCAGCCATTTTTACCTGAGCCCACATCACTTTCTCTTGCAGTTTCTTGTGCCTATCCTCAATGTCATCTCCACAATATTTTGCATATTTCAAAATTTCGTCAATCGGTTTCCTTGCCAGCACAACATGTGCTGCTTAATCATCTGACAAATCTCTGGTTTTAATCCATAAACAAATGGGTAAACAAATTGACTCATGTTTTTATCTCCAATATCCTCAAATCCACTATACTGTTTGAATACCTGTAATAAATGTTCATAATAGGCATGTACCAATTCGCTGGCTTCTTGGGTAGTTCTGTCTATTTTCACCCAATCTGTTTCTTTTGGTGGTATTTTCCCTTTCAGGTAAGTTATTACCTGCTGATACTTCTTCATTACATCACTTGATGGAGCACCTGTCTTTGGATCTCTAGGATACTCTTCACTCGGCCAATCAACTGTGATTTTACAATCTGTCCACAAATTGGCAGGTACCACTATGTCGAATAAACCATCTAAGTCCTTCAACAATACCTTTGACACTTTCACAAACCTCTCAACTTGCTTGTACCATTCAATCGGTTTTCTCTCAACTTTGGAAAATCATTCGTAAATGACAAAATATCCTGTCTACTCCATGGGACATGTACATACCCTCCTCCAGGCACTTCTCGCATCGGGTACATCTGATCTGCTTTCCCTGTTTCCTTCATCAGGTATTCAGAAGTTGTTCTATTGTACCGTGCTTCTTCTCTTTGTCCATCTAACTTTCCATTTATCTAAGTCTCCCCATTTCTGTAAAACTCATTAATTCTTTTACTTGTAATTTTCGACCAGAGGCATTCATGTTTTCTAAATCTTTGTCCGAAAAATCTGCTCTATAGGGTTTCTGTAACACCTTTGACTTCCCTATTTCAATTCCCATCTGCAAAGCCAAATCTGATAATTTTTCATGAAATATTTTTACATTTCTAGTGATGCTTCTGCATACAAATAATAGCTCTTCTTCATCGTAAGTATTTAGATGATCTACTCCTACATTTCCTGCTATCTTTTCTTCTAACTCGACCTTTAATTTGTAAATGTCCATAATCTTTGGAGGTGAACTCTGTTTGTCTGATCCTTGTGCCCACCTTTCTAAGTCTTCTGGTGTAACTACTGTGGCACTTTTAGTTCCTGATGAGGTTACTATGTTTACATCTTTGGAGCAACTAGGTGTTATTCTTCTAGGAGTACTATTTATAGATCCTCGAATAGGCAAATCCATTGAGGATATCATAGATTCACAATCACTAAATTGATCATCAATTATTACAGGGCCTGGTTTTGGGATTTCTACAGATGTGGGCATTGCTAATGGTTTCGGATAACTTACTTTGTCACCATATAAGGGAACCACTGGACCAATTGTTACAGGTATGGTCAGTGAATCAGGATGGACACTCAATTGTGTTACTTTCTGTATTAATTCTGCTCTGTTTTTATCTATTGCTTCCTTTTCTTTATCATGAAGTACCCTACTAACTGGGGGATTATGCAATACTTGTGGTACCAATGGTGTCTTTAACAGTGGTGCACTTGGGGTGCATCCACTTGCCCCTTCCTGATATGGTGGCGGGTTCTTTAATATTTCTTCCATAAATTCATCTTCAGAATCTCCAAATCTAGTCAAGTGTTTTGTCTTTTCAGTGCATTTATTCCCTGACGATTCTTCTGCCATTAATATTGGATATAAACCCTCTGTAAGCATCTCTCTTCTCCACTGTTTCATCTGACCGTCCCTTGACTCATTTTGGTATCTAGGGAAAAATCCCCTATAACACCTATTACTCCTTGATCGGTCGCGTTCGAATGCCTCGGTTTCCCACTCTTCTAATGCTTCGTATTGAGTTAATCTAGGTCTGGGTTCTAAATCATTCATCCTCAATCTTAAATTTTGAAGAATTCTCCCATTGAAAGTACCATTCTCTGGGAATGCTAATATTCCATCATTTTTGGTATATTCTATCCAATTTTCTAACCATACGCAAGTATGATAACCTCTCTCCATCATCATGAATGAAGCGGGCGTTTTAGCTGGTGGAATGATAATTCCTTCTCTAGTTTTGATTGTTTTATCCCTTTTTAAAATAATTCATAATCTTTTGTAGGAATGACATTTTCCTCTTTTCTCCGTACATTTTTGGCAAATCTCGGTGTATAAAGTTATTTTCTGCACAGCCTAGGAATCTCCTATCCGGACGAATTCCTATTAAAGTTGGATCACGTTTTAACATACGATCTCCACTATCCACTAGGATTTCGACTTCTATGGTAATAACCAATCAAATTCCAGCTAACTTTTTGTCTCTGAACCAATCCTAGCGCAGCCTTTCAGTGACGTCTTTTCTGACGACCCCTCCTTTACAATCTGCGCTTCTCTGTCCCTCGCTGTTTCGACCAATCCCAGCGCGGCGTTTTATGACGTCAATACTACTCCTGACTACAGATCCCTCCTTTACAAGAGTCGTTCCACGCCCGCTGTTTCAATCAATCCCAGCGCGGCGTTTTATGACGTCAGCTTCCTCTCCGGCAGCTGACCCTCCCTTTACAAAATTGTACGCAAAACTTTATTTTCTTTATACTGCTTATTAAAATTCAGTAACATAAAACATTTGCTATCGTGCCAGTTTCACTAACTTGAAAAGAATAGTTTCTCTCACACTTAGTAAAACCTTTCCGTTTACTAAACATACACTACGAGTAAAACCCTTCCGTTTACTCCTCACGCAAGCTTCAGAAATACCTGTTACTTCTTCAATGTTACCCTTTCTAGGTGATATAACATCAAATTTTTACCAGCATATTCCTTTGGCTATTACTCACACTCATAGAGTCCCTAACAAGTACTGATAGCCCTGCTTAACTTTTCAGTACTATTTCTGCCTGACAGATAACCTGGAATGGCATGGTGAGCAAAAAAAGATGGATTTAGGCCCAGATCTCTGTACTGGGGTGAATGTATGACATTGTTCTGCATTCTGTCCATCAACTGTTGTTTTTGCATTTGTCACCCCGAGTGGGACGGGTATACCCAGACGTGGGTCCCGTGCTCTCCATGCCACTGGAATCAAGCTATCCTGGCTGAAGAGGGGTGAAACCCGAAACCGGTCCTAGGATGCTTGTTTCCAGTCCAGGGAGGACCTGGCTTGGCAGTTCGGGCTGGACTGTTCCCATGAGGCACAGGGTCAAGACTGATTTGCATATGGCTGGGTTCAAACTGGAATGGCATGGTGAGCAAAAAAAGATGGATTTAGGCCCAGATCTCTGTACTGGGGTGAATGTATGACATTGGTCTGCATTCTGTCCATCAACTGTTGTTTTTGCATCTGAACCAATCCTAGCGCGGCCTTTCAGTGACGTCTTTTCTGACGACCCCTCCTTTACAATCTGCGCTTCTCTGTCCCTCGCTGTTTCGACCAATCCCAGCGCGGCGTTTTATGACTTCAATACTACTCCTGACTACTGACCCCTCCTTTACAAGAGTCGTTCCACGCCCGCTGTTTCAACCAATCCCAGCGCGGCGTTTTATGACGTCAGCTTCCTCTCCGGCAGCTGACCCTCCCTTTACAAAATTGTACGCAAAACTTTTTATTTTCTTTATACTTCTTATTATTCAGTAACATAAAACATTTGCTATCGTGCCAGTTTCGCTAACTTGAAAAGAATAGTTTCTCTCACACTTAGTAAAACCTTTCCGTTTACTAAACATACACTACGAGTAAAACCCTTCCGTTTACTCCTCACGCAAGCTTCAGAAATACCTGTTACTTCTTCAATGTTACCCTTTCTAGGTGATATAACATCAAATTTTTACCAGCATATTCCTTTTGCTATTACTCACACTCATAGAGTCCCTAACAAGTACTGATAGCCCTGCTTAACTTTTCAGTACTATTTCTGCCTGACAGATAACCTCACTGCAGTATGGCTTCCACTTACCACCCGCTATTCTTTCCCCCGGGGATTTTCTAGACAACATAAAACAACTTTTAAACAATAACAGATGTTATTTCATAAAAGTACAATTCTCATTACCCAATTAATAAAGTATAACCAAAACCATCCTCTGCTAGCCAGAAAACTGATCCAGCGGGTTACTAGCAACGAGCATTCATACACCAAATACTCACGTGGGCCCATACATTCATATTACGCTAGCAATTTCCGCTGGTGGGTCAGTTGTACTCTTTATCAAAATCCCTGCTACCAATTACTTTTCTGATTGAAGAGTAATGACTTACCAATGGACCCCTTATTAATTGGGAAGTTTAAAATGAGTGACATTCTTTATAACTCATAATCCTGAAATAATCACTGAGTCAGGAAGTTTTAAATTGTTTATCTAAAGATTTAGTAGAGTAAAATTCAGAACCACATGATACTTAATCGTATATCAAGGATGAAGCATAATAGTCAATTATCGATCAATGACGGTCCCTCAGAAAGAAGAAGATAGAGACAGCAGCGCAACTAAGGTTTGCATTTATAATTACCTAAAAGTGCGAGAACCAAACCCCTTGGCCAAGGAGTTGGAAAGATAGGACCCAGGAAGGATGAAGAGCAAAGACCTCCTCCAGGTTCAGGACAGGACTGGTGACCTCTCTATCGACGACGCCTGCGTCGTTCCCCTCTCTGATACTTCGCTTCTCCTAGAATTCTCTGTGTCTTCCTTCTAATGGACTCCGCCGCCCCCTCCTCAGGACCTCTCTGGACAGTGATTCAGTCTGCAATCAATCAGCCTCTCATGGATCTCGAACTCGAACTTCACTCCGCTTGAGCGTCCTAATGCTAACTAATTAGCTAATTCTATATCTATTATACCCTTCTACGCCCATGTACCTCCCATTAATGTTGCAAAATATGGGTCAACTACTTCTGATTGGACGGGGACAGGGGGTTGATCCTCACACCATATTGATTTAATCCAATTTCTTTAAGCCCATTGTTTTGAAATACCGCCCATCACAATTAATACATTTGCTTTAGTTCCCATCCGTCTCACGACAAAGTTTATTACAATGTTTATATAAATTGTTTCTTTCGGTAGGGACATTGTGGGTACAATAGTTGTTGGCCATCAGGTCATGGCCTTGGACGACGTCCAGGTTGACTTCATCCTCTCCTCTGGGCAGCCTCGCAAGGCGCATGCGCAGAACCATTGTCTCTCGAGTTGCAGTTCAACCAACCCAGGCCCATTTACGAACTAATAAAAGTCAAAGAAGAAAATATTAAAATCACAAATAAATTGTTTCACTGTATACCCACTCTTTCTACTCTATTCCCTTTTAATTATAAATTCTATCCCGCATTAATAGCGTTAGGATACCACAGTTTAATTGCAACATGTGAGCAAGCTGTAGCACGTGAAAACATTAAGCAGCCCTTTTAATACACACTGCACAGAAGCAAGAATTTCCCTCGAAGCAAAGAAAGACGTCACACCATGTGATATGGTTGACACATGCGCAATAGGTTTCCCGCGTTTTAGCGGCCATTTTAGATTAGACAAGCGTTATTTGTTAGTATAAACACATAGGCAAGCTTGCTTCTACTTGTATTCGTGTGTGTATTTGTTAGTACGAACATTACAAAGATTAATAATTAATACTGTGAGAAGATTGCTTCCGAGCAAGTCTCATTTGTGAGTTCTTGCTCCATCATTTGAACTCACTTAAGGAACGTTCCTTATTCATGGACATTTTAAAGTAGAGTTCACGTTAACGTCGTCAAGTCTGTTATGGTGTTTTGGGGGGCTAACAGAAGACTTTGGGGGAACTGAGAATCCTTTCGTAAGCTGCACGCAGGGGCTCAATTTCTTTCATAAGAAGTAGCGTTAAGAAGCGGTGATAATCAAAGCGGCTGTGGTCAGTCGACTGGTCAGAAAATGAGCTCTTAGTAAATAGCAAAGATGTTACACAATTTTCTCATGAGGTGTTTTTTGTGTTTTTGGTTGCGAAGGAGCCACTGTACAGCAGAGGAGTCCGAACACAGTGAAATTCTCACACAAGACTTAAGTCTTACACTGACCACAGATCCGTTCTACTAATAATAGTTTAAGAGCAGCGCTAGGAAGGGTGCTGTGAAATCTCTTTTCTCAACATATGTACTCGGAGGAGACAAAACATAATTTATACTCTACTCGCCCACCCAAAACAGAACTTTTTTTGTATTTAATTGTGAGCAGCTGTGAAATTAAGGCATCGGTTACCACTTTATGACTTCATGTCTCCAAAACACATAATTCCAGATCTGGGCTTTTCTGTTATAAACCATTGACTTCAGGCGTATTACTGCAACGGGGTCATCTGAAATGCAACAGGACTGCAACCCCCAGAATGCACTTGGTTGTTAAATAAAACCCCAGGAGTGGGGCACTGCATCCTTCGTGACCTGGAGTTATCTGGTAACCATACCTTAGAAGCAGCAAAGAAGAGCACTCAGGCCTGAGAGATGGGTGGCTGTAGTAGGAAAAATCCAATGCCTGCCCGCTTCAAATTCTAATTGTAATTGCATTTATATAGCGCTTACTACCCCTGACGAGGCGTCAAAGCGCTTTTTTGGCGACTAGCACCCTACTCTAGAACCCAAAAAGGATTAGTGGTGAATTAGCATAGGGAAATATGAAATTAATTTGAGCGGTGGACATGTCAGTCTGTTATTTGGATTGAAAAGGATAGTGGAGGGTTAGAAGAGGGAAGGGTTTGCACGCTGCTGAACAGTGGAATTTTCTCTGAGTGAATGTAACTCAGTGTAGAAATGGAAACTGATATTTGTGATGTCTATCTCCTCACGTGGCAGCGATGAGCTGTGGTTACAGCCAGTGCACCCCTTTATGAATGAAAACTCAGTATTGGTGTATTTGGGACTATCTGATTTCACTTGACGTCATTTTGTAGTGACTTGCAGAGCATCTACTCTGTGGCAAAGAAACTGACAGAGAAATAAATATATACATGCCATAGACCTACGAAGGGCCAGTGGTGAACTCAGTGAATGCAATTTAGAGAAGATAGGTTATGAGTTCTCTCTGGATAGGGAATGGCGCTGGTATCTAAATTCACACGGGCCAGCTTTGGGATCCAGGAAGTGACTTGGAATAGAGATGGCAGGAGCCGGATGTTTAGAAGAATCTCTCCGGTGCTACTGAGGGCTTTTTAGCTTTGAATCACTTGCCACTTTTAAACTGTGCACTTGTCAGTGCTTTTTCTTCTGTGTATAGCAATATGAATCCTACTGACCAGATTTGGCATAAGTGGTTTTCAGTGTCTGGCTTCTGCTTTCTTCTCTAAATAGTACTTTGGCTGGTGACTGTGGTTCAGTAACCATCACAGGAGACATTTTCAAGTAAGGGGCTTTGCTCAGTACTGTTGGCCAGCGGGGATGTAATCTGGTCCCTTTTCAGCGGCCAGTGCATTACCTTCAATGTGCAGGTGTGTGTGTGTGTACGCGTTTGTACTGCATTTAGTAAGCAATGGATCGCTTTACCTTGCAGAAGGGTGGACAACAATATAGCCAGTATGCAAGGAAGGAAATGCCTCATACGTGTCGTAGGATGCAAGGAGGGGTCTAGAGAGAAAAGAGGTTAGAAGAGCTGCGCTCCTTCAAAAAAAATGTTTGCGCTCCTTTCTGACACGCACACGTTTTGGGGGCCCGTATGATGTGGGTAATGATGTTGTTCCAGAACTTTACATCATAGGTAACTAGAATTGGCAATGCCAATAGGCCTGTCTTTATGTGCAGCACCCAGGACTCACAAAAGCATGACACCCACTATGAATTCACAAGAGTACGCCTTGCTCAGCACTCACAAACTATGAACCCTGCACTCATACACCTCTCAACCACAACACATACTGAGCTTACCCTGTAGTCAAATACCATGCACCCTGCACTCCTAACACCACACACCTTGCACCTACCCACTTCTCATCAATCAATCATTTGTAGAACGCTGCAAATCACCCGTGAGGGTCACAAGGCACTTTAGCTGTTCACTGCTGTGTGGGGGTAGTTAATTAAAACAACTAGGTCTTTAGGTCTCGTCTGAATTGTTTGACTGACAGTGCAGTCCTGAGGTGCAGGGGGAGGCTGTTCCAAGCCTTGGTTGCCAGGTGCTAGAAGGAGCGCCCTCCTCTGTTGGTTTGACAGATCCATGGGGTGTCTGTGATGGAGAGGGAGGCTGAAAAAAGATGTCTGGCCAGTTGGTGGAAGGTTAGGCGATTGTTGATGTATGCTGGTCCTTCGTTGTGCAGGGTCTTGTAGGCGTGGGCCAGCATCTTGAACTGGCATCTCTTCTGGATCGGGAGCCTGTGTAGTTTCTTGAGATGGGTTGTGATGTGGGTCCTTCTGGGGAGGTTGAGTATGAGTCTTGCCGCTGAGTTCTGTATTGTTTGGAGTCTCTTCAGGAGGAGTGCAGTGATTCCTATGTAGCGCGTGTTTCCGTAGTCCAGTTTGCTGGTGTTGAGGGCCTGCGTGACTGGTGTTTACCGGGAGCCACCTGAAGATCTTGCAGAGCATGCGAAGGGTGTGGAAGCAGGCGGAAGAGACTGAGTTGATTTGTTTCTTCATGGATAGCTTATTATCCAGGATAATGCTGAGGTTGCGGGCGTGGTCTGTTGGGTCGGGGGTGTACTGAGCTCCGCGGGCCACCATGATCCTTTCCACGGTGAGGTGTTGTTCACAAAGATTAGGCATTCTGTTTTTCCCGAGTTGAGTTTAAGACAGTTATCCTTCATCCAGTCTGCCACATTCATCAATCATCTGTTGAAGTTAGATTTTGTGGTGGAGGAATCTTCAGACAGAAAAAGGATGAGCTGTATGTCGTCGGCGTAGGAGATGATGTTGAGTCCGTGTGATCGGACGGTGTCGGCCAGAGGGGTCATGTAGGTGTTGAAGAGGGTCAAGTTGAGGGTCGATCCCTGGGGTTCTCCGCAGATGACCTTCTTGGATTTTGAGGCGAATGGTGGGAGAGGGATCCTTTGGGTTCTGCTGGGCTCATCCTACAATCAGACACCGCTCACCCACCTTTCACTATGGACTCACATAGCACTAAAACAAAACTCTCCCTGGCTGCTCACCTTTTACTCAGTCACCTCACCCTACATACCCCTGCAGTTCTCACCCTAAGCTCACACACCGCTCACCCTACACACATACACGCACACACTCTTGCTCACGCTAAAAACACATAACACTCGCCTTCTACTCACACACTGCTCACCTTGCACGTACAACGCTCACCCTGTAGACACATGGCTCACATACTTCACTGCTTGCATTCACATCACTAACACACTACTCATGCTGACTTCTCACCCAGCACTCACCCTATACACTCAGACGCAGCTGACCTTGCACTCACCATACACATTCATGCACTGCTCACTCGGCACATATATCCTGTACTGACACCGCTCACTCTGCACGCAGACACTGCTCACCCTACACTCAGACACACTCGGACACCATTCACACATTTCTTACCTAGCAATTTTCACTCCGCACCTATTAACCTCTCATCTTGGACACTCACTCTGCATTCACACACATCTCACCTTGCACTCACCCACTACTCATACTCCTTTCACCCAGCATTCACTTACCACTCACCCAGACTTCACTCTCCGCTCACCTACCACACCTTGCACACACATTGCACACCTTACTACTCACACACCATTCATGCTCCACCAACATTGCTAACCTTATACTCACACACAGCTAACAGAAAGAAAACTCATCCTGCCCACAGCTCACCCTGCACTTACACAACATTTACACACCTCTCCCTCTGCACTAACACCACTCACATACTTCCCATCCTGCACACACAAACCTCACACCGACTGCTCAACTCGCACTCACACACCTCACACCCTGCATTTGTCACCTTACACATGCTCATACTTCACACACCTCGAACACTCACACACTGCACTCAGACATTTCTCACCATGCACTGCTCACCCAGCGCTCAGACATCGCCCACCTTATACAGAGAGGGCTCACAGTCACAATGCACTCAGTAAGAAGAAAGCCCTTGGTTCACTTTCAGATAATGGAGTCTTTTTCTGTTCAGTTTCATGGTAAAGTGAAAACGTACATTAATGAATGATTCTGGCAAGTATCTACCCAAATGGAGCCTAACTTGCCTTACCCGGAATTACTGGGTCCTTTTACAGAAGTTTCTATTCATTGTGGGAGTTTACAGTTGCCACTTACCACCTGCTTCAGCAGGTGGTAGATGGCAGCAGGGGTGGTGGGGAAGGGGGGCAATGGGCCCGGTGGCCCTGCCATGTTGTTGCCTGGCTGGGAGGAGAGTTGTCTGTGCCCCCCTTGGTGCTGGAGAGGTCAAGTGCTTCTGCCTGTTACCCCTAACCCTCACCAGCATCGGTTCTACAGGGTGATGATCATCTCCCCGGAAGACAGAGTACAGGGTTTTGGAATCTGTACTTTATGTCCTGTAACATCTGACCACTCGTAGTTGCACAGAGCAATATCCCTGCCTGGGGATACCGCTGTGGGCAACTCACGAGGACCGACGCGAATCTGATGGAACAAGTCCTAAAAAAAGAAGTGGGGGGACTAACCAGGTTAGGCAGTATGCAAGTGAAATCATGACGCGTGCCATCACAGCGCATGATGTCACGACGCGTGACATTGCACGTGACATCACAGGAAGTGACATCAGATATTAAGACCTCACACATATGTTTATCAGGTATATCATGAGTACATTTAAGCTCATTATGAGATTTAACAAATGAGATTTGGCGTTGGGGTTGTGCCAAAAAAGTGGCGCAATCCCGATGCAAAATCTGGGCCTCAACTAATACATAATTTTTTTAAACACTGCCACAAAGAAATTTGCAACAAGGAGAAGCATGGTAATAGATCTGTTATGCTTAATTGGGTGCAAAGTCTGCATTTTAAAATATTTGATTGGGTTAAGGCATCTGCTGTGAAGGTGCCCAGTAAATCTCAGGGAATAGTAATAATGGTGAGATAACTCTGGTGGTAAATGCACTTGCTGGAGAGATCTGTGTTTTGTAAAGTCCCAGATTTGAATCAAAGTAGTAGAGAAGGTAAATGTGTCTCCTGCAAAGCACATCATCTAACACGCAGATGATAGATTTTAATTTTATGTAGATAGTAAAGTGGGTTACTGCTTTTAACGCAAAGATTCTTTTGTTACCTGCAGTTCATAAATTGCAATCCTTCTAAAAGACCACAGTGAGGTATGAAGGACATGTGACTCTTACACCTTGTAACCCACACTGTCTCATGTAACACATCTTGTACATTGATTTAAACATGTACATGATTTATTGTCAATGTATAATGTGTTTGTTACTGACACCCTGCATTGGGTTGCATAGCGTTATAAAATAAATAAAATAGTGCTATTGAAATTGTTATTTGTGTAAATACTGGGACAGACTAACACACCTGACATTCTTACAGGGCATGCATCTCTTATATACAGGGACTGAAAAAGGCAAAAGCTGCCTTTCTTAAGTACCTGTGGAGAGAGAACAAGCTGTATGCCTTTGTTTCCCCTCCGTGGCATTTACATTTAAGTGTGAGGTTCCAGGCCGCCTCCAGTCAGGATATTCAAACAAAAGGAGGCCCGATGGCCCCTTAACTTCGGCCCAGCTGGAGGTGAAAAAAGCTCCCTTACTGCCTGCACGTTGCTGCTGATAATCAAAAGCAGACAACGTGCAGGCGCTGCTGAACGTGTCCCTGTGTCTGAAAATGACACCGGGACAAGTTCAGCATATTTCTGTGGAGCTCAACTTCTTTGCAGGAGGGATGGCGTCCACCCTGTGAAAATAGTGGGTGGACGCCGTGTACCAGCGTGTACCCCCGACTTGTGGCATGGATGGAAGCGTACTCTGATGAGATTGTAATGGAATCATTCCAATGAAAGCTTTAAAGACAGCTGCCACAATTTCAACAATCTGATCATGAGGCCATTTCTTCCATCCTTCCTTTGCCCCCCGGGCTTACTTCTCTTAAATTCGCACTGCGTCTGCCCCTTGTCCCTCGCTAGAAACGTCAGTGAATCTGCCGTCTAATGCCATCCCATCCTTTTCTCTGTGTGGTATCGGACTGCGGCTCACTAGTCCCCTTTGTACTTCAACACCCTGAAAAAGAAAGGTCAAATGGCCGCGTCTCGGAGCCTCGCATCTTTTTATAGTTCTTCCACCCCCCATAAAATACAGCGCTATATTGTAAGATATACATGTGTGTATATGTGTGTATATATATATATATATATATATATATATAAGGACTAAAGCATCTGAGTTTTTTTCCCATCAGCAGTGTGCACTGTGCGAATATTTGTGCTCACTAGCAATAAGGCTGTTCAGGCTGGACTGTGCCCATGGGTAGCAGGGTCAAGGGTGATTTGCATATGGCTGGTCACATTCTGGAATGGCATTGGGGATCAAAAAAACGATGGATTTAGGCCCAGATCTCTGTACTGGGGGTGCATGTTTGACATTGTTCAGCATTCTGTCCATCAATTGTTCTTTTTGCATTTGTCACCCCGAGTGCGAGGGGTATGCCCAGACGTGGTTCCCGTGCGCACCATGCCACTGGAGTCAAGCTAGCCTGGCTGATGAGGGGTGATACCCCGACACCGGTCCTAGGATGCTTGTTTCCGATCCAGGGAGGACCTGGCCTGGCAGTTTTGGCTGGACTGTTCCCAAGGGGAGCAGGGTCAAGGCTGATTTGCATATGGCTGGGTCCAGACTGGAATGGCATGAGGAGCAAAGAAACAACAGATCTCGGTACTGGGGTTGAATGTTTGACATTGTTCAGCATTCCGTCCATCAATTGTTCTTTTTGCATGAGCAATAAAGGCCAAACAATGAATCAAATATAAGAACAATAGGTAAACCTTCCATAAGTGCTGCCTCAAGTATCATCTTACACATTCCTCCAAAAGTAGAATGCTGACTTATCCCTTCTATTCCAAATTTCCTAACACTTTTCTTTTGGTTTCTCTTCAGTAATTACAATTTCTTTATCATATCACCTTATTTTATACTGTGGCTATGGATTCTACTACTAAATGTTTCCTTTATTATTTTTATATGAGTTTACTGAGAATTTACATTGTAGCTAGCGCACTCTCTAAAGCAAAACATAACCACCTTAGGAAAGCCTTTGGTAGGGTCATATTGAGCTCCCTAAAAAGGTTGAGGTGATTCTTATTCGTTTATAAAACCTTAGAAGACCTTGACACCCCAAGATTTCTGAGAGATGATTACCCATCTGTAATCAGTATCTATCAACTTCAGTTAGGTTTGGAATAGTACCTTCCTTCATTACAATTGCAACACCCTCCTTTTTGGATCACACATGTTTCCTCCCGGTATTATTGCATTAAGAGGTGTGTCTCTTGAAGGTTTGCCACCACTGTCTTCTGTTTCTTAACCTTATACCTTTTAATTGGATTGCTTGCTCCCTTTGTTTTCCACATAGTTATTTTTATGGGGTAATTTTCATTGTGCATGTACTTCTTTGCTGATCTCCCCCCAGTTGTAGTTCTCATAAAGGGTATCTCACACTTTACGGAATACCCGTCTCTTTGTAGTCCCAAATGTCACAGGTGTGGCCGTGTGTTTGTGTTTTTTCATGGTGGCAACATCTTTTGCTCCATTGCCCTTTGTGGCTGAGTCTGCTCCGGTATGGTCATTATCACATTTGTTATCATGCCTTTTATAAATATAGTATTCCGTATTACAAAGTCAAATGCAGGATGTGTCATATTCTTATTGGCGGTGGTTGGGTGGTTCTTATTTCCATTCCATTTATGTCTTAATGGTCTCAGGTTGACTTCTGAGCATTACAAGTGCTTATCGTTTTGTCCATTCCCCTAAGTTTGGCCATATGAAATTCCGCATCTGCGCCTACCGAAGTAATAGTGAAGGATTACCAGAACTTCTTTCAGGTTTGATAAGTTGTACTGGTTATTTTTTTCTTGAATTTTTTTTCTTGATCTTTTCATGTTTACAACCACATCAAACAACATATAGTAGAGCAACATGAGCATTGAGAAAAACGCTGTTCCGAACATTTCAAGCAATGTGAATCCATTACAATACATGGAGCAATTCTCACGCTTCATAGACTTTAAGTCCCACCACCTGCATTCTTCATCTGATTTAATCCACAGGTCCTCCTCCCCGCAGTCCTTTACGTGGGTCTGTTATCAATGGGATTCAATTATTTAGCGAGTATTTCTCCCCAAGCCACTAAGTCGTTTGCAACTTTGTCATCTTGTCGGGTAAGCTTCATATGTTGTTCGTCAGCTATCGCCCACTCCACTAAATCTTTCTTCTAATGCTTAATGTTAGCGGCTCAAGATGCCACCCAGTGTATGGCAATCCAAACTTTGTACCAGGATCATGTCTAATGCAATCAATTTAGCTTTCGTTTTCTGGTGTTTCAGGTGTGATACAATACCCAATAAACAGTTTCATAGAGCTCTCCAAGTCCAGCTCTGCAGCTTGGGCCATGGCTTCTATCACTTCCCCCCAGAATCCAACAATGGCACCCCCATGTTGTATAAAGGAAGTCTGCGGTGGGCTGTCCCTGTTTCCCGAGCACCGTGGGTGTAGTAGGATAGATCTTGGAGAGTTTTTTAGGTGACATGTACGTTATGTGTCAGCACTCCTGAGCTCAGTCAGTCATACCTTCCCATTCAGTATCAAAGGCTGCATGAAGGTAAGTTATCAGTCGCCTTTAGCCTGATAGTGCTTATGATTGCTGCATTGTGGCGGGTTCCTGTGGTTTGGCAGGGAGTGTGCGCCACATCATTGTTCTTCTAGCATAGTACAAAAACTGTCCCCGTGCTACACCCAACAGCTCCTGAACTTGTGTGAACGATATGAATCTATTCTTAAGAAATAAACCACCATCGTGTTCACAACCCCACTCGTGCCAGGTTGTGTTGGAGATGTCTTTATGCATATTGTAAAATGGCATCAAAACCCACAAGGGCATATTCTTCGCAAAGGGGTGCCTACGTAGTATTTTGCAGACCCCTCTGTGCCATATTTTTGCCATCAGTCATGGCAAATATGGGAAGTATTTTGGGACTCTGTTTTCCATCATGAACACATCTAACAACGCATAAAGATCATACGCGCCTTCCAGTAACAACTTTTACCAGTTAGGGCCCTCATCTGACCAACTCAGTGCTTGTTCTAGTTGTGATACCGAATAATAATACAGGCATCCAGAATTCTACTCCCCCACTAGCTAAGCCCAGTCACATTTTATCAGGGCAAGCTAATTTTAGGGCCTACTGGCCCAGTCTGGTGAGACAACTGGAACTGACAAACAACAGATACTCTGTTCATTCAGAACATGAATGATAAATAAAGATGCCTTTAAATATTGTTTTTATGTTGTCACTTCAAAAACAGAGGTCAAATGTCAGCTTATGTCTTCCATTGTTGCATTTTTATCCTGGTGATTGGTGTTTACTTGTCTTTCTCTGACTGCAAAGTTAGAGGATTTTATAAAGTGAACTGTCTGATAATCCTTCTGGACACACAACATTTAATTAGCATGTGAATGAAGTGTACAAATATTTCAAAATATATTTCAGTTGTTGGGCAAGCACTTTTTTTGTAATTCTGAAGTGAGATGGAAACAAAGATTTGTATATGGCCAAACAAATCTTTACATGGTGATGTGCAAAAGATAAATATTTGCTGAAACTCGATTTACACACATTATTGTTTGTACGCGAAATAGTTTTATCAGTAAAACTGCATGTCAATGTGGACGTTTGTGGCCATTTCAATAGAAAAAGTCTGTCTGTAAATGACAGCGTGCTATCACAGCATGCTTTGAGTAATATTTATTAATAGTAAGAGTTTTTAAACACAAACTGAGAAATATTCCTGCCCCCACCCTGATAAAAACACTATTTGTGAAATGAGAGGCAAGTCAGAGGTCATCTGTGCCCTAAATGCAGGCAAGATTTTAATTATACATGGAGCGAAATTCTTGTCTATTAAATAAAACAAGAGTTTTATGCACAGCAGACATGCTGAACTCACATATACCTCATATATGAAGTTGCTCTCACGCGTGATAATGAAGAGAAAGGTGACTCGGTGAAAAAAAATATTTGCTTAGGATTACACAATTTGAGCCAAATTTATGGGTCAAGCGCATTACATTTATTTCGAGTAGATTTTTCAAGTCACTAGACCAGCAGATTTGGTAAAATTTTTCAGATTTTTCAAGGCCAGATATATTAACATGTTGAGTAATCCTAGTCCGCCCTGTCGGCAGCTTGCTTTAAGCAAATAAAAAATAAATTACGAAAGTTGCAGCTAAACACATTGATGCAAGCCCGGCAGGAGACAGGCTGTGACATAACCTCCAGAGCTGCCGACTTTGAAACTGGGGTACCGGGTTTGAGTCTCGGCGTCGGTAAAACTGTGCCTTAAAAAAAAAGAATGTAAATGCATGATGATCATCACTAAAACAATGGCAAAAGGAAACAAAATTAGGAATATCGATAAGTAAGTCAAACAAAGCATTTACACATTAGGGAAGCCGTCGGATAAGCATGTGAACTGTGTTTCGTCACTGGAGAGTGGGAGGGAGGGTGAGAGCGTCACAATAGATATGAGGAGGCCAGCTCCGGGGAAGCAGGCTTTTCCGCCAGTAGCTTCAAGCGAGCAAAAAATACAGTACGATAGTCACAGCCAAATACACTGATGCCTATGCCCAGCAGGAAAGAGACTGTGGCGTAACCTCCAGACTTTGAAACTGGGGAACCAGGTTTGAGTCTCAGCATCGGTAAAACTGTGCCTTCAAGAAAAAAAAAATAGAGTGTAAATGCATGACGATCGCCACTAAAACAATGGGAAAGGAAACAAAATGAGGAATGCCAATAAGTAAGTCAAACAAAGCATTTACACATCAGGGAAGCCGTCGGATAAGCGCATGAATTGTGTGTTTAAAAACTAAAAATGCCACAAGCTAACTAAGCGAACTACAATCCGTAACTGAGTGCTAGTCGATGCAAGCAAAAATAAAAAGAGTACTCACAAAGTGTAATAAATAACATGAAGAGTAAGCACATGTAACAGGGGCAGTCCTCATGGGAGGTCACTAAAGTACAAAGGAGGGACTACTAAGCATATTAACCAAACAAAAGCAAGAATTTACGAAGGACAGTAAAAGGAACCAATTAAAAAGATGGGCGGTGCTTGAAGCCCATATTGGAGATACAACATGTCTCAAAGAGACAGCGTGCATGCGCTGCCTAGGGGAGACCTAAAAATCATTTATATTCACCAGTTATGATTAGCAAAGCATCCAGAGCTCTCTCCCAGTGCACTATTTGCGACCTCACATGATAATAAACTAACCACACCAAAATGACATAATTGATGAAACTGCATATTGCACACTCTTTTCTCTCTCACTGAATAAAACATTAGTTAAGCTCCATTTAACATTGCTCATAAAGCAGTCAGATAATGTTTCCAAATAGGGTTGTGGTGTGTCCACTACAAACTCTCAAAACACATGAAATACTCCAATTAAGGTGGTGGAGAAAACTTAAAAATTTCAGTTCTTCAAATTGTTTGTTTTGTAAAGTAGCATTCCTTAAAAACATACAAATAAATACATTTTCTGCAAATGACACAATAACAAGTAGAGATGGTAAAAATAAGATAAAAGCAGAAGTAATAATAATGTGCTATTGCTCTACATAGAACATTAATTCATATTTTTATCTTTAAGTTGATAAAAGAAGGAAAAAAGCAATGGCAGCCTTGTAGTCGATAATATGCTTGTTTAAAATGCTAGTGAATTTAATACTATTCAATTATACTCTATAAAATCATGTGAGTCTCATAGCAGTAGGTGCACTAAATAAACAATAGAGGCTGCAGAAAACACAATTATCTACCATTTGAAAAGAGCACTTCCTTATACTTGTATCTATGATTATTGCACTTGTAAAAGTCTGCAGCTTAAAGTTGGACTGACTCGATACTCTCACGTGCAACATAGTGACAACTTGTAGACTCAGTTACACATTAAAATTTTAAACCTTTTTACTTCCTCATAAGCCCTACAGCGAATAGATAATTGCTCAACAGTTTAGTTGAAT
Source organism: Calotriton arnoldi (assembly GCA_963921515.1). Taxonomy (NCBI): domain Eukaryota; kingdom Metazoa; phylum Chordata; class Amphibia; order Caudata; family Salamandridae; genus Calotriton; species Calotriton arnoldi. The sequence goes on along the minus strand of CAWUFW010006331.1, from coordinate 965,382 downwards.
CTGAAAGTGATTACTGCAAAGAAATAACAGTGTTTGAAACACATAGATAACCAACAAAAGGATCCACCATCCATCAACTATGGCACTAAGCTCCCCAATAAAAGGCTGAGCTCTAATATATATATATATATATATATATATATATATATATATATATATATATATATATATATATATATATATATTCACTGAAAAAAACATAGGTTTCAGGGACGTTATAGTTAGAAATTAACATTTAAAAAACTTTTGAAATTCACTGAAAAAACCATAGGTTTCAGGGACGTTATAATTAGAAATTAGCATTTTAAAAACCTTAGAAATTCACTGAAAAAACCATAGGTTTCAGGGACGTTATAGTTAGTTGGAGATTTCACTCGTACAAAACCATAGAAATTCGGCCGTTATAGTAAGTAGACCTAACTATAACTCACGCCCCCACAATGCACTGCTGATGACGTCACATATTACATCACTCATGACATGCTCAGTGACATCACTGATGACATCGCAAATGACATCACTCATGACATCATCCAGTGAATGTGTGTTTCTGTAAAGTATAAAAATATGTTTTATATATATATATATATATATATATATATATATCAAAAAACAAGGAGTTCATAATACTCCCAAGGTCCGGTGCACTCACGGGGTATGTATCGGCGATAAAACATCCGCAGACGCGTTTCTGGCTCTTGCCGTCATCAGTGCGGAAAAGCCGTTAATAAAACAAACAGTCATTAAAACGGTCCTGCCATATGGTTGGTGGATCCTTGGCCAATGAAGGGGCAGCAATGGGGCGTCACTGTCTTAATTATTTATTGCCTAATGCAATTTCTATGGCGCTCCCATCGCTAAAAAAATCAATTGGCAGCCGTAATAACTGTGCCTGTACAGTTTTAAGTTGGGGGATTAAGTCCCCTTGAATCCTGAGGGTCCCTGGGGTCCAACTAGCCCACCAGGTACCTCCAGTAAGCGCCACAGAGCTGCGTTGCAGAGAGATCCCCAGGGCTCGGGGGTCCGTAACGGACCCCGCATTTGCAATATTAGTGCCCCGGGGAGGTGGCGGTCCCCGGGGCGTGTGGGGGGGCCTCGAGCCCCCCCCCACAGATTTGTTTTGTTTTTAAAAAGCCCCAGGGGATGGCGGTCCCCGGGGCAGCGGGGGGCCGTGTGCCCCCGCGAATAATTCATAAAAGCCCTGGGGGTGGCGGTCCCCGGGGCTTGGGGGGGTCTTGGAGGCCCCCCCACACATTAAAAAGGAAGCCCCATGGGGTGGCGGTCCCCGGGGCTGCAGGAGGGCCAAGTGCCCTCCCGCACATAATTTTAAGCAAGCCCCGGGGGGTGGCGGTCCCCGGGGCTGTGGGAGGGCTGAGTGCCCTCCCGCACATAATTTTAAGCAAGCCCCGGGGGTGGCGGTCCCCGGGGCTGCGGGAGGCCCGCGTGCCCTCCCGCATATTTTAAACATAACCCCGGGGAGGTGGCGGTCCCCGGGGCTGCGGGGGCCCCCACGGGCCCCGCATATATTTGTTGGCAATGCCCCCAGGACCTGGCCCACCCGGGGGCCTCAATTAAATGAAGCGCGGAAGACCGCGCTTCATTTTTAAAAAAAATTCGGCGGGATTCGCGGCCCCAGCGCGAATTTCGCCGAAATTAAAAAAATGCTTTTTTGGGCCCTGGACTGCAAAAATGTTAATTCACAATGATTGAAAATTGGCCTCTAAGTCAATGTATAGTACTAAACTACATTACTGAATTTATTACGCCGTGGAAAAATAAAAATTAATGATGTACTTTACAATTTAATTTGATGAAATAGAAATGTCGCAGGATACTATATCATGATATGTAAAGTCCTTCGCATCAAAATGTCCTCCATTGTTAAAAAATGACAGCAGTAACATTTCCTTTCTGTAAATAGTGTAATGTTGAATGTAAGCACTACAATTCCCAGAATGCTACATTGAGGCCAACTGGGTATAACAAGTGCAATAAAGAAAGGACTCACTAACCGTGAGCAAGGCCTTGAGAGGGCTGAAATGCGTTGGTTGAGTTGTGCCAATAAACTCATCTTTAAAACTTTACTCCGGAGTGCCGCGTTAATTCTGTGCAAAATTGAAAGTAAGGGCCAGGATCCGGCCCCCACGCTGAGCACCCGCTGCACGAGCGCATTGAACTAAAGGATCACATTGTGGAGATATATATATATATATATATATATATATATCTATATATATATATATTCATACATATATATGACCTACTGGCGGTCGCCAGTAGGTAGTTATAGTTAGGCCCTTGTCTCTATTCAAAAAGCGTTTTTTCTTTTGCCAATATCTTTGGCGCCGTTTGACGAATCTTCGTGAAATTTTCAAAACGAATGGGGCGTTACGGTCAGCTCTTGTCTTGAAAAGATCGGAGTGATTCGTCAAGCGGGGGCTGAGAAAAAAGGGGGGTCCCAAAACGCGTTTTCCCCATGTAAATTTCCATAGGAAACTTTAGACACGGCTACAGCCCGAACTGCTGAACGGAATTACACCAAATTTGGCAAAAAGGTAGCTCTTGTTTCAGAAAGCGACCTTTTTTTTAAATGGTGTTAATCTGTTCAGTAGTTACAGAGAAATTCCAGAAATAAAACATTTATATATCTGAGCACCAAGGAGGATTCGCGACTCCTCCCGAGCACGAGCTGACTTCTGATTGGCTGCCAACACTCCAAACCAGAAAGTGTTGGCAGCCATCTTGTGACTCGGTAACCGAGTCACAAGAAATCAGAAAAAAGAAGATGACAAATAAGAAAAGGGGGCAGGGTACAAACACCCTGACCCTCTAGGTCTGCTCAGGGGGTCCCACAAGGACCCCCAGGGCCAAAGAAAGCATTTTTTTTTTTTTTTTTAAATCGACCGAATTCGCGCCGGGTGCGCGAATCCAGGCGAGAACATTTTTAAAAAATGAAACGTTTCGTTGTATTTAAGCCCCCGGGTGGGCCAGGTCCCGGGGGCAATGTCAAATTATGTAGCAGGGGCCCGAGAGGGCCCCCGCAGCCTGGGGACAGCCACCTCCCTGGGGCTTCATTTATGATTTGCGGGGTGGCACTCAGCCCCGGGGACCGCCACCTCCCCGGGGCTGTGATTTTTTATAAACAAAATGTGTGTGGGGGGCTCAAGCCCCCCCCACATGCCCCGGGGACCACCACCTCCCCGGGGCATAGAGTCATTGGTATGCGGGGGTCCGTTGCGGACCCCCGGGCCCTGGGGACCACCACCTCCCCAGGGCTTTACAGACGTTGGGAGGGGGGCCGCGCGGCCCCCCTCCTGGAGCTCTCGATGGCCCTGGGGACTGCCACCCCCCAGGACCGGCTCCTGCAATGTCCCGGGTGCCCACCCCAGGGACATTGCTGTTTGCTATGGCAGGGCGGGAGCACTGCTCCCACCCTGCTATAGCAAACTCTGCTTTGCTTCGTTGAAGCAAGAGCAGGAAACCTGCTCTCGCTTCAACGAAGCAAAGCAGAATTGCTTTGGGCAAGGGAGCTGCATGTTAGCAGCTCCCATTGCCCAAAGCAATGCCGACTCCCGCAGGAGGCGGGGAGCCGGCAGGGACCGTGGGGGCATTGGGGCTCCCCCCACGGTCCCCAACGTATGGCCAGGCCCCGGGGGATGGGGTCCCCGGGGACAGAATTGGCCCGGGAGGGGGGCCACGTGACACCCCTCCCCTAATTTAAATTTTTAAAAAAAGAGGCCAGGCCCCGGGGGATGGGGCCACTATTGGCCTGAGGAAGGGGGCCAGGTGGTCCCCCTTCTTCTTCTTCTTTTTTTTTTTTTTTTTTTTAATAAATAAAAATCGTGGCAGGCCCTGGGGGATGGGGTCCCCGGGGCGAATACGAAATAATGGAAGTGGATCGTTTTTTTTATTCTTTCAAGTTTGGAGTCGCGACTCCAGCGCGGCCCCCGTGTAACGTCGCGTTGGATTCGCAAATTCACCTTAAATAAATAATTAAGTAGTATATAATTTAGAAGGTAGTGTTGTATTTGTGAAGTTGTTTTAAAGAGGTACTGTGACTGAAGTTAATGACAAGATTACAATTGATAGAGTTGTTAAAAATATATAAAATTCAAAATGAATAGTTAAACTTGAAAAGTGTGTTGTGTTGTAGTACATTGAATTTATGCTTTTGTTTTGTAGATTTGCGTCGGGTGCGCGAATCCACTAAAAAAAAAATATGTATGTGTAAAAAACAATTATAATCAGTATTATGTTATTGGGTGGCTCTAAAAAGAGCCCTTATTTTCATTGTGAGTTTGTTGTAGCTACATGTAAGTGCCAATGCAGAGCTTTAGGTTGTTGAGAAAGACTCTGTTTCCTTGATCTGTGAAGTATACTCCATCACTTCTGTAGATGTCATCCATATCAAAACATAGATTGTTATTGTAGATGGACCCCATTCTATGATCTCTGAGGTATGCAGAAACAGTTTTATTGACATTTTTTCTAGCTTTCTCAATCTGTGGACAGAATTGATTTGACCACTTCCATTTCTGTCTTTGGCATACGTTAGAGTATACAAAGACAGTTTGAGGTAAAATCAATTGTGAAAAGGTGTCCTTCATTAGCATTTCCAGACCTACCCCAGTCAATGTGCCTAGGTCATTGCCACCACAGTGCACAATCATGAGGTCAGGGGGTTGGAGATGCAAAAAGGTTTTAACCAAAGGCATCAATTGGTGCCACTTTAATCCTCTCTGTGCAATCCATTTAAAATCCACATTTTGCAAAGCTAGGTCTTTGTCAATACCTCTGCGTTCAGCATACCTTTTGCACCCGAAAACATAGCTGTGTCCAACAATCCACACTGTAAGCATCTTGAAGGGATGTCTGGAAGTAATGAAAAGATGTCTGTAGCTGAGGTAGTCAGTTGGTAGAATGAGAGGTATGTAAAATGGTGGACAAGAAGCTGTTTTTTATAAAGTAGAGAATTGATTGGCTGTTTAAGAACATTGTATATTCAAAAATAGGGTGCATGTTACTTTCTTTAAAAAGCATGTTTCTTATTGGTTAGTAAAAAATGTTTGAAAGGTACAGTAGATAGGATAAGCTCATATTTTGGAAATGTCAACCACACCTGCTGTTTGCATTTGTAACATTGTGTGGTGAACTTGAAAATATGGTGAACTTGTGACCTGTCATTTCAGTTGAATGTTCCATGAACTGTTACTATGGAAACTGGCATTAAGCAGAATGGGGGAAGGGTTGAAACTTAACTGTGGACTTAAAATGTGAAATTGTAATTTATATATAAGTGAAATCTTATTAAAGTAAGATTTCTCAAGTCAGTAGTATCTTTAGACGTGGTGTGTTCTTAAAAAATAGTGGTATTTTTATTTCTAATATATTTTTGAACTCCCGTATGGATTCGCTGCTCCATCGCGTTGGTGCACGGTGGAATCGCGACTCCAAAAAATTCCAGAACCAGTTTGGGCACTTTTAGAAGTCAGTTGGTAAGGGTTAATATGTCTAACCAATAGAAATGTGTTTTAGAATTTGAAATAATATAGGAAGCAATGTGATTTGTTACTTAAATTTATTTGTGTGGAGAAAGAGAGGGAATGTTTGCCATTACTGGTTTTACCTTGTTGAGAGCAGTGCATTACATTGATTGTTTGCATAAGAAAATCTTTTCTGAGTTTCTGATATTTCAAATGCTACAAATCAATTAGGAAGGTGAGTTATAAATTTGTGAGGTGTATTATGTGTTAGCTTTATTTTTAAAGTTAAAAAATTAATCAAGAACTTTAATGTTTGAAATATATTATTAAATGTAGATATGTTTATTGTAGTTTGTTTTAAAGTAGTTAAAAGTTTTTGAAATAGATTCTGTATAGTATTATGTGTATATTGGAATATGGATTAGTGATTATGGTAGTTTCTTTCAGTGTGTGGATATGTACATTTGTAGTATACCGCATAATTGTAGCTGTTGCTTTAAATTTGGAGGTGGAGTCTGTCAAGTTTTAAGATGTGCATGGACTTCTGTCTGAAGTATGTTTCTACTTGTATATGTATTTTCATGTCTTATACATTTGAAGGTGCATGATGTATAACAAAGAGGTGTTGTTGCTTTTTATGTGGTAGGCTCAAGACTGTGAGTACTAGTAGAATGGTGAAGATGCAGCACAAAAGTGTGGTGTAAAAGATGCTGACATAAGGTGTTATTAATTAGGCTTCTTTTTTTAACTTTCTAGAGAGGTACAGTTGAAGTATGCCGCATAATTTTTGATGTTTGCTTGAAATTGGAAGTTTGTTCTGTGAATTTTTAAGGTTTGGATAGTGTTATGGTACAGACATATTCATGTATGGTTTTAGTAATATGGTGAGACTTTTATTAAAGATATGTGAAGGGTTCCTACTTTGTTTTTGGGTAGGTGTATTATTATAAGTAGTTGTACAATGGTTAAGCAGTAGCCTGAAAGTGAGGTTTGAGATGTTTGTAGAGATGTTATTTATTAGACTAATTTGTATGATGTGAGAAAAATTATATTTAATATATACCGCATAATGTTCAGTGTCTGTTTGAAAATTGAAGTGAGCTCTGTGAAGTTTTGAGCTGTGCATGGTGTTGTGACTGAGATATGTGTCTGCTTGCTCATATACTTATAAAATCACCCAGGCACTACCTTTGTATTCCTGTAATCAGTCAGGCAGTACTTTAGTACTTCTGTAATCACCCAGGCAGTACTCATGCACTTTTAAAATCACCCAATCACTTTTTATGTATTCCTGTAATCCCCCAGATATTACCCCTGCAGGCATGCAATCACCCAGGCACTAGTTATGTACTACCCCCTACAGTCATGCAATCATGCAGGCTGTACCTATGCAGTCATGTAATAACCCACACACTACCCTTGCAGTCATAGAATCACCCATGCCCTTCTGTTGCATTCATTTATTCACCTAGGCACTACTCAATGACTCATCTATGCCTTCAGGTGCTATTTATGCACTTATCCATGCACTCAATGTGTATGTTTGTACTCATGCAATTAGCCACTCACTATCCATCTTTTCCTGCAATTATCCAGTGACTACCCTTGCACTCATACAATCACCCAAGCACTACCCATGGAGTTTTGGAATCACTAAGGCAGATATATTACATGTCTCAGTTTCTAGGTTTCACTATTATTCAGAAATATTGTATACATATTTCTTTTACATATTATGATGATTTGAAAAGGTAGAGACATATGTATGCATGCTTTTAACAATATGGGGAAACTTATAGTTGAGTCATGTAAAAGTCTGCTGCTTTATATTTGGCTAGGCCCAACACTCATGCAGTTATGAAAACTCCCAAGTAATTCACTTGCAGTCTTCAAATGATCCAGTCACTACATATGCACTGATGTAATCACTCAGGCATTACTCTCACACTCATGCAATCATCAAGGTATTACTCATGTACTTATATAATCACCCAGGCACTACCGCTGCACTCCTTCAATCACGGAGGCACTACCCTTGTACTCATGTAATCACTCAGCCAGTAGTCATGCTGTTATGAAATCACCCAAGCACTACCTTTGCATTCCTTTATTTACTCAGGCTCTACCTCAGTAGTGCTGCAATCACCCAAGAAGTACCCATGCACTTATAAAATCACCCAGTCACTTCCTATGTAGTCATGTAAATCCCCAGATATTACCCCTGTAGTCATGCAATCACCCAGGTGTTACCTATGTACTCCTTTAATCCCCCAAACTTTACTGCTGTACTCATGCAATCACCAATGCATTAGCTATACAGTGCTTTAATCATCCAGGCACTATCTTTGCACTCTTACAATCATGCAGGGACTACTCTTGTACTTTTGTAATCACTCAGCCAGTACTCATGTACTTTTAAAATCACTTAGTCACTACCTTTGCACTCCTGTAATCACTCAGGCAGTATCTTAGTAGTTCAGTAATCACCCAGGCGGTACTTATCAACTTATAAAATCACCCACTCACTAGCTATGTACTCCAGTAATCCACCAGATATTACCCCTGTAGTCATGCAATCACCCAGGCACTAGTTATGTACTGCCCCTGCAGTTATGCAATCGTGCAGAGTGTATCTATGCACTCATGTAATAACCCACACACTACTCTTGCACTCATAGAATCACGCAGGCCCTACTGTTGCACTCATCTATTCACCTAGGCACTACTTAATGACACATCTATGCCTTCAGGTGGTATTTATACACTTATCCGTGCACTCGACGTCTATGTCTGCACTCATGCAATTAGCCAGTCACTTTTCATCTTCTACTGCAATTACCCAGTGACTACCTTTGCACTCATACAATCACCCAAGCACTACCCATGGAGTTATGCAATCACTCAAGCAGATCAATTACATGTCTCAGTTTGTAGGTTTCACTATATTCCAGAAATATTGTATACATTTTTGTTTTAGATATCATGATGATTTGAAAACGTAGAGACATATGTATGTGTGCTTGTAACAATATGGAGAGACTTATAGTTGAGTCATGTAATAGTCTGCTGCTTTATATTTGGCTAGGCCCAACACTCATGCAGTTATAAAAACACCCAAGTACTCGCCATGCAGTCTTCGTATGATGCAGGTAGTACATATGCACTGATGCAATCACCCAGGCATTGCCTCTGCACTCATGCAAACATCCAGGCACTACCTATATTCTTATGGAATCACCCAGGCACTACCTGTGCACTCCTTTATTCAGGCACTACCTCAGAAGTCCTACAATCATTGAATTAGTAGCCATGCAGTTATAAAATCACCCAGTTACTTCCTATGTAGTCATGTAAATCCCCAGATATTACCCCTGTAGTCATGTAGTCCCCTAGGCATTACATATGTACTGGTGTAATCCCCCAGACGTTACCTCTGTACTCATGCAATCAGCATCTTTCTTCACCTCTGTTACTTCTTTGTGCACCACACTTGCTTCTTTCTGTACCTCGCTTGCCTCTTTCTGCAACCCTCTTTCCTCTTTCAGCACTTCAGTTGCCTCTTTCTGTCCTTTTTTTCCCTTTTTGTGCACATCTCATGCCTCTTTCAGCACGTTTGTTGCTTCTTTGTGCACAACTCTTAGTTCTTTCTGCAGTGCTCTTCCCTTTTTCTGCACCCCTTTTGCCTCTTTTGCTTTTCTGCACTTCTTTTTCTTCGTACTGTACCCCTTGTGCCTCTTTTTCTATCCTTTTTCCATTTTCCTGCACGTGTATTGGTTCTTTCTGTGGTGCTCTTGCCTGTTTCTACACATCTCTTCCCTTCTTCTGTACCTCTGTTGTTTCTTACTGCAGTATTCTTGCTTCTTTCTGCACCTCTGTTGCAGCCTATTTTCTAACATGACTTAAACGTCACTTTTGTCCTTCTGCTTTACTATTCTAGTAATGCTCAAAGTGTTGGGCCTAGGCAAATATGAAAATAGCCTATAACATGTCTCAGGTGTAAGTCTCACCATATTCCGAAAACCATATTTGCATTTGTTTGTACCTTTTAAATAGAAGTTGTTTCTTTAGTAATAGATAAGAATATTTGTATATAATTATTTAAATAATATTAAATTAATTTTAAAAAGTTATTTTTTTTAGATATTCTCCATTATTATTAAGAAAGATTCAGCGTGACAAGAAAAGCGCAAAAGAAAAGAGAACAAAAAAAACAGTACTATTTAAAGGAGAGAGAAAAACAGAAATTAGATGAAGTACAACGTGACATTGAAGAAAAAGTCTTCTGGTAAGAGAACTAAAGAATTTGTTAAAAGACTTTTAAGGACTGGAAAGAGTCTTGAAAATGAGGAAAATAGAAAGAAAAGTTGTAGAACCAAGGAGAATGAAATGAAAAAAGGACAAATTCATGGAAAATCAGGTTATGGGAAGACAATCTATGTTGAAAGAAGGATGAAGCAATATAAGGACATTAGGAAACGAATGTATAAAAGTAGAGTACTACAAAATTTATTGAAAGATTGCAAGAAATATAAAAGAAGATCTGCATTTTACAAGAAGAAACAACATATTGAAAGTATAGTTGAAAAGGCTTTTCAATTGAAAAGAAGATTGTTTATATTAGTATTAAAAAGAATGAAGACGTTGAATAAAACAATGCAGTTTATGAAGGAGAAAAGTAAAAGAAAAAGACTGGTTAAAAGAGCTAACTTTTGCAAAATAATTTTGGGTGAATGGAAGCACACTTCTAGTTCAGAACCTTTTTTTAATGAAGAAAGCTATTTTCAACAAAGTACATTAGTTCACGCAGTTGATACCAGTTGTCGTTGTTTTGAGGTAAAAAATGGTTGTCCAATTGAAAAAGAAAAGATGGTTGCTAGAAATATGGAAGAAGTAATAGCTGAAGAAATTCAAGGGAGACGTTCTCAAGCTCCAGTGTATACGTGGAATTGTAGTAGCATTTGTAGTATACAACAGGAATCTATTGATATTTTACGAAATTTTTTACGAGAGTATAGTAAAAAAGTGTTAAACAGAAGATTAAGATGTTGCAAGGACTAGATCCTTGTAGTAAAGTGAGAAACAATACTGGGTTGCAGGGTCATTCGCTGGCTTGTCTTTCTAGAAAAGTGTGTCAAAGTACTTTTCATCATTTGAGAATGTTAGCAGTACATCACTCTGTAATGCGGAAGTTAGTAAGAAGATTGTACTATGTAAAAAGTCCTGCATTATTTTTAAGTGAAATAAACACTGCTCTGGAACATGGTTCACTATCGGATGTAAAAAAAGTTTGTGATGATATACAGTTTCGTTTCTTTGGTCCTGAAGAGGAGTGTAGAGAAAGTGAGAGTTTGATAAGTGTAGGTGTTGAAGAAGAGGTGGAAGATAGTACTACTGAGAACTTTGTACAAGAAATTCCAAAGTTTAAGGTAATTTGTTGTGAAAAACCAAACTATGTTTGTATTTGTTGTCGACGTAGTCACTATAGAAGTCAAACTAGGAATGTTGATGTGTATTTAAAAAGTGAAAAGGAAAACAATGATAAGTGGCAGCAATTTGGTGCTTAGTTGTTGGTGGAAGGTCATTTTGAGTTGGGTAGTGATCTACGTATTTGTAAATATTGTTACAGCAAACTAGAGGAGAACAAAATGCCAGCTAGAGCTGTACAAAATAACCTAGAGTTGGTAGCTATTCCTCCAGAACTGGTAGATTTAAATACATATGAGTCTATTCTTATACAACCTGTGCACCCATTTCAGGTTATAGCCGGAAAGAGCCTAAAACAGGTAAGCTGCCTTCAACAGATTTACAAAGAGGTTTAAAAGGAAGAGTTGTGTATTTACCTTTAGATTTTAAGAAAAATATTGAAACTGTTTGTATAGAGAGAGAGGAAAGTGAACCTGTAGTTATTCTAGTTAATGGTGTACCTACAAAGAGTCGGAAAATATGGCAAGAGTTAGTAGATGTCATCAAAATTAAAAAGGCTACGTTATATCTCATAGAAAACAATATTTATTATAAAAATGTATATCTTGAAGAACCAGAAATATCTTTAGAAGATGATAGAGAAATTTCAACTGGCCAAATCGAAAAAGTGGACAACTCCAGAAGTGAAGAAATGTATGAACATTATAGTATTCATCCTTTACATTCAAAAGAAGTGATTGGAAATACTATTGAATTGTTCCAAATGAAGAAAGCGATGGGAACTCCTATGAGTGTTTGGGAAAGAAGTTTAGAAGCCCGTTGTTTTCCACAGCTCTTTCCCACTGGAAAAGGTGGACGATATGATGAACGACCAGTACAGATTCCAGCTTCAGAATACCGTTCAACAAGATTGTTTTCAGAAGATCCAAGATTTCGACAGTGTGTTCCATATTTATTTCATCTTCTGTTTGAAAGTGACTTGTCTGGACTTTCATATGCAGTGAACCACATATTAAAAACAGGAGTTCATCTTACACATCTTTCTGCAAAGGAATTTTTGGACAAAGTTCAACAAAGAGATGATCATTTAGAATCTCAGTTAATTAATTTGATGGCGTGTCAACGTGGTACTAATGTGTATTGGTATCGTCGTCACGGAGAACTAAAATGTATGTTAAGGAACTTAGGAACCCCTACATGGTTTGTTACGCTTAGCTGTGCTGAGTACGCATGGGACGATTTACTTGAATTTCTACGAGAAGCAAATTCAAATGTAAAAAACATTGAATTGAAAACAGCTGGAGAACTATGTTCCTTGGATCCTGTAAATGTGTGCAGATATTGTAATCATAGATTTCAAGCTATGATGTCTTTCATCTGCAATAAAAATAATCCACCTCTAGGAGAAGTTATTGATTTCTTTTGGAGAAAGGAGTACCAAGCTAGAGGTGCACCTCATATTCACATGCTGTTATGGATCAAGAATGCATCAAAGTTTGGAACTGATACTGATGAAAGTGTTTTGTCTTTCATTGAAGAATATGTTACCTGTGCCATACCAAAAGAAGGAGGAGAAAACAGCTTGAGACAACAAGTTTTACAGTTTCAAAGTCATCGATGTGGTAAATATTGTCGACGAAAATACAAGTCAAAGGGAACATTTTATACACAATGTCGTTTTGGATTCCCACGTCCAGTAATTTCAAAAGGAAGAGTGAACAGTTTCATGTCATCAGTAAGACATACTATAACTCAGAAATCTCCAAAGAATACTTACAACATAAAAAGAACTGAAGATTCAAAATATATTAATGACTACAATCCAGTGATTTTGATGATGTGGAATGCAAATATGGATATCCAGTATGTTGCAGATAATTCAATTGCTGTTGCTCGCTATGTTACATCATATATAACCAAATCTGAAAAGACGGAGTTGAAAGAAATGTGGCAAGAAATTTCACAAGAGAATACTCTTAGTAACAAATTGTACCGCTTTAGTTTGAAGATGCTTTCCCATCGAGAGATTGGATCCTACGAATGTTCAGATCGGTTGACCTCTGCAAGTTTGTATTCAAAGTCAAGAGGAATCATTTGGGTAAGTCTAGGTCTTGCTGCAACAGGAAATCGAGTATTGAAATCTGTACAAGAAATTGAATACTTAGCATTGAATGAAACAGAAAGTACAGATATTGTTAAAACAAATATGTTGGATACGTACTATCCCAAAAGAAGTCCACATATGGAAAACATATGTCTTTATGAAGTACTGCAACATTACAGCTTTAAGAGAAATGTTACAGAAAATATAAATGAAGAAAAATATGCAGTAATTGGATGTGATGGATGTTTGGTAAAACATGCCAAAGGAAATCTTATTAATCACAGGAAACTCAGTTGTGATACTCCAGATAAAAGAGAATTTTTCCATTTAGCACTTCTGCAACTCTTTAAGCCTTTGCGTACTGAAATGGAATTACTTGGAGATTTTGAGTGCTATGAAGATTCTTTTAATGCATGTAAAGATAGCATTGAATGCACAATTTTTCCAAATTATCTACAAATGTTGAAAGAAGAGTTTGAACAAGAAACTAGTATTGCAGCTGAAATAGCTAGAGACAGTTCTCAAGATAGTCAAAGTTCGGCTCCACTAAGTCCAGATCCACTAGGACAACCAATTCTTGAAAATGAAGCAGCAATAGCCATGAGTGAAGTAGAAACGGCAATGCAACAAGCACAACAGGATATTATTGAGTTGGAAAACTAAATATTGAACAGAAAGAAATATATCAGCAAGTGACACAACAGATAGAGCATGGTTTCCTGCATGAAAAAAAAGATTGCCAATGCACATCATTTAAACCTATTCGAATGTATATCAGTGGGCAAGCTAGAACAGGAAAATGTTTCTTAATTAAAGTTTTGATGAGTTATCTACATAGAACCACTGAATCACATTTATCTTGTGTTGTAACTGCTCCAACTGGGTTAGCAGCACATAACATTAAAGGGATTACATTACATCGATTACTCATGCTACCAGTTGAACGTGAAAATACGTTGGAATATCACAAGCTATCTGGAGAAGCTGGTTATGAAGTTTCAAGAGTACTCAAGAAAATGAAACTTCTGATCATTGATGAGGTGAGCATGGTCTCAAACTTAATGCTTGCTTTTGTACATTTAAGAATGCAACAGACTTTAAAAACAGATTATGATGTTTTATTTGGAGTAAAACATGTAATTGTATTCGGCGACCTACTACAACTTACTCCTGTAAAAGGGCAACCAGTTTTTAAAACACTTGTCCATGAAGACACTAGGAAATGTTTAGGAAGTATTGGAAATGTAAACATTTGGTCTCATTTTGAATATAAAGAACTTATTAAGAATATGCGACAAGCAAGTGATGAAAATTATGGAAACATTCTTCAAGATATAAGAATTGGTGTTTTGACAAAACATGGTAAAGAAACTTTACAAAGTCGGCTACTAACAAACTTGTTTCCAAATGGAAATATTGCACCTGAAATAATGTACAAAAAAATTGGAGAAAAGAAGTCTATAATTTGCCTAATGCCGACACTGCAAGAGTGTTCTACATTCAATGAAGAACTTTTGAAGCTGGAAAAACAACAAATAATGAAAATGGAAGCCATTGATAAAATAGAACACGAAGGAGTTACTATTATTCTCTCAGAAAAATTAAAATCAAAATTGGATTCTTTGGAAAAGTCTATATCTAAGACTGCTGGTTTGGAAAATACTTTATATGTATGTGAAAACTGTCGGGTAATTTTACGGCGTAATTTGGATGTAGAAAAAGGTTTAGTAAATGGAGCAATGGGAAAAGTTGTTGATTTTGTTAATTATCTGAACAGAGATGGAATTGAATTTTTGAAGATTAAATTTGATCAGATTGACAAGGTAAAACAGATTGGACGTTGTGCTGTTCGTTTTTTGCTTGTAAAAGACTTTTATGTTCGTAGAAAACAGTTTCCTCTTTCTTTAGCATATGCAGTGACCATTCATAAATCTCAAGGTTTAAGTGTTGACAATGCTTTAGTAAATATTGGAAGTACAGTGTTTAAAGAGGGCATGGCATATGTTGCATTGTCTCGAGTAAGAACATTGTCTGGTTTGTATTTGATTGATTTTGATGAGAAAAAGGTTAGTGCTGATGTAAATTGTGTAAAAGAGTATAATCGGTTAAGAAGAGTTTATGCTCCTAACTTAGGTGAATATCCCATATATGAAAAACAAATACTATGTCCAAAACGGAAATATGACAAACATTCTAGTGACATTGAAAAAAAGAAAACAATTAAAGAGAAGCATGAAAATGCAAAGAAAAAGAAAAAGTACTCTGTTGATGATATTGTAGGATACCAGTTAGAAAATAGTTCAGGTATCAACTGCTATGCTAATGTAATTCTAAATGTTATCTTTTATCTAGAACATCTTTATGATAAAATTATGGAAAATCAAGAAAAAAGATTCTGTTCTTTATTACACCATATGTTTCAAAAGTTGGTAAGTGATAGAACTAAAATCCATACTGCTTCTGGCATTCGGGATCTTTTGGATATATGTACTGGTTCTTCGCAATTTACACTTAATATACAACAGGATGCACAAGAGTTTCTTATGTTTATGCTTGCAGTATTGGAAGAAGAAGGGATTGAAATTGAAAATTTGTTTGGACTAAGTTACAGATGACATCATAAATGTGAGGAGTGCTCATTTTCTTCTACCACTGAAATAGACACTGAACAATTCATATATTTGACAATACCAGATTGCAAATCAGTGTCTTTTAACAAATTAATAAAAACAGCTAATCAAGATATGAAATGTTCTCATTGTAAATCAGAAATGTTGTCAACATTATTTATGGAAAGATATGGACAATATGTCATTTTAATGCTACAACGTTGTAGAGCAGATGAAAGAAAATTGGAAACCAAAATTAAACATTTTGTGGCAAGTCCAGTATCAATTTCAGGAAGAACTTTTAAAACAGTGGCTATTATTTTTCATGATGGACCTACTACAACATCTGGACACTATACTGTGTATTTAAAGTGCAATAAAGGATGGACACATTGTAATGATGCTCATCTGGAATTCAAATGTCGGTTGCCTTTTGAATTACCAAATTCATATCTGATATTTTTGATGCCAAAGTTTTAAAAACATCATTCGGCCTATTGGGAAGATGTGAACATGAATAAATGAGTTTATTTTGGATATTTTCAATGCAAATGGATTCGGAAACATCATTCGGCCTATTGGAAAGATGTGAACAATTAGTGTTTGAATTATTGTTTGTGCTAATTGATATTGCATTTGGAAAATTATGTTTGAAAGAAGTAGTTTGTATATTTGATCTTTATATTATACACAATGTAAATGAGTGTATATTTTTGAAAATGTAAACAGATAGTTGAACTTGTAAATATTTTCAACACAGATTTGTTTTTTTTTTACAATCTTACTGATAGTATTTTTTTGCCCGCTGTTATATGATGATCAACATTGAAATCACTGTGTATGGTGAAATTCAATAGAATCTGAAAACAGCAAAAATGAAAAACTGAATATGTTATGTAATTCTAAAATTATGTTGTGTTCTTAAAACTATAATATTATTTGCAATAACAGTATTTTTTCTTCTCTTTTACAGAAAGTAATACTAAAGTTTGAAAATATTTTAAATTTAGTTTACAATGAAACAACTGTAAAATAGTTTCAAAGAGTTTGATATCTACTTCAATAAAGAAGGTAAGATGAAATAATGTAATAAGCATAATAATATGAATTAATGTTTACAGTCACTTTTATTGCAGTCATTCATTTTTTCAAACTCAATCATCTCACTTCTCAAATCACCTCAGCAGAACCCATGTACTCCTTCAATCACTGCAGCATAACCTATGTACTTACAAAATCACCCAGGCATTACCAATCCACACCTTTAATCACTCTGGCAGTACCCATACACTGCTGCAATCACCCAGACATTACTTCTACAGTCTTGCAATCACCCAAGTATTACCTATGCACTCCTTCAATCATCCAGTCATTACTTCTACACTTATGGAATCACCCAAGCAGTAACTAAACACTCATGCAATCACCCAGGCATTACCTATGCACTTACAAAATGATCCAAACAATACCTATGCACTTACAAAATCACCCAGGCATTTCCAATGCACTCATCCAATCACCCATGCACTACCCATAGACTCCTCTAATCACCCAGACACTACTCATTCACTCCTTCAATTACCCAGTCGGTAGCCATGCACTCCTCCAATCACTCAGCCACTATCCATGCACTTATAAAATCACCATGCACTACCCTTGCACTCCTGCAATCACCCAGGTGCAACCCATGCACTCATGCAATTATCCAGGCATTACCCATAAACTCATGAAATCACTCAGGCTTTACCCATACACTCGTCCAATCACCCATACATTACCTCTGCACTCATGCAATTACTCTGGCATTACCTATGCATTTACAAACTCACCCATTCAATACCTATGCACTTACAAAATCACCCAGGCATTTCCAATGCACTCCTCCAATCACCCAGGCACTACTCATCCACTCATGTAATAACCCAGGCACTACCCATGCACTCCTCTAATCACCCAGACACTACTCATTCACTCCTTCAATTACCCAGCCAGTAGCCATGCACTCTTCTAATCACTCAGCCACTATCCATGCTCTTATAAAATCACCATGCACTATTCTTGCACGCCTCCAATCACCCAGGCAGTACCCATGCACTCCTCCAATCACCCAGGCACTACTCATCCACTCATGTAATAACCCAGGCACTAACCATGCACTCATACAATCACCCAGGCACTACCTGGGTGATTGGAGGCGTGCAAGAATAGTGCATGGTGATTTTATAAGAGCATGGATAGTGGCTGAGTGATTAGAAGAGTGCATGGCTGCACTCATGCAATCATCCAGCCATTACCCATAAACTCAAGCAATCACCGAGGCATTACAAAATCACCCAAGCAATAGTCATGCACTTACAAAATCACACAGGCATTACAAATGTACTCCTGCAATCACCTGGCACTACTCATCCACTCATGCAATAACTCAGGCACTACCCATGCACTGTTCCAATCACCTGTGCACTACCCATGCACTCCTCCAATCACCCAGCCAGTAGCCATGCACTTATCCAATCACTCCGCCAATACCCAAGCACTTATTAAATCACCACGCACTACCGTTGCACTCTTACAATCACCCAGGCACAACCCATGCACTCATGCAATCATCCAGACATTACCCATAAACTAATGCAATCAGTCAAGCATTACCCATGCACTCTTCCAGTCACCCATACATTACCTGTGCACTCATGCAATCACCCAGGCATTAACCGAGCACTTACAAAATCAGCCAGGCACTACCCATGCACTCCTCCAATTACCCAGGCTCTACTCATCCTGTCATGCAATAACCCAGGCACTACCCATGCACTCATCCAATCACCCGTGCACTAGCCATGCACTCCTCTAATCACCCAGATGCTACTCATTCACTCCTTCAATTACAAAACCAGTAGCCATGCACTCTTCTAATCACTCAGCCACTATCCATGCTCTTATAAAATCACCATGCACTATTCTTGCACTCCTCCAATCACCCAGGCAGTACCCATGCACTCATGCAATCACCCAGGCACTAACCATGCACTCATGCAATCATCCAGGCATTACCTATAAACTCATGCAATCACCCAGGCATTACACATGCACTTATAAAATCACCCAAGCAATACCCATGCACTTACAAAATCACCCAGGCACTACCCATGTACTCCTCAATTCACCCATGCACTACTCATCCACTCATGCAATAACCCAGGCACTACCCATGCACTCCTCCAATCACCCAGGCACTACCCTTGCACTGTTCCAATCACCCGTGCACTACCCATGCACTCCTCCAGTCACCCAGCCAGTAGCCATGCACTTATCCAATCACTCCGCCAATACCCAAGCACTTATAAAATCACCACGCACTACTGTTGCACTCTTACAATCACCCAGGCACAACCCATGCACTCATGCAATCATCCAGGCATTACCCATAAACTAATGCAATCAGTCAAGCATTACCCATGCACTCTTCCAATCACCCATACATTACCTCTGCACTCATGCAATCACCCAGGCATTAACGGAGCACTTACAAAATCAGCCAGGTACTACCCATGCACTCCTCCAATCACCCAGGCTCTACTCATCCTGTCATGCAATAACCCAGGCACTACCCATGCACTTATCCAATCACCCGTGCACTAGCCATGCACTCCTTTAATCACCCAGACGCTACTCATTCACTCCTTCAATTACACAGCCAGTAGCCATGCACTCTTCTAATCACTCAGCCACTATCCATGCTCTTATAAAATCACCATGCACTATTCTTGCACTCCTCCAATCACCCAGGCACTAACCATGCACTCATGCAATCATCCAGGCATTACCTATAAACTCATGCAATCACCCAGGCATTACACATCCACTTACAAAATCACCCAAGCAATACCCATGCACTTACAAAATCACCCATGCACTAGCCATGCACTCCTCTAATCACCCAGACGCTACTCATTCACTCCTTCGATTACCCAGCCAGTAGCCATGCACTCCTCCAATCACCCAGGCACTACCCATGCACTCATGCAATCACTGAGGCACTACCCATGCACTCTTCCAATCACTCAGGCACTATCCTTGCAGTCCTCCAATCATCCAGGCACTACCAATGCACCCATGTAATCATGCAGATATTATCCATGCACTTCTTCATGCAACACATACAAATTTGTCTTTTTTTAACCAAATAGGCGGGTCTAACAAGAACCATTTTTTTCTTTTTTTTTCTTTTATATATTTTTTTGTGTTTTTCTAACTCTTTTTAAAATGTTTTTGGTGTTTTTAAAAAAATAAAAAAAACAGAATAAACTGACAAAACTGTTGTCTAAACTTTTGCAATTTAAAAAACATTGCAATAAATAAAATTAGCAGTGGTGGCTTCGAGCAGCAAAAACAATGGCGTCGATGGACTGTTCGCCATAACAGAGAACCTTCTTGCACTTGATGCACCTTTCCTCCAGACCAGCAAATTCTGCTCTAATATCAGGTCCTCTGTTTGATGTTCCAGAACCAGTAGAAGTACTTGGTCCTGGTTGCTGGTCATCTTGCTGGGCTTGTTCTTCCAGCTCTCGTTTGTGTTGCTCCCGTGCTAGCTGATGAGGATGTATTGTCTGCAGGTGTTTTAGCATGGAGGAAGTACCACATGAGTATTTCTTCTCGGAGCCCCGAGATAAGACATGTTTGCAGATGCTGCAGGTGACCTTCCTTGCATTGACCTTTTTTTCTCCTTCCGGAAAAGTGAAAAAGGCCCACACGACACTCTCCTTCCTTTTTCTTGTTGGTTCCTCCAACTCTTCTTCTTCACTATGGATGTTTTCAGGTACATTTGAAGATGCCATTTTTAATGTTTTCCCCCCAAAAAAACACCATAAAAATTGAACAAGAGAAGAAAACACAATAGGTGTGTCTCCTGGCAATGTTCTTGAAGGAATGAGAAAATTGGGTGGGGTGCTGTAACTTCTAGAATGAAAAGGTTCTTAACCAATGAAATTTTTTTCTTTAAAAGTCACTGGATTCGCGCAGCATGCGTGCAACCAGCGTGCACCCGTCGCAAATCCGTAAAAATCTATTTAACAATAATTTATCTTTATTCCAGTTACAAATATATGATGTTTATAAATAAATTAAATAACCTCTTGCTATAATATACATATTAAACTTATATATATATAGTTTTGAAACTTAAAAATTTGCAGTGGATTCGCGCAGCTGGCGCGACCTCCGGAACTACGTACGTAACGTTACTCTGGGTCGAAATTTGCGCACCCGTCGCTTAGCGCGCGCACATCCTACCATCCTACCAATATAGCGGCATGGAATCGCGCACCCACCGAGACAGGTAAACGATTGGTACGCAAATCCACTTTTTTATAAAAATAAAAAAATTATAATATTTAGAAAATAGAAAATGACATTATTTTTGTAAAAAATAAAAAACTACGAAAAAATATTTTTCAGGGACAATATAGTTAGAAATTAGTATTAAAAAAACCTTTGAAATTCACTGAAAAAACATAGGTTTCAGGGATGTTATAGTTAGAAATTAGCATTTAAAAAATCTTAGAAATTCACTGAAAAAACCACAGGTTTCAGGGACGTTATAGTTAGTTGGACATTTCACTCGTACAACACCAGAGAAATTCGCCCGTTATAGTTAGTTGAGCTAACTATAACTCGCGCCCCCGCAATGCACTGCTGATGACATCACATATTACATCACTCATGACATGGTCAGTGACATCACTGATGACATCACTGATGACATTTCAAATGACATCACTGATGACATCATCTGGTTAATATCTGATGCACCTCCTCACACCCTATTATCACCTTTCATACATCCACTCTAAAATACAGACTACCATTCTCGAAACCATAGGCACACCAATACCAGTTAGTACATACCCACTCACTGATTCATAGGTCACCATACACATCCAGTCACTAACCCATACAGTCACTCATACACGCAGTCACTGATCAATACAGCCACTGATATATGCACTCATACACCCATACAGACACTCACATACTGCCACTCATCCACAGAGATACTCACACACCTAGTCAGTCACCCAAAGACTCAATCACAGTGCCATTTACTCACCAATACAGTTATACACACACTACCTCACTTATTCATACAGATACTAACACATACTTACTCTCTTATACAATCACTGACATAAGCACACACTCATCCATACAGCCACTGTCACAATCACTCACTCTCACATATAGTCAGTTATATACTCCAACACTCACATATACTGCCTTTCACATATGTACTTACTCACACATATACCACTGAGACATCCATTCACTCACCAACACAGCCATATGCACACTCACTCACCCATACAGCCCCTCGCAAACACACTCATGAACCCATTCACCCACTGAATCACCCAGTCATACATCCATGCAGGGAGTTACACCCCACACCCATCCGCACAGATACTCAGGCACCCATAGAGGTACTCAGACAACCAATCATTAACCCATATAGACACTCATGTAGCTACTCACCAACCCATGCAGCCACTTACATACCAACTGACTGGCGATACAGACATTCACACAGATTAGTCACTCACCCATGCATTCACTAAGACACGTTTAATCACTCACTTATACAGTCAGTCACATACCCACTAAATCATCCATTCAGATACTCATACACACACTCATTCTTCAATACACCTTTGTGTATCTATATCTAACATTCTTAAATTTTTAAAAATCACTCAGTCTCTGGATGATGTCATCAGTGATGTCATCAGTGATGTCATTTGAGATGTCATCAGTGATGTCATCAGTGATGCCACTGATCATGTCATGAGTGATGTAATATGTGACGTCATCAGCAGTGCATTGTGGGGGCGCGAGTTATAGTTAGCTCAACTAACTATAATGGCTGAATTTCTCTGGTTTTGTACGAGTGAAATGTCCAACTAACTATAACGTCCTTGAAACCTGTGGTTTTTTCAGTGAATTTCTAAGGTTTTTTAAATGCTAATTTCTAACTATAACGTCCCTGAAACCTATGGTTTTTTCAGTGAATTTGAAAGGTTTTTTAAATGCTAATTTCTAACTATAACGTCCCTGAAACCTATGGTTTTTTCAGTGAATATATATATATGATTTCCAAGCAGTTTGCCCAACGGCGTACGCCTGCCCTTTGAAGTCGGTGCCAGCCGTGGTGGCAAAGACCACACAAATTCCAAACAATCCTTATGCACTCGAAAAGGAAGCGGCACACCGTTTCTGTCCACAGGTAGTTTTAATGTGCAAAAAAACAACGCGTTTTGGCCAGGCGGCCTTTGTCAAGTTTGAAAATCACTGTCCTCAGTGCTGTAAAAATACATGCAACGTCATAATGGAAATAAAAAACATCCTAATGGGCGTTTTACCAAGAATACGATACGGCGTGTAAAATATACCTGAATTTGCTTTATGTCATCATAAGTGCTCCTTAGAAATTAACAAGCAAAGATACCCTCCAAATCCGTGATAATCACAAATGGATACAATTTAATAAACGAGGGGCTGTGCGACGATAAGGTTACCACGTGACTCAATGGATATAGTAGAAAGATTCAGGTAATTCTAGTTGTGCACCTCCTATGGTTAATAAAGTTTGCACATTTCAAATTGGCAATAGTCATTCTTAGTTAGAATAATTCAAATTGACATTTTTAAAGGAAAATTCATTAATATTCATACACAAGAATTCCTTGATGTGTGGCAAATATACCACAACGGCAAACTGGAATTTTCCGTATTATGGTCATTTGTTGGGGCCACCATCTATGCCTTTTTGATCTTTCCTCATAGTGGATTTAAATCTATGTACACTTCCTTTCACCATTTCACTCTGTACTCACTTGTTCTGATATAAAATAAAAAAAATTGTGCCTGCAGTTGCCCTTTTTCATGCAAAATGAATGCTGCGAGCAACAGGGGCAAATATGCAGATTCCTCTACCTCTGACTTTTTCTGCCTTGGAGAGTGAAACCGAAGCGAACCCTAGAAATACCAAAGGCGCACAAATTCCATCTAAACTGTCATTAGAAGAACTTGATTTTTTATGCTTGGAATGAAGGGAAACATTGCGGCCTCGAGCCCAGCAGGCCAGACAGGGAAAAACAGATCAACCAAGCTCCGGGAGAGGCGAAAACCCAAACGAAGGAGAGCAAAACAGACAAAATGTGCGCAGATGGAAACGCAATTAAACACCAATACAGTCTCCAACAACACAGTAATCAACCTGGTAAACATAGATCTGAATAAAGCAGAGGAACAGTTATTATCCCTTGGGCTCTCATATTGCCCTGGAAGCACTTTTAATTATGCATCAACGAGAATAGATTTATTCAAAGGGGTACGAAAACTGAAATTAAAGAAATTTCATCTGCTTAGGGACAAGGCAAATGGTGAAATACAGATAAACTTGACCAATGAATTGCCACAACTTTCGCCCCCACACAATGTAACGGCTTCAGATCTGCCAATATTAAGAGACCTACAGGAATTGGCCCAAGAGAATATACAACAAACAGGGGACAGTCAAACACCAGGGTCAACAGGAGAACCAGCAAGCAGCAACAAAGAATAGCACACCGCGACCATCACCCCTTTCAAACCAAGATCAGCATTTACCACAATTACACCGAGAGACTCAATCGATATTTTCCATGAACAAACCATAGCAGGAATCAAACAACTGAATTACAAAATAAGAGGAAACAAAAGAGAAAAAACCAATAGACAGGAAATCCAATACCACCAACTCATGGCCAAATTAAAAACCAACACCGAGATAATTATAAGAAACGCCGACAAAGGAGGAAATCTAGTCATCTGGGGGAAGAAAGAATATATAGAGGAAGCCATAGGGCAACTATCAGATCGTAACTGTTACCGCAAGAGTGACATGCTTTCTCTAAAAGCAACCTACAATGCATACTACAACAAACTGTTAGCATGGAAAAGCGCAGGTCTGCTAACAATGGATGAATACAAATTTCTAAAAAATGACACACCAACGACACCAGTCATCTACTTCATCCCCAAGCTACACAAAAACCCCCTCAAGCCCCCGGGTCGGCCAATAATTTCTGCAAGAAACAGTCTGATAGAGAAAACATCGCAATATGTAGACCACTTTCTGCAAGAGCATGTCTAACAACTCCCCTCCTACATAAGACACTGGAGATTTTTTAGCCAAAATTCAAGATTTCAAATGGCAAAATGATTTCTTTTTAATAACCATGGACATAACATCACTCTACACAAGTATCAATCATAAAGATGGAATAAGGGCTGTACAACATTACCTGAGAAAAAGACCAGCCCAACATGAACAGCACAGCAAAATGCTCATCAACATGATTGACCTCTGTCTGAACAATAAAAAAATTTTGTTCCAGAGTGCTCTTTACCAACAGCTACGAGGCGTAGCTATGGGGGCCAGCTTCTCCCCCAGCTACGCTTGCCTATACATGGGTTGGTGGGAGGAGTTGGTCCTACAAAAATCCTTAAAGGTGATACTGCAAAACAATGTAAAACTATGGCTAAGATTTATCGATGACTTGTTTTTAATTTGGCACGGGACCGTGCCAGATGCACAAAGTTTTATTGAGGATTTGAACAAGAATTACATCAATCTGCATTTTACAGCAAACATTAGTGCAGACACAGTGACCTTTCTTGATGTCCAGGTGTATATAAAAGAGGGTAAGATGGAAACCAGGGTACATAGAAAACCCACGGCCGGCAACTCTGTGTTGCACTCAGCCAGCGCCCACCCACGGCACCTTATTCAAAGCATCCCATACGGAGAAATGATCAGACTGAAAAGAATTTGCAGTAACCAACAAGACTTATGGATAGCACAACAAGCAAGCAAGCAAGCAAAGCAAGATTCCTTGAGAGAGGGTACACCAGCACATGCATTAATGCAGCCATTACTAAGAGCCAGGCATTGCACAGGGAAGACCTACTTAAAATCACCAAACACCAGATACCTACCCAAGTACCCAGGGAAGCTAGCGACAGGCAAGACACTGGTGGGGAAACGTTTAGAATAATTATTGGGTATAGTAAACAAGAGAAAACTATAAACCGAATTATTCGTAGAAACTGGCCAATTGTTTTAAACGATCCAACGATAGGCCATCTACTACCAGCCAAATTAGCCACTACCCACAGCAGAGCTCCCTCTATGAAAGATTACCTGGTGCAGAACAGCCACGACATGGCTGGCACAAAGAAAAGGCTTCTACAAATGTAAATCTTGCAAAGCCTGCCAGCATGGTATCGATAGGACAACGTACACAACGCCTTTCAGCAATCAGGAGCATACCATAGACAAGGCTCTAACATGTAAAACTGATCATGTTGTGTATGTACTCGAGTGCCCCTGTGGTTTAAGGTATGTGGGAAGTACCAAGCTACAGGGGCACAAGAGGATATTGCAACATATCAGAGCCATTAAAAACCAAGATCAGATATATCCGGTGGCACGTCACTTTGGGGAAACACATAAATCCGACCCCAAACAGCTTAAATATTTTTTGATTGATGCAGTGCAAGCTAACAAAAGAGGTGGGAAGAGAGAAAAGGCCCTACGTAGACTAGAGTCACAATACATTCTGGAGCTAGATTGCAAACATCCTGGGGGATTGAACACCACCGAAGATCTCTATACATGCCTGTAGTCCAAATCAGTGGTTCACTGGGCAGTAGGCTAGGAACACCACTAGACGTAATAACCAAAAGCATTGACACAATGCTTGTTTCTAGCCTAATGTAATAACCGGCTAACAGCTGCCTGGCCAATCGATAACACAGTCACTTTTTTAACTAACCTTATGTATTTTTTTAGCTCTTTTAGCTTTTCTACACAGAGGGGTTTTACAGCACTTGCACTTTTAAGAATAATTCAAGCACTCAAACACTTGTAGTCGATGTCTACATAACGCAACTTTACTTGTAACTGTTTATGCAAGCACCATATGGGGATCAGGACGGGACCTTCCCGATTACCCAGTTGAACCAGTACTGTATTTTGCAAACTTTGCACATGCTGCATTTTACAATGATGCCTTTTATCACAGTTTTTAAAATTAATCATCGCAGCAGTATCGTATGGATGCAGCAACCCACTGTGGCTGAAGAAAAACATTTTTTGAGGAGATTGGCGGCTGGTCCTACTAAAGGATATTAATTTTAAAGACTCCAACTACCAGAGTGCAGTGAGTGCACACGCCCACTGGGCGGGGTTACCTATTACCAAACTAGAAATCTCACCTGTGAGCTGCCTCTCCCTACTGCCATCCCTGTGAAAAAGGGCGAGATGAGCCTGAAACGCGTCGGGAAATATGGCTGAAGCATGCTGTACCTACCGTACTCCTGTCTGATGCTGCCTTGCTGAATAAATATTTTAACACGCTGTGAGTGGGCCTCCAAGTGTCGGGTGCTTTCAATTGGAATATATATATATATATATATATATATATATACATATATATTATCTACTGGCGGTCGCCAGTAGATAGTTATAGTTAGGACCTATTTTCCATAGGAAATCCGCGACATTCTATTTGAAATAACTCTTGCGTCGGTTGACGAATCTTCGCGAAATTTTCAAACTTTATGGCCCGCTCCGGTCCGCTCCTACCCTGAAAGTCTCAGGGTGATTCGTCAAGCGGGGGCAGAGAAAAAAGGGGGGTCCCAAAACGTGTTTTCCCCATTCATTTTCCCATAGGAAACTTTAGACACGGCTACAGCCCGAACTGCTGAACAGAATTACACCAAATTTGGCAAAGAGGTAGTTCTTGGTTCAAAAAGAACCCTTTTTGTTAAATGGTGTAAATCCGTTCAGTAGTTGCTGAGAAAATCAAAAGTAAAAACACATATCTGGGCGGAGCCTAACCACACATGTCATCGTGAGATCTGATTGGCTGTCAGCACTTCATCCTGGAATTGCTGGCAGCCATCTTGGGACCAATATAAATGATAGTACCCCATTGAAATGCATTGTAGTGAATCGAAGATTTTGAGGGTTACCAAAAGGAGAACTATAAAGGGTGATAACAGACTTTAGTTACATTAGAATTCATTTGTTGATGGTACCATACTAATTTCAGGAATTGTGGTGTGTTCTAAGGTGATTTTACCCTGTGAAAAACCTTCTGCTGGGATATCATGAATCATGTTTGAGAGAAAACTATTTTCACATGCTTGTCCAATACAGTTTTGGAAGGTGCCCCAGAAGCTAAAATGAGAGCATATTTTCTGTAAATTCACATTATCTTTCTCAGTCATGTGAGAATGAAGTCTGACATTCTCAGTAAAACATGTACATCCAACAAGGGCAGAGACTGTCAGTTGATTCCTTTGTGTTCTACTGCAGCTTCCCAGAGTGTTCTAAAGAACAACTAGAGCGCTAACAGTCTTACTTATGACAAAAGTATGGCACACCTGAAGCCATCTTGATTGGAATAAACTGGTAACACTTAAAACATTTAATTTAAAAAGGAACAAAATGAGGGGGTTCATTTTGCCATAGAAATTATGGTTAGTGCTGTAGAAAGAAAAATTAGGACATGTTTCAAGTGTGATCTCAAATATCTTCCTGTTATATTTCAACAGGAGCAGCCTGTCAGTTGATGCCTTTGTGTTCTACTGCAGCTTCCCAGAGTGTTCTAAAGAACAACTAGAGCGCTAACAGTCTTACTTATGACAAAAGTATGGCACACCTGAAGCCATCTTGATTGGAATAAACTGGTAACACTTAAAACATTTAATTTAAAAAGGAACAAAATGAGGGGGTTCATTTTGCCATAGAAATTATGGTTAGTGCTGTAGAAAGAAAAATTAGGACATGTTTTAAGTGAGATCTCAAATCCTCTTCTATTTCATTAGAAAATTCTGACATGCAGACTGAAACAATCACTTTCAATACCAGCAGTAGACTTCCAGTTAACTCCTTGGTGAGCAGTAGCTTTACTACAGTGATCTAATGAACAACTAGAGTAATAACATTCTGAATTTATGGCAAATGTGTGACACATCTGAATGCCTTCTTGATGGAATCAAAGAAAAAAACTGAAAGCATTTCCTACTGAGGAGACTGCAGTAAATGAGGAAATTAGGAAACTTCATAACAAAGAAGTCTTCCAAGATGGCCACCAGTGAAAAAAGAGCCCAAATGTAGCACAAATATTACCCAGATGTAGCCCACATATAGCCCAATGACAAAAGTGTGCAAAACACTTTTTATTTTTAGTTTTTTTGCAGTTTTATGTAGTGCAGACTGGTCAGGTATTGGAGCGTTGCATCTTAAAACATGACCCCCTACACTACAAAAACACCACTGCACTACCCTAAAACACTACCCCAGCACGACCCCCTACACTACACAAGCACCACTGCACTATCCTAAACCCTAAAACACTACCCCCAGCATGACCCCCTACACTACACAAATACCACTGCACTACCCTAAACCCTAAAACACTACCCCAACACCACTGCACTAACCTAAATCCTAAAACACTACCCCCAGCACGACCCCCTACACTACCCAAACACCACTGCACTACCCTAAAACATGACCCCCTACACTACACAAACACCACTGCACTACCCTAAACCATAAAACACTACCCCCAGCACGACCCCCTACACTACACAAGCACCACTGCACTACCCTAAACCCTAAAACACTGCCCCCAGCACGACCCCCTACACTACACAAACACCACTGCACTACCTTAAACCCTAAAACACTACCCCCAGCACGACCCCCTACACTACCCAAACACCACTGCACTAACCTAAATCCTAAAACACTACCCCCAGCACGACCCCCTACACTACCCAAACACCACTGCACTACCCTAAAACATGACCCCCTACACTACACAAACACCACTGCACTACCCTAAACCCTAAAACACTACCCCCAGCACGACCCCTACACTACACAAGCACCACTGCACTACCCTAAACCCTAAAACACTACCCCCAGCACGACCCCCTACACTGCCCGAACACCACTGCACTGCCCTAAACCCTGAAACACCAGCCCCTGCACGACCCCCTACACTGCCCGAACACCACTGCACTGCCCTAAACCCTGAAACACATACCCTAGCACAAACCCCTACACTGCCCGAACACCACTGCACTGCCCTAAACCCTGAAACACCACCCCCTTCACGACCCCCTACACTGCCCGAACACCACTGCACTGCCCTAAACCCTGAAACACCACCCCCAGCATGACCCCTACACTGCCCGAATACCACTGCACTGCCCTAAACCCTGAAACACTACCCCCAGCAAGACCTCCTACACTGCCCGAACACCACTGCACTGCCCTAAACCCTGAAACATCACCCCCAGCAAGACCCCCTACACTGCCCGAACACCACTGCCCTAAACCCTGAAACACCACCCCCAGCACGACCCCCTACACTGCCCGAACATCACTGCACTGCCCTAAACCCTGAAACACCACCCCCAGCACGACCCCCTACACTGCCCGAACACCACTGCACTGCCCTAAACCCTGAAACACCACCCCTGCACGATCCCCTACACTGCCCGAACACTACTGCACTGCCCTAAACCCTGAAACACCACCCCCAGCACGACCCCCTACACTGCACGAACACCACTGCACTGCCCTAAACCCCGAAACACTACCCCAGCACGACCCCCTACACTACCCGAACACCACTGCACTACCCTAAACCCTAAAATACTACCACCAGCACAACCCCCTACACTACCCGAACACGACTGCACTGCCCTAAACCCTCAAACACTCCCCCCAGCACGATCCCCTACACTACCCGAACACCACTGCACTGCCCTAAACCCTAAAACACTCCCCCCAGCACGACCCCCTACACTACCCGAACACCACTGCACTGCCCTAAACCCTAAAACACTCCCCCAAGCACGACCCCCTACACTACCCAAACACCACTGCACTGCCCTAAACCCTAAAACACTACCCCCGCATGACCCCCTACACTACCCAAACACCAATGCACTACCCTAATCCCTAAAACACTACCCCCCGCATGACCCCCTACACTACCCTAAACCCTAAAACACTACCCCGCATGACTCCCTACACTACCCAAAGACCACTGCACTACCCTAAACCCTAAAACACGACCTCCTACACTACACAAACACCACTGCACTACCCTAAACCCTAAAACACTACCCCCTACACTACACAAACCCCACTGCACTACCCTAAACCCTAAAACACTACCCCCAGCAGTACCCCTACACTACCCAAACACCACTGCACTAACCTAAACCCTAAAACACTACCCCCAGCAGTACCCCCTACACTACCCAAACACCACTGCACTACCCTAAATCACTACCCCCAGCACGACCCAAACACCACTGCACTACCCTAAACCCTAAAACACTACCCCCAGCACGACCCCCTACACTACCCAAACACCACTGCCAGCAAGACCCCCTACACTGCCCGTACATCACTGCACTGCCCTAAACCCTGAAACACCACCACCAGCATGACCCCCTACACTGCCCGAACACCACTGCACTGCCCTAAACCCTGAAACACCACCCCCAGCACGACCCCCTACACTGCCCGAACACCACTGCACTGCCCTAAACCATGAAACACCAGCCCCAGCACGACCCCCTACACTGCCCGAACGCCACTGCACTGCCCTAAACCCTGAAACACCACTCCCAGCACGACCCCCTACACTGCCCGAACACTACTGCACTGCCCTAAACCCTGAAACACCAGCCCCAGCACGACCCCGTACACTGCCC
Organism: Calotriton arnoldi; assembly: GCA_963921515.1. Taxonomy (NCBI): domain Eukaryota; kingdom Metazoa; phylum Chordata; class Amphibia; order Caudata; family Salamandridae; genus Calotriton; species Calotriton arnoldi. Next base: position 933,913 of record CAWUFW010006331.1, on the reverse strand, counting down.
GAACACCACTGCACTGCCCTAAACCCTGAAACACCAGCCCCAGCACGACCGCCTACACTGCCCGAAAACCACTGCACTGCCCTAAACCCTGAAACACCAGCCCCAGCACGACCCCCTACACTGCCCGAACACCACTGCACTGCCCTAAACCCTGAAACACCAGCCCCAGCAAGACCCCCTACACTGCCCGAACACCACTGCACTGCCCTAAACCCTGAAACACCACCCCCAGCACGACCCCCTACACTGCCCGAACACCACTGCACTGCCCTAAACCCTGAAACACCAGCCCCAGCACGACCCCGTACACTGCCCGAACACCACTGCACTGCCCTAAACCCTGAAACACCAGCCCCAGCACGACCGCCTACACTGCCCGAAAAGCACTGCACTGCCCTAAACCCTGAAACACCAGCCCCAGCACGACCCCCTACACTGCCCGAACACCACTGCACTGCCCTAAACCCTGAAACACCAGCCCCAGCAAGACCCCCTACACTGCCCGAACACCACTGCACTAAAGCCTGAAACACCACCCCCAGCAAGACCTCATACACTGGCCGAACACCACTGCACTGCCCTAAACCCTGAAACACCACCCCCTGCATGACCCCCTACACTGCCCAAACACCACTGCACTGCCCTAAACCCTGAAACACCACCCCCTTCACGACCCCCTACACTGCCCGAACACCACTACACTGCCCTAAACCCTGAAACACCACCCCTCAGCACGACACCCTACACTGCACGAACACCACTGCCCTAAACCCTGAAACACCACCCCCTGCACGACCTCCTACACTGCCGGAACACCACTGCACTGCCCTAAACCCTGAAACATCAACCCCAGCAAGACCCCCTACACTGCCTGAACACCACTGCCCTAAACCCTGAAACACCACCCCTTACACTGCACGAACACCACTGCACTGCCCTAAACCCTGAAACACCACCTCCAGCAAAACCCCCTACACTGCCTGAACACCATTGCTCTGCCCTAAATCCTGAAACACTAGCCCCAGCATGACCCCCTACACTGCCCAAACACCACTGCACTGCCCTAAACCCTGAAACACCACCCCCAGCACGACCCCCTACACTGCCCGAACACCACTGCACTGCCCTAAACCCTGAAACACCAGCCCCAGCAAGACCCCCTACACTGCCCGAACACCACTGCACTGCCCTAGACTCTGAAACACCAGCCCCAGCAAGACCCCCTACACTGCCCGAACACCACTGCACTGCCCTAAACCCTGAAACACCAGCCCCAGCATGACCCCCTACACTGCCCGAACACCACTGCACTGCCCTAAACCCTGAAACACCAGCCCCAGCACGACCACCTACACTGCCCGAACACCACTGCACTGCCCTAAACCCTGAAACACCAGCCCCAGCACAACCCCCTACACTGCCCGAACACCACTGCACTGCCCTAAACCCTGAAACACCAGCCCCAGCACGACCCCCTACACTGCCCGAACACCACTGTACTGCCCTAAACCCTGAAACACCTGCCCCAGCACGACCCCCTACACTGCCCGAACACCACTGTACTGCCCTAAACCCTGAAACACCACCCCTGCATGACCCCCTACACTGCCCGAACACCGCTGCACTGTCCTAAACCCTGAAACACCACCCCCTGCAGCACCCCCTACACTGCCCGAACACCACTGCACTGCCCTAAACCCTGAAACACCACCCCCTGCACCGCCCCCTACACTGCCCGAACACCACTGCACTGCCCTAAACCCTGAAACACCACCCCCAGCACAACCCCCTTTACTGCTCGAACACCACTGCACTGCCCCAAACCCTGAAACACCACCCCCAGCACGACCCCCTACACTGCCCGAACACCACTGCCCTAAACCCTGAAACACCACCCCCTGCACGACCCCCTACACTGCCCGAACACCACTGCACTGCCCTAAACCCTGAAACACCACCCCCTACACTGCCCGAACACCACTGCACTGCCCTAAACCCTGAAACACCACCCCCAGCACGACCCCTACACTGCCCGAACACCACTGCACTGCCCTAAACCCTAAAACACCACCCCCAGCATTACCCCCTACACTGCCCAAACACCACTGTACTGCCCTAAACCCTAGAACACTTCCCCCAGCACGACCCCCTACACTACCCGAACACCACTGCACTACCCTAAACCCTAAAATACTACCCCCAGCACAACCCCCTACACTACCCGAACACGACTGCACTGCCCTAAACCCTCAAACACTCCCCCAGCACGATCCCCTACACTACCCGAACACCACTGCACTGCCCTAAACCCTAAAACACTCCCCCAGCACGACCCCCTACACTACCCGAACACCACTGCACTGCCCTAAACCCTAAAACACTCCCCCAAGCACGACCCCCTACACTACCCAAACACCACTGCACTGCCCTAAACCCTAAAACACTACCCCCCGCATGACCCCCTACACTACCCAAACACCAATGCACTACCCTAATCCCTAAAACACTACCCCCGCATGACCCCCTACACTACCCTAAACCCTAAAACACTACCCCGCATGACTCCCTACACTACCCAAAGACCACTGCACTACCCTAAACCCTAAAACACGACCTCCTACACTACACAAACACCACTGCACTACCCTAAACCCTAAAACACTACCCCCTACACTACACAAACCCCACTGCACTACCCTAAACCCTAAAACACTACCCCCAGCAGTACCCCTACACTACCCAAACACCACTGCACTAACCTAAACCCTAAAACACTACCCCCAGCAGTACCCCCTACACTACCCAAACACCACTGCACTACCCTAAATCACTACCCCCAGCACGACCCAAACACCACTGCACTACCCTAAACCCTAAAACACTACCCCCAGCACGACCCCCTACACTACCCAAACACCACTGCACTACCCTAAACCCTAAAACACTCCCCCCAGCACGACTCCCTACACTACCCAAACACCACTGCACTACCCTAAACCCTAAATCTACCCCCAGGATGACCCCCTACACTACACAAACACCACTGCACTACCCTAAACCCTAAAACACTACCCCCAGCACGACCCTCTTCACTACCTAAACACAACTGCACAATTTGTTACAGGCGTTGCAACGCAGGCCTGTGGTGCTTACTGGAAGTACCTAGTGGGCTAGTTGGGCCCCAGGGACCCTCAGGATTCAAGGTGACCTAATCCCCCAACTTAAAACGCACCACGGGGCGCGTTTGCACAGTGGTTAAGGGAGGGGGCGGGGCCTCAGGTGACATGTGCGCAAACACGCCCTGTGGTGCGTTTTAAGTTGGGGAATTAATTGCCTTTGAATCCTGAGGGACCCTGGGGGCCAACTAGCCCACCAGGTACCTTCAGTAAGCACAACAGAGTTGCGTTGCAGAGAGGTGAAAAAAGGTGCGTGGCCTCGGAACGCCTCTCTGCAACTCAGCTCTGTGGTCCTAACTGTAGGTACCTGGGGGGCTAGTTGGGCCCCAGGGACCCTCAGAATTCAAGGGGACTTAATCCCGCAACTTAAAACGCGCCACGGGGTGCGTTTGCACACATGTCACCTCAGGCCCCCCTCCCTTCACCACTGTGCAAACGCGCCCTGTAGCGCGTTTTAAGAGGTAGTTTTAATCCCCTGCCCTATTATGTACTAGGGACTTGCAGAGGAGGTCATGCTAATCACAGGCGTACCCCAACGCATAGTGTTCCCTAGTGTATGTAGGTGTTTACACTGTATTCTAAGTGTCTTTTAGCATAGCACTGGCTCTGGTTAGTCAGATTCAGTTACCACCAGTACCCGTCTGAAAAAGTTGTAGGCACAGGATGATTTTGCAACAAGGCCTCTTTCTGCTCCTCTGTTGGTTCTTTCTGCACATCTTTTGCTTCTTTCTGTGCGTTTTTCTTCTTTCTTCACATGTCCTACCTCTGTAGGCATAGTTAGAAACTAGCATTTAAAAAAACCTTTGAAATTCACTTAAAAAATCATAGGTTTCAGGCACGTTATAGTTAGAAATTAGCATTTAAAAAACCTTTGAAATTCACTGAAAAAACCATAGGTTTCAGACACGTTATAGTTAGAAATTAGCATTTAAAAAACCTTTGAAATTCACTGAAAAAACCATAGGTTTTAGGGACAGTTATAGTTAGTTGGACATTTCACTCGTACAAAACCATAGAAATTCCCCCGTTATAGTTAGTTCAGCTAACTATAACTCGCGCCCCGCAATGCACTGCTGATGACGTCACATATTACATCACTCATGACATGGTCAGTGACATCACTGATGACATCACTGATGACATCTCAAATGACATCACTGATGACATCATCCATGTGATAATTTCATGCATCTTCTCACACCCTAATATAACTTTTGATACACCCACTCTAAATTACAGACTGCCATTCTCAAAACCATAGACACTCCAACACCAAAAACTACATACCCACTCACTGATTCTTAGGTCTACACACACATCCACTCACTCACCCGTACAGTCACTCATACTTAGTCACTCAGTACAGGACTATCATATGCACTCATACACCTATATAAACACTCACACACCGCCACTCATCCATAGAGGTACTCACACACCTAGTCAGTCATGCAAAAAACTTAATCACACACCCATTTACTCACCTATACAGTTATACACACACCAGCTCACTCATACAAATACTAGCACATTCTTACGCTCTTATACAATCACTGATACAAGTACACACTCATCCATACAGCCACTCTCACAATCACACATTCTCACTTATAGCCATTTATATACTCCAACCCACATATATACTGCCTTTCACATATGTAGTTACTCACACATGTACCACTGAGATATACATTCAATCACTAACACACCCATACACACACTCACCCACACAGTCCATCACAGATGCACTCTTGAAACCATGCACCCAGTGAATCACCAACTCACACATCTATGCACAGTCACACACACCCCACCCACACAAACACTCAGGCACCCATACAGATACTCAGACAATCAATCAATAACCCATGTAGACACTCATGTAGCTATTCAGAAAGCTCATGCAGCCGCTTACAAACCAACAGACAGACGGATACAGACATTCACACAGTTTAGTCACTAACCCATGCATTCAGTAAGATACATTTAATCACTCACTTGTAGAGTCAGTCACTCACGTACTAAATCATCCATTCAGACACTTATACACCCACTCATTCTTCAATACGCCTTTCCCTATATATATTAAACATATTTAAACTTTACAGAAACACACAGTCACTGGATGATGTCATCAGTGATGTCATTTGAGATGTCATCAGTGATGTCATCAGTGATGTCACTGACCATGTCATGAGTGATGTAATATGTGACGTCATCAGCAGTGCATTGCGGGGCGCGAGTTATAGTTAGCTGAACTAACTATAACGGGGGAATTTCTATGGTTTTGTACGAGTGAAATGTCCAACTAACTATAACTGTCCCTAAAACCTATGGTTTTTTCAGTGAATATATATATATATATATATATATACATGAAACTTAAAAACAATGTTTGTTCATTTTGAGTTTGGATGGCAAGTTTTGTGCAGATCCATCAAGTGTGGGGGAGGTGGGGGAGCCAGACAAGTCACCCCATCCTGGATTCCCCTGGGTGTCTACTTTTAAAAAAATGTATAGGTTTGCTAGGTTTCCCTAAGTGCTGGCAGAGCTAGGGTTCAAAATCTACAGCTATGCACTTTGCAAAAAAAGGGTCAGTTTTCACTGTAAAAATGTGGTGTGTCCATGTTGCGTTTTGGGCCGTTTCCTGTCGCAGGCACTAGGCCCACCCACACCAGTGAGGTACCATTTTTATCGGGAGACTTTGGGGAATGCTGGGTGGGTGGAAGTTTGTGGATCTGCACAGATTTCAGAACTTTCCCTCACAGAAATGTGAGGAAATTGTGTTTTGTTTAACAAAGTTTGAGGTTTGCAAGGGATTCTGGGTAACAGAACCTAGTGAGAGCCACACAAGTCACCACATCCTGGATTCCCCTGTGTGTCTATCTTTAAAAAATGTATAGGTTTGCTAGATTTCCTTGGGAGCCTGCTGCGCTAGGACCCAAAATCCACAGGTAGGCACATTCCGAAAAAAGTCAGTGCCGAGTGGGCTTTCTGCCGCCCTGGGGAGGGGGGAATCAGGGGCTATTGCCCCGATATGCCCCCTGTGGCTATTTGTTTGGGGGGTGGGGGCATTGGGATGCCCATTCTGGGCAGCCCCCACCCCTACGTATAAAAAAGCCAGCATAATCACTGGCGCCTAGTGGGCTCTCTGCCCCCCCGGGGGGGGCAGGTCAGGGGCTATGGCCCCCTTCTGCCTCCTGGGGGGCAGAAAGACTGTGGCATCTTTTTTGGGTGGTGGGGGCATTGGCATACCCATTCTGGGCAGCCCCCACCCCTGAATTTAAAAAAATAAATGTATCCCTGGTGCCTAGTGGGCTTTCTGCCCCCCTAAGGGACAGATAAGGTGCTATTGCCCCCATCTGCCTCACAGGGGGGACAGAAAGACTGTGGCAATTGTTTTTTCGGGTGAGGTCATTTGCATGCCCATTCTGGACAGCCCCCACCCCTACGTATAAAAAAATAAATAATAATCCCTGGTGCCTAGTCGGCTTTCTGCCCCCCCGGGGGGCAGATCAAGGGCTACTGCCCCCATCTGCCTCCTCCAGGGGGCAGAAAGACACTGGCATTTTTGCTGCGGTGGAGGCATTGGCATGCCCCCATCCCGAACTTTGAAGAAAAAAAGAAATCCCTGGTCCCTAGTGGGCTTTCTGTCCCCTGGGGGGGCAGATAAGGGGCAATTGCCCCATCTGCCTCCGGGGGGGACAGAAAGACTGTAGCATTTTTTTGAGGGGTGGGGGCATTGGCATGCCCATTCTGGGCAGCCCCCACCCCTAAGTATTAAAAAAAAAAACTCCCTGGTGCCTAGTGGGCTTTCTGCTCCCCTGAGGGGGAAGATCAGGGGCTATTGCCCCTCCTGGGGGGGTGTGAAAGTCTTTTGCCTATTTTGGGGGTGCAGGGTGGGGGCATTGGCATGCCCATTCTGGGTAGCCCCCACCCCTGGCCTATAAAAAAAATCCCTGGCGTCTCGGGTGCTTTCTGCCCCCCCCCAGATGGGCCTACTGCCCCCATCTGCCCCCCGGGGGGGGCAGAAAGACTGTCTGGGGCAAAATTAAATGGGGGGAGCAAAGGCCCTTGCCCAAGGGGCCGCTCCCCCTCCCTGGTGGTTAGTGGGTGGATCTTGCTTGGGGATCGCCCTCCTGGGGTGATCCCCAAGCAGGGATCCACTAGGGGATATTCTCCCCTTTCCAACGATACCTCTCCCATGTGTTTCGGTGCTCGGGGGGCTGAGATAGCCCCACGAGCACCGAAACTGTGAAACTGAAACTTTGTTTCAGTTTTGTTTTCGTTGTAATGACGACAGCGCACCATGCACGCGATCGTCATTGCAGGGAAAACCAAAACCATGCCTTGGGAGGTTGGGGAAGCTCTTCCCCACCTCCCAAGTCAAAAAAAATAAAAATGGGAAATCCCTCTGCTGTTTACAGCAGAGGTATTTTTTGCAACTGTGCTCATGGCGGAATGGTTCTGTCATGAGCACACTTGCACTTGTGCTCATGACGGAACCATTTCATCATGAGCACAGAAGGGGTTAATCAACTTCTATTATTTATCAAACATATTTTGTTTTTTATTGTGGTTACCATTAAGGTAGGCAGGTTTTCGAGGAATAATCCGTACTCCACTCTAAGATGTCCGCCCCAGTTTTATATATGAGTGTCAGGATCTATTTAACACCACGTGTTAGAACTATGAAGTAGTTATTAGTAGGGATACGTGCGCCACACTGACCGACATTTAAGTCGGTCCCTAATGCTCGCAAGCTCAATACGAATCTAGAAGTTAGGCTGTACGGACGCCGGCATTTGCACGGAAGTTCAGGTAAAGACTGTTTAGGTCTAGATCAGCTCGCTATTTACGATTTAAGTGACGAGTGTGTGCAATATATTAAAATGGAGACAGTTTACCGTAGATAAGCGTCTTGATGTCATCTTATTTTTCTTTATCTAGTGAGATTGGGCTACTAGGAGAACGACAGTCCCGATATACGAGTGATTGGGAACACACTCGCAGTTGGTGATAGTGCTGATACGCCTATTTTAATCAACTACCTAAAATAAAAGGTAGGGTTACGCTGGTTTTATAATAACTATTGGCATTAACATTGATTAATGGCTTCAGTTAACTCAAGAGGATGGCTTCTATTGCTACGGTAGTTGGAAGTCTATTAAAAGTGATTGTATACCTCTTGTTTTTTCAGTAAAGGATATAAGAACTACACTCTAATCAATGTATTAAAATGACAAAGGGCTGAGAATAATTAATCCCCTTGTTTTTTAATATAGAATATATACAATTGGACCCCTTCATTGCGGGGATGGATCCATAAGGCCCAGCAAAGGATTCACTTACCCATAAGGATTCCACAATTGATTAAGACAACCCTAAGAGTCTCATTTGGTGAGTGAGGGTTCTGTCTTAAATAATCATGGGGTAGGGTGGCAACATATAGGTGTCACCCACTATATATAATATGATATGAATGTGAGTGATTGGTTGACCATAGGGGACATTATGCCCAAACCCTTTTTCATATAATCTGTTAGAATGAATGATATTTAGATAACTTATTCTGAATGATAGATATGACGGTTGGTTGTATGGTATATGTTGGCCGTACATGTTAATTTTTGAGGGGGTGGGTTACTTATTCTTTTTAGTTGTGGCGCCACACCGTATAGTTTTAATGATGATGAATTATAGGTTTAAAAAAAAAAAAATTTTTAAAAAGAGTAAACACTGTAGTACATTTATGTTTGACAATCATTATGCAATGTTTTTGATTAGTAATAAATGTGTGTTGGTACATAGGTTAAATTGACAAGGGTTCCAAAGAGGGACATAGAAATTCTGTCTTGAAAAAGGTGGTCAATATTCATATTACACCTCCGAAACGTGTTGACGCATTGGATAAACTAAATCCATTCAACATGCTGGCATAATTGATAAGGAAGTTTGTACTAATCATATGCCTGGTCTTTGATTTTGTCTATGGATTAGTTCACGAACTACAAAGAAGTGTACTGTCGTATATGTTGTGTCTATTTTCTTTGTTTCCAAATTTTCTCTTGTTTGGTCTACAGTATATTTTAATGTACTGTGTAAAATATTGAGGCCACATATGTATCGGAACCTTTTGTCCTTTTTACATTTTTATTTTGATATAATCATGTATTGCACAATGAAGATGTTATAGTCATGAAACAGCTTTTTATGCATGGAGCAATGTTTTAACTTATGATTTAATGTTTGTATGAAATAATTTTTAAACTCCCTATGTTTTTAATAAATATATGATATATTTTCCCACCGTTTGAGTATTTGTGGCACTACAGCTATAAACCTGTGGGGCTTTGGTATGTTTTGAATATGAGTGTATGAGGATTTCAAAATAGAATTCTAGCTTTGGTTATAACCTGAGCCACTAGAATTGTGTGATTCTGTGGCTGTATTCGCATAGTTATGGTTTTGCCAAATTTGCCACCCAATCCATCATCTGCTGTATAATCTGCAAAAATGTGTTCTTGCTCAGAAGGATCAAATGTTCCTAAAAATGTTGCTGCATGTGTTAGCACACAGTGGAAGGCCCTTTGCAAAGGTTAGCAGGTCATCTTTCAATTGAATATTTCTGTATTTAGTTGTTAAACTGATTCTAATGAGGTGAAATCTTTGCCCAGACAGTATAACCCTGTGTAAAACAAATGGAATAATACACTATCAAAAAATGTGGCACATTGTGCCGCATAATTTGGCTTTTCTTGCTGCATAATTTAGTCAACCCTGCTGCATACTTTGGTGCTGCCCTGTTGCATAATTCCAGTGCTTTTAAAAAAAAAAAATCTGCCCCAAATTTGCAGATCCTCTGCAAATTTGTGGGAAAATTGGGGGGAAAAAACATGTTTTTGGCCACAGACGAGGTCCGTTCCCACCATGCCTCAGTGGTCAGGGTATTCCTACCCTGCCCCTTTGTGTCTTTATTTTACCTTTTTTTTAGGACTCTGGACTGAGTTCCAAGTCCTAAAATGGCTGCCACTACATTGTTGTTGATGTGGTGGCAGCCAATCAGATCTCATCTTGAGATCTGGATTGTCCAACAGATGTTATGTTATGTTAACCGGATTTATATAGCGCGCAGCTGCCCCAGCAAAGAGTCGTCCCGGCGCTGCCAGCCACAGAGAGTAGCAGAGTACAGGAGAGACTGGTAACCAACGGGAAAAAAGAAAAGAACAGGCAGCCTAAGCAGGTGAAAAGAGAAGGGTCTTAATTGCTTTCCTGAAAACCAACAAGTGATTTAAACAGCAAATCGGAGGGGGCAGAGAGTTCCATAGCTTAGCGGCCATGTAGTGGAAAGATCGACCACCGGCCCGGACACGCTTCACCCGGGGAACAGTGACTAAGTACTGCCCCGAGGAACGCAGCTTGCGCGTGGATTCGTAGGGGATTAACATATTGGCAAGGAGGCTGGGTGAGGCTAATTTCAGGATCTTAAAGGATAGGCAAAGTGCCTTAAATTGAATACGTTTAGCCACCGGAAGCCAGTGAAGCCGCCGAACGGCGTCCGTAGCGGAACAGTGACGTGGGAGCCCTAAGAGGGCTCTGGCAGCCGCGTTCTGCACACGCTGTAATCGCATAACCTCAGCCTGATTGGCTCCTAGGAGGAGCGAATTAGCGTAGTCCAGCCTGGATAAAATGGCAGACTGGACAATCAGTTGGCGTGTAGGCGGGTTGAAAAACCTCAGCAATGGCTTAAGACCCCGCAGAAGACCAAAACAAGTGCCCGCGACTTTTTTAGTATGTTCTTGGAAGCTGAGGGAGGATCCATCCAAACCCCTAAGTTCTTGACCGCCATCTTAGGGGTGGGAGTGTCTCCAAGTACACTTGGCCACCACTGCTCATTCCAGAGGTTCCTGTCCTTCCCTACCAACAATACCTCCGTTTTAGTGGCGTTCAACTGAAGGCAATTGGAGGTCATCCACTCTGCCACGGTGGCCAGGCCACTCCTAAACCTGAGGGCATCCAAAGGGGCACCATCAGATAGGGCCACCACTAGCTGCATATCCTCAGCATAAGAAACCATAGTGAGGCCCATCTTCCTGGCCACCGTAGCCAGAGGCTGGACATATAAGTTAAACAATACAGGGCTCAAAGCAGAGCCCTGTGGCACCCCTTGCCCAATGGAGTGGGACTGGGAGAGGAACGGGGGGGCTGACACGCGGAAAGATCTTTCACACAGGCATGACTTAAACCAATCGAGCGCGAGGCCCACCACCCCGACCGCCTCCAGACGTTGTAGCAGAGTTGCGTGAGAAATCGTGTCAAATGCGGCACTGAGGTCAAGTAGAATCAATGCCGCAGTATGACCGGAGTCCAGAATGGTCCGTAGGTGTTCAGTCATAGTCAGAAGAGCTGTCTCTGTGCTGTGACCAGCACGGAAACCATTTTGCGAAGGGTCCAGAATGTTATTAGTGTTAAGAAATTTAGTAAGGATGTTTTTGACATGGGCCTCAGCAATTTTAGCTACCCACGGCAGGAGGGAGATAGGCCGGAAGTTTTCCAGCTTTGTTGGGTCCAACGAGGGTTTTTTAAGAATAGGAGAGACCCTAGCCTGTTTCCAGAGCACAGGGACCACAGCAGTGGTAAATGAAGTGTTAATGATCTGGCACAGAGGTGACAAAAGGAGAGACAGTGAGTCCCTAAACTGAGCAGGTCTTAGAGGATCGGCCGGAGAGCCAGATTTAACTTTCTTACTCAGGAGGGTAAGCTCTTCCTGTGAAATCCTGGGGATAGCTGTCAACAAGTGCACAGGGGAGGGTCCGCAAAGAGTGGCCGTAGAAGACGGCTTTTGTGGAAAGGACCGATAGATGGTATCCACCTTGTTAACAAAAAACAGCGCCAGGTCTTCGCATTGTTGCTCAGACACGATCGCAGAGGCCTGAGGTTTGTTACTAACTCTCAGATCTTTCAAAATTTTAAAGATACATTTAGCCGGGAAGTGAAATATACAACATTTTTTACCCTTAATTGCTTCAAAAACTATTGATGGATTTATACCAAATCACAAAAAGCACGCTTTCTGGACCATGAACTAGCTTTTAGCCAAATTTGGTGTAATTCCGATCAGCATTTTTTGTGGTATTGCTGTTCAATTTTCCTATGGAAAAATGAATATGGAAAATATGTTTGGGACCCCCCCTTTTTCTTGGCTCCCACTTGACGGATCACTCCCAGAACTCTCCGGGAAGGAGCTGAGGTGGATGAGACTTTTTCGTGGAAGGTTTTGTGACGATTCATCTAACGGCACCAGAGTAGTTAGGAAAACAAAAATGCTTTTCCTATTGCAGACCTAACTATAACTACCCAGTGGCGACCTCCATGAGGTAATATTATATACACACACACATATATAAATTCGTTTTTTCAGTGATTAGTATTTAGAGGTTTGTCAGATCCCTTAAACCTTGTATTTTCTTACTTGTTGCATGCTCAGTGACATTATGTCTAGCTATATTTTTCCAACTCGTAGACATTAAGAGGCCTATTTACAAACTTTATTTTGTGGTACGCTTAGTAGTACTGCTAATGTACTACAACATGCTATTCACATAGCTATGTGCGTGGGTCAACGCTGCTGCCTCTCCTATCTTTCCTGCGAGATCTCGTCCCCAACCTCGGAGATCTCCACAAATAAGTATACGTTTTAGTAGTAAAATGGGAGGAACGGAGGGAAATGGTTGGAAGATGTAAAATGAAATACTTACTGCTAAGACAGAGGAGTTAAGGTAGGAGTAAAGAGTGGTTTGGGGAGGGTACGGGAGAGGCTTGGGAAGGGACATGCACCCACTCACAAAAGAATAAGCTCATTGCTATTCACAAACTGTCATTCTATATTTACTACCGCCAAACCGGACCCAAAACTGTTGTAAATGCACTCCATCTCAGAGTTATTGTAATTCCATCATCACACATGGCCAAACACTGCTACTTCAAGACCCTCCCATTGAAAATAACGGAGGTAGGAACTTAAATTAAAAAACAATATGAATAATGATAAAAATAAATTAAATTATTTCAACTGTTTAAAAAATCAAAATGAAACCTATTTATTATTGTATTTTGAAATATTTAATAACGGTTTTAAATTAAAAAAATGAATGTAACAGTAATTTGCATGAAAAAAATTATTAATATCTTTTTGCAGCACTCTTAATTATTTTTAATACATAAAAATATATATTTTTCATTTAAGTGTTTTTTCATAATTTAAACTTCAGAAAAATTATCTTATTTTAATATATTCCAAATAATTCATTTTTTTTATTTTAAATTAAGTATTTGCTCTAACATTTTGTTCTACTTTTAAAATAGCATATATAATTAACTTTAATATTTACATTAAAATATTTTTGGATATTGGATTTTAAAAGTTAAATAACATTTAAGATTATTCCCTATACTTTACCATAGAAGAGCTCTGCCTGATTGCGAAGGTCTCCACCGGTCGTAAAATAATTATTAGAAGTAACTGTAACTTTACTGTTGTACTAGACGTTTTTACTGACTCTACCCCTGGACATTTAAGTCTACACTTTTGAGTAATTTTACATTTGTAAATGGTTGTAAATGGTAACTAGCCAAAAGCAGTAAAGTTATTCAAAAGTGTGAGAGTAAAAAGTTTTTGGGGGCAATTTTATATAGCTTGAACGCGACCCGAAGGCATTGGAGCACTTTACATGAGAACCAGTTAGGTACACACATTTAATTTTTGTTTTTGATTGCGTTCCTAGTCCAATAAAAGTTCAGTTAAGTAGTAAAATATGCTTAGTATGTTTGAGGTGCCAGCAATTTATCTATCCCTCCCCATTTCGTGATGGAAGAGATTGCTCCTTTTCTGTTTCAGGGCTGGAACGGAATGGCAACTTCTTAGCTTTTTTGAAGGTTCTAAACATCTGGGAGCTTGTATATGGGCCTGCCACGGTGACGAGTTGTCTGTTCAAACCTCGTTGCAGTTTGTTTTTTTGTACATTTTATAGCTCCTATTTCACCTGAAACCAGTTTTAAAGTTCCTCAAAATTTCAAAGTGTAGACGTGTTATTTTATCTCCAGCTTTTATGTAGCACCGATGTCTGTTTTAGAGTGTGTTCTTTTCTTAAAGTGGCAACAAGATGTAGGAATTCGATGGTGAGCTGATCTATGGCCTTTTCCCACACTTTTAATGTATGGCCTGTGTAGTTTGAACCTTATATATTTTATGAATCCTTTTTAACTATGGTTATGTATGTTTTTTTTAAATTATTATTATAATTCTTTTTTTATTTTTTATTTTAGTATTTTTATTGAGGAAATGCAGGTTAGACATGTATTCCGGCATACCATTAAATAGAGGACCATGAAATACAATATAAAGACTAAGGGACTGATTATGAGTTCAGTGGTCCGATAGACCACCAAACCCACGGTGGCGGTGTGACAACTGCTGCACCGGCGGTTTGACCGCTGTATTACGACTTTGGGGGTCGGACCGCCATTGGAACGTCACAACCGTCGGGGATCAGTGATCCCTCGGCAGTGGCACAGTGGTGTGAGGCCCGCAATATGCTGACGGTGCCACTGTGGCACCGCCATGCATATTATGAGTTTCTTCACCGCCACAGTTTTCATGGCGGTGATTCCTCCATAAAAAGTGTGGCGTGAGGAAACTAGTGCCTCAGGGCCAGGGGATGCATGCAGGGGGGCACATGGTGTGCCCTCCTGTCTACATGCACCCCCAGTTCTTGCACGCCATGGACTTCACAGTCCATGCCGTGCAGGAACGTGCTTTGGCATTCCCATTGCGGTGCCTTTCTAAGGCTCAATGCCTGGGACCGCCAACGGACCGCTTACCAGACCATGAGAATACTCCTAATCTAGTGGGCGGTCGACTTTCGCTGTGTGGGAGCAGGGCGGTGGCGTGGTGGTCCCCTCCCACGCCGCCAAAGTCGTAATTAGGCCCTAAGTATTAAGACTCATGTTAATATCATGATGGCTCAAAACTACAACATGCAGGTAACCAGAATAAGCAGAGTATTATTTAAGGAGAGTGGAAAGGAAATAGTAAAGACGAGAGAATATGGAAAGGAGGGAAAGAAGACAAGAGAGAGAACATGGGAGAGAAAGAAGTGTAAATACTGTAAACTTGCTGAGAGGAACTGCCAAGAAATCATTAAAATAGTACATTATATGATAAACAAGAGCAGAATTAGTAATGGAAGAAATACAATATCAGCAACCCACAGTCCAAATGCTAAAATACAGTATGTAATTAAGTTGTAGTACTAACATACACGGACAAATATCTGGTCAGTGGCTTCCAAAGTTCTTCTTGTTTTGCCGACAAAGATGAAGAATGTAAATTATAGCACTCCATACGGTGAATATGACAAACCAAGTTCCACCACTGTTGCAATATAATAGTGTCTACAGATTTCCAATTAGTGGCAATTACCTGGAATGCAATAACAATCAGTAGATCAACATTATGGAGTAATTTATTCTGAGGCCAGACACTACTTAAGCCACCTAAAAATAAATCGTCAATAGAAAAATGACAATGAACTTCAGTAATATGTCCAATTCCTGTCCATATCTGCTCCCAGAACAATGACAGTTTAGGGCAAAGAAAGAACATATGAAAGTAAGTACCAGGATTAGAGTTGCACCGCCAGCATGCATCACTCTTAAGCAGTTTGAGTTTAAACAGGTGTTCTGGTGTATAGTACAGTCTATTGTAGAAATAATATAGCGTTTGGGTAAGGTTGGCAGGATGTGCTGTAGAGTGACTTTTCTCCCATATTTTCTGCCAGAGTGGGGTAGGTCAACTAGAGTGTGAATCCGGTTCCCATAAAAGTTACAATTTAGATTTTGACCTATCCAGAGGAGGTGTTATCAATGTTTTGTATATTAGTAAAGCCTTGGAGTTATGAAGCAGTCGTCTATGCGGGGATTGCAGAAAATTGCTCTGAATGTAAGGGGTATAGGGGCCAGCAGTGATTCTAAGATCTGATACTGATTAAGACATTTGGAAGACAGATTAAAGGAAGAGGAAATGAATAAAAATGGGATAATAGAATTACTATGATGAATCATTTGGGAGACAGTGAATATGCCCTTATTTGACCAAGTCCGCCTAACGGTTTGCCATTTATGAGTATTCTATGATTATATCAAATAGGACTCTAAAGGAATTTGTCAGTTGGGGGGAGATGAGATACCAAGGTAGGCTTGAAAAGAACACTAGAGTGAGATATGACTGCAGGAACCCAGTATTTAGGAAGTTGTGTCATGTTTAATATGGGTGTGAGAGAAGTAAGGGATAAGGGCAAGCTCCAGTTGAAAGCAAAATTTCGGTGGAGGGTCTGGGGATTCAAGAAACAGCTTTCACATTGTTTAATACTAAAGGCTCTATGATAAGAGGAGAAGTCAGGGAAATTAACCCCTCCAACTAATTTTGGTAGTATTAAGTGATTTAGAGAAATACAGGAAAGTTTCCCATTCCAAAGGAAGTTAGATAAGATTCGCTGTCACGAGCCAGGAGCACGGACTTTAGCCCCTAGGCTCCACCGCTCACCTTTCCCTCACTTCCTGGCGCCAGGAGGTGCATAAAACTAATTACCAGGCCCCGCTACGCGGGACGCGCTGTCACGAGCCGGGAGAACGGACTTCAGCCCCCAGGCTCCACCGCTCACCTTTGCCTCACTTCTTGGCGCCCGGAGGCGCATAAAACGAATCACTAGGCCCCGCTGTGCGGGACGTGCTGTCATTAGCCGGGAGCACAGACTTCAGCCCCCCAGGCTCCACCGCTCACCTTTGCCTCACTTCTTGGCGCCCGTAGGCGCATAAAACTAATCAACATGCCCCGTTGCGCGGGCCAAGCCGAGGCCAAGGGTGGGCCCATCCTGCGCCCGTCAGCGCCAGGAAGAGGCGGGCGGGTCCACCTCCCTTGGCTCTGGTCATCTGGGCAGATTACTCTGTCTGCTGGGTGCTCCGGTGTGCTACAGGCCCGAAAGGTATTGAACTAGCTAATTCGGTGGTGTCCTGTTTAGAGATCGCTCCTACCTTGAGCCCTTGAGTACCACAGGTGAACCAATTTCGGGAAAATTGACTCTGGCAAATTTTGTGACTTGGACTTGAGGGGGGTGGTCGTGCTCATACTACAATTTAACTCTGAGCTTTCCTTTGACTTGTTTATTGTCTTGTTTACTCCTAGGGTCATTTGTTGTAAGAATATTTTTTTCCTTGCTTATTGTGGGTCCTAGCTGTAATAAGAAGAGCACTTGGAGGGTACGCCGAGGGTTCACTGAGCCATGGGCAAAAGAAAAGTTCAGGATAAGGCCCAGGGCGTGTCTTGTTTTAAAAAGAAGGCTATGGGTGTAGTTTGCCATGAGGCAATGGATAGGATTGAGTCTATACTCACTGAATGTCATGAATTAGCTCAGTTGGGGACACCCCAGCCTTCCCCCCCAAATAAGAATTTCCTCCAGCTCAGTCTCCAACCATGGGGCCGCGACGGAACTCTCCCGTGTACCCCCCCGGCCAAAAAATCTGTCAAGCATATTACCCTGATGTTTAAGAACTCCCATAAAGGGGGTGGGAAAGGCCCTAGAAGCGGGCTCATCGATCTTGAGCCCGAACCAGATCCTCCCTTACCTCATAGTGAGCCCCAGGACTACCCTGTAGAGGTGCACGCAATCCGAGTAGAATGCCATAATAGATTTGAGGTCCTCGCGGAGGAGGAGACTGGGGCTCCAGGGGGAGGGTTCGATGGCCATGGTAATAACTGTAAAGTTTATGTTGTGGAGTTGCAGGCTTCAAAAGCAAATATAGAGTCTCTGAAAGATGAGGTAGTCTCTTTGAGGCTGGAGGTTGCTGATTTAAAGGGGAGGGTAAAATGTGACAAGATCACTCAAACAGAGATCAGTCTAGAGTCCCTGACTAGTGTCCCCAAGGGACCTGCTGCTAATTGTCCGGGGATGTCCAGAATGGTCGATGGCAGACCAGCACATAGTACCCCCGGTTCTTGGCCCGCCGCCCTATCCCCTCCAGCCCAAGAGGTCGTTGCTTTAGTGATATCTACACTAATAACCCAGTACTTTCCCGAAGTTTTCATCAGGGTGGGGGGGGGGGAGGGGTTCGGGAGATAGATAGAGGTGAGGTCTTACTAGATGAAGGGTGTCACTTCATGTATGGCCATGGGGTAATATTTGGAAAGGGGGTAGTGAAGGATGGCGTCTATAGTTAGTTGTTAGATCTTGTTAGTTGGGAAGGATGTGGCACTATGGAGCGAGCAATGGTGGCCACCTATTTTGGGCAGTCCACCTGTCCCTAAGAAGACAATTAAAAATCTGGGAGTTTGGGTAGATTCTGCCCTCTCCTTTCAGGCCCAAACCAAAGCGGTAGCTGGTACCTGCTTTGGTCTTCTGCATGGGCTCAAACCACTGCTAGGTTTTTTTGATCCCACTACTCGGCAGGTCATTGTCCAAGCCAGCATTCTTTCTAGGCTGGACTATGCTAATGCTCTCTGTTTGGGGATGAACAAAGCTGAGATCCTCCACCTTCAAAGGGTGCAAAATGCAGCTGCGCGGACGTTACTTGGCCTGCCGAGAAGATGTCCCACAACCAGTGCTATCCATAGACTTCACTGGTTGCCAGTGGCCAAACGCATTGAGTTTAAAACCCTTTGTATAGCTCACAGAATCTTAAATCGGCAGGCCCCGGACATTTTGATGCACCTCCATACATCCTATGTTCCCACTAGGTGCCTACGTTCAAGAGATCAACACTTGGCTGTTGTCCCGAAAACAAGAAAGGTCCGAGCAGGAGTGTGTTCTTTCCATGCCCTAGCCGCGAAGCTTTGGAACTCTCTCCCCATGGGCATCAGGAGCATCAGTAATCATGCCCAATTCCGCAAAGCCATTAAAACCTACCTCTTCCCCGCCTGAGTGACCTGGGTGCTTGCTACATGGTCTCCTTAGAGATTCTGCAGCAATAGCGCCGGGACGCCCCTTTGCTGGGGCAGCTGTGCGCTATACAAATGTGCTAACATAACATAACATAACATAGTAGACCCAATCTCCAGGGTAACAAAGTATTAATATACCTAGCAGAGGTACCCAAACTTCAAAAGGAGGGGTACGAAGATCTGGATTCACTCAAGAACAAGGCTATTTACTGGTTTAGGACTTCCCGGCATTGCTACTCAATCATAAGAGACGACATCAAGTTTGTTGAAAGATTATCCTTCCCGGGGACGTCAGAGGATGTGGTTAAAGTTAGCTTCTTCGATATGGCCCTAGTTGCTGGCCTAATGGCAATCGACTCTCGTACAATTCCCATTGCCAATACCTCTATTAACATCAGAAAAAGACCACCAGAGAGGACGGACACAGCATCATATAGGGGTGCCTCGCAAATGGGTCCCATAACCAACACAGGTGATGCAGGAAGGCAGGGATGACTACCACATATAGGAGGATTGTCACCCCAAGAAGAAAATGTAAGGCAAATACGACTATCTACCAGCCAGAAGCTTTTTCTCTCCCTGGGTTGGCTACTAACTTGGAGGCTAATTGTGAGTTATCCTATGTGGGTCCAAGGAGTGAAGGGATAGCTAACCCCCGTGAGTGAGGAGGGGGGGGGGGTTCAGTACCCTTAGCATTGCTCAAAGTAATATCAAAGTATGCCACCGACACCTAAAGGTCCTGGTTTGGAATGTGGCAGGGATTACCAAATTGTTAGCAGACCCTGATTGGTGTACTTTTGTGGATCTACACGATGTGATTTTATTCCAAGAAACCTGGAGTTTGCACACTCCCCATAGAAATGGGTACTCCGCTTATGGCATAAATGCCACTAGGAAAGAGTTGGGAGTCCCTCAGGAGGCTTAGCAATCTGGGTCAAAATCGCTCTTGGGTCTAAAGTCAAGTTGATCTTCGTAGATTCCCAAGATATTCTAGCAGTAGATTTGGCACTCTACTATGGTTGGAAAATCAGGATCTTTAATGTTTATAACAGAGTTGCTCGGGGTTCTGAGGAAACTATCACTATTCGAACCCTAGACCATGTCCTATCTGAACTCTCGGAAAATGTTCCAGTCCTGGTAGCTGGTGATTTTAATTGTACTTTCGAACCTTTTACCCTCACTCCACTAGATTTGACGGAGGAGTGGGACTGCATGTTGCAAATCCCACAGCTTGATCTTCCTCCAGTTAGATGGTCAAAAAGAGGAGGCCAGGTGTTGGCCCTCACACTGCAGCATGACTTGGTAAACTAACTTTCAATAGACCTAGCTATACCAGCAGAATTGACTACTGCTTGGTTGCCCACAAACTTTGGCCCTTTGTTTACGACATGTCAGTGGCCAATACATTAGATAGTGATCATAATGCCCTCGTCCTCACCCTTATAATCCAGGGCGAATCTGAACGCGATATTAGGAGTAGGTCTGATTGGGGCGACTTATCTATTTCAATCAGAGAACAATTAGATGGGACTGGGTGGAGGAACACCCAAGGGCCTTGGAAATAGTTAAAGGTAAAGTTCGCATGGAGGTGGAAGAGCTGGCCAAATACCCTAAGGACGAACCTACCTTGAAAGTGGGCACCCACCATGAACTCCTTTATAATGAGATTAGGGACTTGCTGGGAAAACCACACAAGGAGCACAAATTGGCTGAAGAAAAGAAACAGTTGAGGTGTGACTCACAGTTAGTATGGTGCAATCAGGATTGTAGGAAAATCAAGGGGGACCTGGTACGGGCAGTAAAATCTAATGTGCGCCCCGAAATAGTGGCTTGTAGAGCAAAGTACAGGTAAGTATTAGAGTCAGCTAAGAAGAATTGGGAAGATTCCCTATGGTCCTCCCTACAAAGGGCACTGACAGCCAAAGACTCCAAGACCTTCTGGAAAAAAGCGGCCCAATGGCTTAATGGTAGAAAGACTGTATTGGAGTATACAGTACAGCCTGAAGAGTGGGTGTCCCATTTTGGACGTCTTTATGCATTGGGCAACATGGAGGTAGAGGACCCTATTGAAAGGAGGGGGGGAAGTTCTATCTGGAGCGGATGAAGCTAGTTTTTTCTCTGGAAGAAACACAGGTAGCGATGCACTCCTGTGTGTCTGCCAGAGCTCCCGGTCCCAATAGAATCCCAAATGACCTGTACAGAGAGGATCCAACTGTGTGGAGCTTGTACATTAATATGTTAACGAACGCCATTACATCGGGGATGGACATCCCGCCATCGTGGAAGCTAGCAGAAATAATACCTATTTACAAGAAGGGCGATAGAGCTGATCCGGCCAGTTACAGACCTATAAGACTCATTGATTCTTTGCAGAAAATTTTCTGCAAGCAGGTATTGGCTAGGATCCAGGATTGGATAACAGAGTCCCGTATTTTAAGTGACTACTAGGCTGGATTTCGTGCTAACATTAGTACATTGGACCAGGCTTTTCGTTTTCTTTGTCTTTACTGGAAGGAAGTGGCTATCAAAGGTGGGAGCTATATGTGGCCTTTGTTGACCTCCAGTTTGCATTCAGTTTAGTACCTCAAGTTAATCTCTGGAGAGTACTGAAAGATATGGGCCTACCCCACAACCTTTTAGACATGTTAATTAGATTGCATTCATTAAACGCAGCCCAAGTCAGATGGGGTGAGAATAACCAATTAACAGAGCAATTTCCAATCAAATGTGGAGTGAGGCAGGGGTGCGTGCTAGCAAGCACCCTTTTTTCACTTTTTATCAACGGGGTGGTTGGTTTTTTAGATAGGGACTGGTGTGATGCCCCTTAAATAGGCGAGAAAAGAGTACCAGCACTTCTTTTTGCCGACAACCCCGTACTAATCTCAAAATCCCCCCAAGGTCTCCAACAACTGTTGAATGATTTTATACGATTTTGCAGTGAGCGGGGCTTGGTACTAAATGAGGCCAAAATGAAATATATGGTCTTCTCCAAAGGGATTGCAAAATCACCCAAAAAACGTTTGTATGTAGGAAGCAGTACCCTGGAGCAAGTATCTTATTTTGATTATCTGGGCATCCGTCTAACATCTAACTTAAACTGGGCACCCCACATTGAGTAAAGTAAAGTTGTTGCTATTTCAGCAGACTGCCCACATATGTAAAATACATAAAAGTACGGTGTCCAGGAAAGTGGCCCCTGCACTAGAAATTTATAACATTAAATCTCTAGGGGGGCTCTCTACGGGCGGAATTGTGGTGTAGTGGGAACACAAATTGTCTTTCCACTGTAGAAAATCGTTTTTTAAGATCTCTTCTAAACCTTCCTCCTAGTACCCCCATGACCCCATTGTTTTTGGACTTTGCGCCAAGACAACTGGCACGCAACCTAGATTATAAATTATTAATGTTTTGGCATCGCTTGTGGTCCGTTGAAGAGTTAGCTTCCTACCGAGCAGTGACGATTGGCCTCCTGAAACAGCCCAGGTAACCTCCATCCCATGGTTCAGCTCCTTGAGAGATCTACTTAGGAGGCTGGGGATGAAGGTGTATTGGTCCAATCCTGAAAGTTTGTCTCTAATATCAAAGGCTAGGGCCAACGTGATATACTAGGAAACAATAGCGGAGAAGGAGACATTTAATTTGGCGGGTACTATGATTAGGGATTTTATACATTTTAAATTTGACCCAAGCTACAAAGCAACTATTGACGAAATTGTCCCTCCTTTGGCACGTAAACTATTTATACAATTTCGTTACAAGACTTTATCAACTAAATAGTTCTGTAGCAAGTGGAGCCGACGACCTTTGCCCATCTAGTACACTTGTTATTTTTCTGCCCCCATTACAAAAATTTGAGGGGCAAGTGGATTATTCCATTGTGTAGACTGGTTGGCCCTGGACACTATCTAGAGGTGTTGAGAATTTTGTTTCCTGACACACGTAGGGCAACAGTATTTTGCTTGGCCAAATATTGGTATGCACTATGGATTAAGCTCTCCAAATGCATTGTATGAATTGTCTTTTTATCCTTTTTTATCTTACAAATTTTATTTTTGGGTAGCCATGTCTTCTTTTAAAAATAGGTTTTTTTCTTGTATATCGTTTAAACTTGCCTGGTGCTGTGTACTTTTTAAGATCTCTGTGATCGAAATAAAGTTTTATATTATGATGATTCTATCTATAGCTATAAAGTACTTCTCCGTGATTTTAATAGGTAGCATCATAAGATAGAAATTAATAATTGGAAGTAGCATGATTTTAACAGTATCATAATGACCCCACCTTGACAAAGATAAAGGGGACCAACCTTGCGTCAATTTATACATTTACCCCAGTAGGGCATCCATATTAGATTGCAGAGTGTAGGAAGGTAGGATCCTTCTAGCATGGTTAACCCCACTTTTTCATTCGCGAAGTTGTGACACGAGACTTGCGTGTCACAAAGGAGTTGCACAGCTCCATGCACATTTGAATCCAATTTAGACACGTACTCAGTAGTAAACTCGGGTTCATCCAATTTTTATTCAATGTTCTATTTATGTTAATCCGTCACGTCACAGAAATAAAGTTCCAAATTTTCACGCATACTAATTGCTCTCGAATTGCCCATCCGGGCCTATTCTCAGGCACGATGTAGAAACTTCATTAATCTGTTATTTTACATCACCCAATGCATTTCGGTCTTGTTGACCTTCCTCAGGGGTATCTACAATTATTAAAAAAATTATTAAAAAATACATTTATCAACCCCATATCATTTACATATAACGATAATTCAACACTAACATATATTGTGCCTAAACCCCAAACTCTTAATTCATCCTTATTACGTGAATGACTACTCCTGTACCTCCCCATTCATCTTTCCCCACACAAATCCTGTACCTTCAACTTCTGTGCCCTCCTCATCCTTTACCCAAAACATATCACACGTCCCTCTACAGATCTAATCACCAATAACACTGACGTTCAACCCATCGGTAACACCACCTATCTCGCTCTCCCCTGCTCCCCAGTTTGTACCTGTAATAATCTGCTGTTGTTTCAAACGGTGAAACCGCCTTCTAAAAACGCCATGTTCAAACCACCCGCTCTGCGAGGCATCCGGTTTTTAAGCCGAATGCTTATCTCCCACCTGTGTTCACTCCCACCACGTGACTCCCTCTCTCCACCCTCCATAAATTCCCAAACCAACAATGTTGAACTCCCCATAAATCCTTTAACAAGTTCCCTTAATTGCCCCTGAATCAGTGCACTTATCGTAAAAATAAATATACTGAATACATATGAAAATAAACTCCCCAAGGCAACGCATTCTTTAAACAAATGTCCATAATGATATGGTTAAACGTGTTCTTTTAATAACTTCTTTTGTTGATAACTTTTTCCGGACAGTCCATGACGTGACCTTGTTACTTTCCTTTTTCAACTTTCCTTCTCGTCTGGGGTGCTAACAGAGGTGGAACGGCGGTACTATGATTCATTGCAAAAAGTCTGCAGCACACCCTGTCTTTACTCCTTGATGTTCATTTTACTCAATTTCGGCGTGCATACACTCCAAGTGCACTCCGTTCCTTTTAGTGCACGATTCTGACAATTTCATTCGCGAAGTTGTGACACGAGACTTGCTTGTCACAAAGGAGTTGCACAGCTCCATGCACATTTGAATCCAATTTAGACACGTACTCAGTAGTAAACTCTGGTTCATCCAATTTTTATTCAATGTTCTATTCATGTTAATCCGTCACGTCACAGAAATAAAGTTCCAAATTTTCACGCATACTAATTGCTCTCAAATTGCCCATCCGGGCCTATTCTCAGGCACGTGTAGAAACTTCATTAATCCGTTATTTTACATCACTCAATGCATTTCGGTCTTGTTGACCATCCTCAGGGGTATCTACAATTATTTAAAAAAAATTGTAGTGGATTAAGCTCTCCAAATGCATTGTATGAATTGTCTTTTTATCCTTTTTTATCTTACAAATTGTATTTTTGGGTAGCCATGTCTTCTTTTAAAAATAGTTTTTTTTCTTGTATCTCGTTTAAACTTGCCTGGTGCTGTGTACTTTTTAATATCTCTGTGATCGAAATAAAGTTTTATATTATGATGATTCTATCTATAGCTATAAAGTACTTCTCCGTGATTTTAATAGGTAGCATCATAAGATAGAAATTAATAATTGGAAGTAGCATGATTTTAACAGTATCATAATGACCCCACCTTGACAAAGATAAAGAGGACCAACCTTGCGTCAATTTATACATTTACCCCAGTAGTGCATCCATATTAGATTGCAGAGTGTAGGAAGGTAGGATCCTTCTAGCATGGTTAACCTCACTTTTTGCCTGTTGTCACTGTGTTTTTGACTTGTCTGACTTGGATCCTGCTAATCAGGACCCCAATCACTGTGCTTTCTCCCTAAATTTGGCTTTGTTAAGTACTTCTGTACATCCCCAGTTGGTTACTGGTGTACTCTTGCAAGTCCCTAGTATATGGTATAGAGGTACCCAGGCCATAGGTACACCAGGGGTCTCTCATGGGCTGCAGCATGTATGGTGCCACCTATGAGAGACCACTCAAACTGTGACTACAGGCCTGCCATTGCAGCCTGTGTGAGTGGGTGCTAGCACCCCTCACAACAGATATAAGTTTTCTTATATCCGAGGTCACTGCATTTAAAACCTATAGCTCACCCCTATGGCAGGACTTTCAGTCCTGAGGGCACGGTGCTTGGTTGGAGTGTGAGGGTGTCCCTGCATGAGCAGGACACTCCTACAAACCCCGGAGTCGATTCTCTAGGCTTTGTAAGTGCGGTCAGCCATTTTAATACATAAAGTGGACATCTGTCATTACGAAATGTCTAACTATATAGTGGCTGCACCGAACCCGGTCATGTTTGGTATCAAACATGTTGAAATCATACCCCAACACCAATTCCAGTATTGGAAGTATGATCCTATGGGCTCCCTTGGTGTACCCCCCTGTACTCTCGGTTACAGCCTTTCAGGGTCTGACTGCAAGCTAGTGCTGCTGCCGACTACAGACACGATTCTGCCCTCCTGCTGCTGAACCATGCGCGAGCAGGGGAAGATAGAATAATAGGTTTCCTGTCGCATGGAGGTGTGACCAGCTCCCCAGACAGGACTTGGGGTTTTGGGCTGGGGTGAGGGCGCTTGCCAGCACCACCAGACTGCTTTTAAGGGCACATTTGGTGCCCTCCTTGCATACTCCAGTTCAGGGGGCCCTTGGCTTTCGCTCTGGTGCGAAACTGGACAAAGGACATGGGAGTATCCTCCCCTCTGTGAGGGACCCCTGAGTCGTCCTAACCCCTTTCCTGAGGGACTTAAGGGCTTACCTGTGGGTGGGTCCTCAGATTTGTCGTGGGACAAGACTCAAGCCTGAAACCATGTCACCCTTCGACCGTTTGGACACTTGGACTTTGCTGGACCCGAGACTGCATCAAGGAAGAATCCTGCTGCTCCTGTTCTCGCTGTTCTGCAAGTCTTCTTCGTCGTCTGTGTCTGTGCTTCTTCCAGGATCTTCAGCAGACCTGCCGGCATCAAGGACACTCGAAGTAATCTCCCTTGGAGTGAAGGAGTCACTCCCCTGCATCTGCAGGCACGCAACAAAGCTGACAGCCTGCTGCTCCTGATGTCCCGCGGACTTCCAAAGGCTCAGCAACACAGGTGGTGGTTCTGCAACTCCTTCGAGCCTGACCTGTCCTCTCTGCAATCTTGAGGCCAGCATCCCTTGTCTGAACCGCTGGGACCGAACCCCTGTTCACCGTGTCAGCTTGCCATTGCCAAGGCTTGTTGGCTCTGCACTCCTGAGATCTTTGGGCTACAAGAAGCTCCAGCCTCCAGCATCTCATCCTGCCAAGTACAGCATCTTCACTGCATCCTCTGCACCGAGGGCCTTCTTTCTTGGGGATCTGCTTAAGGTCCTCTTGCGACTCCTGTGCCTTTGGGCTGTGGGTCTTCTTGAGGGTCTTCTTCCACTTCAGTGGGCTCCCCTGCTTGCTTGGGGCCTGCTCTGACTTTCTGCTTGTGGTGAGTCCCTTTGACCTTGCTGGTCCCAAAGTTGCTCCTTCTTCGCTTTCCACCCCTGTTGTAGCTGCCAAAGCTTGTTGGTGCTCCTGTTGGACACCGACCCCCTGGCTCTCAACTTCTGACGTGGGACAGCTCGTGCACAGCTCCTGGTCTTCCTCAGCATCGCCTGGTCCTCACAGCTGCAGCGACACCGTCAGTTCACTTGAACTGTCCGTCATCGGTGGGCATTGCTCTTCCGTACCTCCTGGGCATCTCCGGGTGGCATAAACACTCTCTCTCATGCTTAGAGGTTCTTCACTTCAAGAATCCACCCTTGGATTCCACCGGACCCTTGCACAGTCTTCTCCAGTGGCATCTATCTGAAGTCCTCCATTGTGGTCTATGGCGGTTTCCGACGTCACTTCGCACCTATGCACCCGGCTTCCCTGGTGTAGGTATCCTGGTACCTGGGACTCTCCAACCTTCTGTGTTCCACAGGGTTTCTGCAGGGTCCACTGAGAATGGTCCTTTTTCTTCCAAACTGCAAACGCGACTTCCCCGTTGACTTCTATTGGACACGCGACTGTGTTTCCACTCTGCACACAGCCTCCGTGGGGTTCCTCAGTACTTACCTTGGGTGGTTCCTTGAGTCCCCAACTCCTCTGAGTCTCCTGGTCTAAGTCACAACTTCGATCGCAGTTCGCATTCCACTTTCTTAATATATAGTTTGGTCTCCCCTTGGAGACCACTGTATTTTGTGCCTACTTTCCTGTTACAATTGAAGTATTATTGTGTATTTGTGTTGATATCTCCGGTTAGGCGATATACCAATGTGTTAGTGAGTGGTGTGTAATAAATAGAACTATTTTTATATATACACTGTGTGGTTCTTTTTCCTTTAACCTATACTACATGATTCAATCTGGTAAAACAAGCTGCTTAGCACTCCTTCAAGATATGCCTGAAGGCTGCTCTCCACAGCTACCACTTATAGAGCTTTCTATGGTTGTCTAAGACCACTGAAATCACCATAGGGATGTCTAGATTAGTGCAAGGTGCTTAACTTAAATAAGTGTGCACCATATACTAAGCCAGCCTCCTACACAGAGTATCTCTGAGATTTTTGCGATATAAGATACTGAGACATTTGATCTTGTCAGAGTTCCAGGAGAGACTGATGTCAACAAAAGGTGCCTTAAAACAGAACTTATTCAAAGGCATCACTTTAGATTTTTCTATATTAAGTTTGTAACCTGATACTTCCGAAAATGCGTTAAGTACATCAAAGAAAAAGGGGAGCGATGTTTCCGGTTTAGAAATATAAAGAAGGATGTCATCCGTGTAAGCTGTAAATTTAATATGGACCTTATTTAGCTGAAAGCTGGAAAAGGAAACCGAGTGTTTCACTCTGTATAGAAAAGGTTCAAGTGCAAGAATAAAAAGCATATGAGAAAGAGGGCATCCCTGCCGAGTGTCCCTCTGTAGAGGACAGTAGGAGGATTGAATACTGTTGAACAAAACAGACAAGCACGGGGAGGAATAAAGTAAGGAAATTAATTGAAGAAATCTAGGGCCAAACCCGTTCCAGCAAAGAGTATACATGAGAAAGTCCCAGTCTACTCGGTCAAATGCCTTTTCAGCGTCTAGGGCCACAGCTACCAGGGAATGTTTAGCTGCTTTAATGAGGATGTTTAAAAAGACTAAAATTATCCATTATATTCCTATTGCCAGACTGTTCTATATCTACTAGATCAGGCATAAATTCATTAAGACGGAGGGCTCGCACTTTAGCGAACATTTTACAATCTGTATTTATCGGAAAAATGGAATGATAATTATTGCAATGAGAGGGATTTCTGTCGTTCTTAGAAATGAGACATATCATAGCCTCTGTGAAAGATCCGGATGATTTAGTCGATGAGAGGAAATGAGTAATAAGCTTAAAGAGTTTAGAGAAAAGTAGTTTCGAGAACTGAAGGTAGAATTCAACCGAAAACCCATCTGGTCCCGGTGCTTTGCCAATCTTAGTGGGACCTCGAAAGAAGTCAGATCAATTTGTGAGGTCTTGCGCATGGTGGAATGGAAAAAGAATGAGGCGATGGATTTTTCAGAAGGTTTGACTTCGGGTAAAAATAGATGATTGGTAATAATCAACAAAACAGCTTGCTGTGGCCGAATCGTGGAAAGGTTTAAGTTAGTGTTAGAGGCAATAGAGGATTTTTCTTTCCTACTTTTAAGGTAGTTAGCTAACATAGTACGCGTTTTATTACTTCCTCCATACTATCTGGATTTAATCTTAAGAAGAGTACCACATGCCTTTTACGCACTAGAATTATTAAATTGAATTTTGGCTGCTACCAACTCGTCAAGATCTTTTTTATTATTTTTAGACATAAAATACTTGTGCTCCAATCACTGAATTCTGCTAAGAATGGAAGCCAAAACCTTTTCCATAGCTTTTTGTTTATTGTAAACATAGATAATAAAACCTCTAGATGAGGGTTTAAAAGCATCCCAAACAATGAGGAAAAAAGATTCCCCTATATCGTTAAAGATGAAATACTCATCAACAAACACCTCATAAGAAGTAATAAAGTACTTAGCAGAAAGTAAGTGATTGTTAAACCTCCAACAGGATCTGGGTGACGGATTGCGGAGAGCATCTAAGTCAGTAGACACAGGGGCATAGTCCGATATTACAATTGGACCAATCGCGGAATTAACTAGGTATCGGGTGAGGTTTTTGCTAAGATAAACATAATCTATCCTACTCTGTGTTTTATGAGGGGCAGTATAGAAAGAAAACTCTTGAAGGGATGGGTGAACCAGTCTCCAGGAATCTGAAAGGGTGTTGTATTTAATAGCGTGCACAAATGCTTTATGGGTTCTGTGTGGGAGACATTTTGTAGATGAAGCTCGATCTAGAAAGTGGTCCATAATTTGGTTACAGTCTCCCTCTAAGATTACATTTTCAGTGAAATGTTGAGTGGCCAATTGTGAGATAAGCTTCCAAAATAAAGTATCAGTGTTAGTGGGACCATAGACATTTAGAATCGTCAAAAGGATCCCATCAATATTAAGTCTTACCAAAACCCAACAACTTTCCTTGTCATTTTCCTGGGAAACAAGGGAAATATTTAAACCTTTGTGACATAGAATGGCTACCCCATTTTTGTGGTCTGTGGCTTGGGAAAAGAAAAGTTTGCCCACCTATTGTTTTTTGAGCTTGTTAATGTCCTCTTCAGTGATATGTGTTTCTTGAAGTAAGGCGAGCTGGCAGCGCAATCTAGATAAGTGAGAGAGAGCCCGCTGGTGTTTAATGGGGTTTTTCAAACCCTTAACATTCCAGGTTGGAGCGGGCCTGCTTGTTTGGCTGCAGAGAGGATGCACATTAAGTCAGTGTGCTGCTAGAAAAGAATAATAATGCCTCTAGGTCTCTGGTGTGAAGATGTAGCAATTTGGGCTCAGTCGATGGGCTTGTTGAATGTTGAGGAGGCAGTGCTCAGCTAGATGAAAAATGAAAGGAATATTCTTTTGCAAAAAGGAGAACATGTTGAGCCCCTCAGAATTCTCTGGGATTCCTTAAAGTCTTAAATTGTTCCTCCAGTTTCTGTTTTCAAAGTCTTCTGTGGTCTTTTTCAGCAATTCTATTTCCTTTGTCAGACGAGATACCGCAGTGATTGAGCTCCTCCACATCAACGATTCTTTGTTCGATAGCTGTGATATGTTGCTCGTGAGAGGACCATTTCTCCTCAATGCGCATTAAGGGCGCATTTGTTTTCACAACAAAGGGTTTCAAGGCTCTTATTTCCTCTATGATGTCTTCTAGGGTGAAGGGGGAGCGGGGGTTTAGATGGAGAGTCAGAGTCTTTCTTTGGTCTCTAGACTAATGCAGAGGACTTTTTAGACACAGCCCCAGATACTGAAGTATTGCACCCCAACCCACGGTCTCTAGAACCTTTCATAAGGACAGAGAGGTTCTTAGGCATAAGATCCTGCAGGCGAATATTGGGGTGGGTAATGTGCTTTAAAAATGAGGAAATGGATGTAAATGTGTCCTTCTACTTCAGAGTCCTGCACATAAAGGCTGTAGGGCCTTGAATGGACTCTTCTGGTAAGTAGGATATGGACGCTAATGTGCCGTTATTTCCTTGAGAGTATGCAATGTAGGATTGAAGTGCATGTTGCACAATGGGGCCCAAATGACTAAAATTCCAGCGCCTAGGTTTGCGTGTGATGAGAAATCGCTCCGAAGGACTGAAGAAATGGCTCGAGGAACAGTCAATATATGAGCAAGGTGATGAATGTAGCCTGTGAGGAGTTTGCAGGCACCTTTACTGACTGAGTCAGGTAGGTACAGGGTATCCCTTGAAGATGAAGACGCTACATGAAGAAGTCCAAAATAGCCCAACACTATGACAACATTGAATCCTTGAAATAGCGAAGTGTGTAGGCATTACTTAGCCCCAGCCCTCCTAGCTCAGGAAAGCACAGGAGATGAAGACTATATAATGGAAGAGAGCCCATTAGTAAACAGCACTGCTTACAGTTGTGAGAGAAAATAATCAAAGGAGTGAACCAGAGACCAAAAGAAGCTGCAGCATTCGAGTAAAGCCTCAAGAAATGCCAGAGTTTTGTCATTTTGCCGTTATAGGTGAAGAACAGTGAGCTACCATATCACCTCAGAAGAATTCCTCACAGAAGTATGCAGGATGACGGAGCGTCACAGATTGACCAGAGCAGCATGAAGCAAAAACATGCCAGTGCATCACTTATTCTACTTACAAAAGAATGAAAAGGGTGGCGCTGACCTTCCGACCCTGAAACCTGAGCTTGGAATACACATTTATGAAGAAATGGTACCAAGCCTCCAAATAAACGCCGGAGACCGACCGGGAGGCACAAAGTCCGGCAACCATCTTGGTGGCGCTCGCGACATGCTCCCTGTTTTAAAATTGTATTATTATTTTTATTATATTTATTTATTATTATTTTTGGATAGCATTTTATCTATTCTTGGTGTGTTTAAAGTGATTGTACTGGATTGTCTTTTATGGTTGTGCTCAAAAATCGAATAAAGATTAATTAAATTGACTTATTGTTTACTCATTTCAAAGTCTAAGGGTGTATTGTTTTTGTATACTTGACTTGTCTTTCTAACGTTACCTCTTTCCACTTGCTGAACACGTTATTGGTTAAAGCTGGCTTAAAGATAGGATCATTACAGATCGGGTTAGCAGTGGTGTTGGTATAGTCTATACCTTAAATTGTCTAACTGCTTAAACCCAATACTGCAGCATCTCATTAACTGTATGTAATAGCGTATGGAAGGATCGCCTATGTTTAGTGGGAGCGGCTAAATCTACTGGAATGCCAGCGCATTCTGGTTTCAAGGTTCTCCATAATCTAGCTTCTGGTCGTTTAACCCATTGTGTCATCGTTGTCTGGTGGAATTTGCAGTGGTTTTCCAGGTGGTTTACAAACTGTGAAGAGGACCGGTAAGTCCCCAGTGGATTGACTTGCCTGCAAGCAGCGAAGCGTTGTTGGCATTACTCGCCGTGCAAAACACCATGGCTCATTGATAAATTGGTTTCAATGAGAACTAAAGTCAACACCAACGACTGAATGACTATGTGGGATTTGTTGTAGGGAAGAGGAGTAGAACAAGAGTATTAAATCAGTCTAGCACTGTGATGGGTGAAGATTGATTAATATAACAGTACGCCAGTAATAGAGATATAGATGTGGACCTTTAATTAGCTGGCACTTTGTGCCGAGAGCCTGGCTAGGTGTTTGCTTCCATCTAAAAGTAAATAGTAATCTAAGATTTATAGGCGGCAAACATACTACTGTTCGAAAGAGTAATAAAGGCAGAGCCAAGTAATTAAGTTTGAGTGAAATGGGTTGAGATGTGTACTTAGCACTGGCACAGATGGCAACGGGGGTAATATAATGAAGGCAAAGTTCATCTTTTTTTTCCAATTGATTTCATATTTTTCAGGGCCAGCACGCCACATTTCAAAGCATAATTGTGTGCAAAGGATATGAAGGTGCACGTTAACTCGTGTTATGTGTGACAGCGCATCAATGCAGATGCAGACCTTACATT
The DNA here is from genome assembly GCA_963921515.1 of Calotriton arnoldi. Lineage (NCBI taxonomy): Eukaryota > Metazoa > Chordata > Amphibia > Caudata > Salamandridae > Calotriton > Calotriton arnoldi. The sequence continues at coordinate 900,603 of CAWUFW010006331.1, read as the reverse complement.
GTGTACGCATCAGTATACTCTGTGAGGTGGAAATGGAGACATTAAGGAAGGTCATTTTTTAAAACTAAAGCGGCACCATTACCTTAAAGCAAACTATGTTAATGAAAGAAATCGTGTTACAACTAATACTGTACATAGGTTTGTCGTGATTAGTGCTAGAATGATGCAACATGTAGCTAATTCTTCGTAGTATTTGCAGCTTCCCCTGCAGTGACCTGCCACTTGGTCTCGCCTCTTTATGGGTGGAGCCAACAGTGCACGGTGGGAGATTCCATGCCCATGCAAAGCCTGAATCATCAGCCGTAGGGCCAGTCTGCGACAAATGAGGCTCTTGTTTAGAGTAAAGTGGGAGACATTTGCTGTGGCAAGTGGAATCGCGGAAACGAAAGTATCACTCTGAGAATGTCTTTTTGGTTCCTCTGGGTCTCAAATACACATTTTAGTTCTCCAGATTCAATAACCAGCAACTCTCAGCACAGGAACGGGATCGGAATTTTTTAATCAGATACATTTAAACTTATCCAAATGTCCACTACAGACATCCATGCAGATCCTGATTACTTCTTCATGAACAATTCAAAAACCCATGGCGTTATGTTTGTCACCAGGCGGTTGCTGGTGCCTAAAACACATTTTGGGGCAGATTTACAAGAAAGTGCCGCAGTGCAGCACCGCAAGCCCTTTGGCTGCGCCACGCTGCGGCACTTTCAGAGCACAGGAATGCGACATATTTACAATGATATGTCGCATTCCTGTGCTCTCCCCTGCGCTGGCGCACAAACAGCTGCCATGCGCCGGCGCAGGCACCCTTGCACTATGGTGCAAAGATACCTGCATCATGGGGAGATTGTTTTTGTGCAGGAAGGGGCACCTTCCTGCACGAAAACAATGACTACAGGCATTATCCTCTTTCAATGCGTGCTGTAGAATGCAGCACGCATTGAAAGAGGAAAAAAACGAGGAGAAATGAAAATATTTCTCCTCGTTGCGCCTCGCTACGCCACCCCTAGATTGGTGTAGCATACTGACGCATTTCCAGGTTTACGATTCCTCGTAAATCTGGAAATGTGTCTGGTTCCATGGGTGTTCCGTGGGAATAACCACAGCAACACCCATGGAACGCCCCTTTCACGCAAAGTGCTGCATGTAAAGGGGCCGTATTTACAAGGACAGGAAAAGCCACGCATGGTGGCTTTTCCTGTCCTTGTAAATATGGGGCAGAGAAATGCGCTGCCAGTGCGTCACAAAAAGTGACGTACTGGCAGCGCAAGGGGCTTGTAAATCTGCCCCTTTGTGATCTAACCAGAAACATTCTACCCTGTGCATATCAAATGCATTCTCCACTTGTTGCGGCACTGGACAGGACTATGATTATGTGACCACTCACATTTGAATTTTGGGTGCTAAAATAAAGTAGCCGGCTCTGCATCAAAGATAAAAAAGATTCTGATCTTGTGCTTAAAATTCCAGGTTGCCTTCTCAACCAGCCTTCTCCAGATTGGTGTTTAGGCAAAATATCGAAAATAAAATATTGTGTGGACAAAATATTGTGTCACGAATATTGAGGACAGAAATATTGTGAAGGTAGATTTCTATGGGTAAGCAAAGTTTTACTTTATATAACTCCACATATCTGTACCTTGATGATATATATTTATCTTCAAGGTAAGTAGATGTGGAGTGAAGAATAGGAAATCTATACTTACCTATTTGCACTTAACTTTTCTCGATATTTTGCTCCTCGATATTTTTGACACGATATTCTGTCCACACAATATTTTTGTTACGGATATTTTGTCAGTGATCCCTGTAGATTTCCGTCAGTCCTAGCAAGGACTTGCCTAAAAATTCAGTCTTGCTGCTTCTAAAACCACCCGAAGAGACATCACAGATGTGCAGAAGGGCCACATGCCTGGCGTCCTTTGCTCTTGAGTGGGACTCGGTTTCAAGCCTCTATAATGAACACCTTAAAGGCCTTGTCTTAGAGGGGGACCATGAGGAATCATAAACACCACCGTTGACTGACGCCAAGGAATGTGAATGGAAGATGAATGAGCCACAGTGTGCATGCACTATAAGATTAACTTTGCTTTGCTTGCTTTATCCCTTGCCTGGCCCCAAGCTGTTGCTGTGAACTGCCTTGTGGGACTCATCTTCTCTTGCTCAGATGTGCCTTGTAAAAGGAGTCTTTTGGGAATACTCAGGATTAACATATCTGCTACATGAATCTGACCAGGCCATTTATGTCCCTTTGCATGGGGCATGTAGGCGTACCGCCCCAATTCCTTATCTAAATACATTACAGTGAGTCACAATCTTCCTCCTCCTGGCCTTGCTTCCCTCCTTCCTCAGGGGCACTGCACTGTGAGCTTTGATTAATGTTTAGACGCTTAGTAGTGATTTTATGGTATTTTAAATGTTCTGCTCTGATGGGTGCGTTTAAACTCCACATTTTTTAAATACAATTTCATATAGTTATACGCATATTTTTTGGGGGGAAATTGGAGCGTGACAGGAAGCACTGAACGCTAAATAATAATAATAAAACTATGTTTTAAATATACTGCTAAATATTGCACTTCTGCCTTTTATAAGCGCTATAATATAAATCGATGATAAGGGAAAATGTTTAGTTATTCATCGTTTGTTTCCTGAGGTGAAGCAGGAGGACAGAGGGTCAGGGTGAATGCTGAGGTGGAGACATGACTAATCTTGTTAAAATAAGACACAGCCTTATTGGAACCCGGGCCGATATCATGACGGTAAAAACAAAACAGAGTCTTTCTTAGTGGTCCTCAAATATCGCTGACACAAAATACCGGGTTTGAGGCCCTGCTAAGAATTCTAGTAAAAACTCAGTAGCCACCATTTCATAGCTTTCAAGTTTTAATTTTGCTTATGTGTGACGTTTCCAGGTTTTCAGTATTCTTGACATTTTAAGGCCTTAAGTGTGACACGTTTGAGTGGCGATTTATGGGGAGAAAAAACAAAGCAGTTACATTCATTTCATAATATAAGTGTAAAAAATGCACCATTTTGTGCATTGTAGTGCCTAAAAAGGCCTTAACAACCCAACAGTGCTCTGGCACAAGGTGTCAGTTACATAAGACGGGAAAGAGCGTTTACAACGCTGTCGGTACAACGCGGTGCCATTACAACGCGGTCAGTACAACGACTTGCTGTAGGGGGGCTTTAGGTGTTGGATTTTAAATCCAACACCTTCCCTACTGTTGCACAGACCGGAGTTGGAATAGTAAATTATATTATTCCAAACTCCAGCGCCCCCCCTACAGCAAATCGTTGTAATGACTTGCGTTGTAATGGTACGCGTGGTAACAACGCGGTCGTTGTACTGACCGCGTTGTAAAGGCATCCGTTGTAAAGGCATGCGTTGTAACGTCATATATTCACATAAGACAGGGCACATTGGCAGCTGTCTTGCATTTACCACTTCCCCATAACGATTGATTGATTGGAGGTGATATTTACTTTGGAGAATGGACATGGATTGAGTAACGTTTCCCATCCTCAGAGAGAAAAATATCAAATAGTTCAAATTGTTTTAACTGACCTTTGTAAGAGTTTTAAGATATCTGTGATGATTAATGTACTGAACTAGCTCGTAGGTGTGTGCGCGTGAAGCCAATGCAGGACACTCCTAATGCATCATGCCACGAGGAGAGGAGGACGGGAGACAGCTGCGGAGGACGGGAGGCAGCTGCTTTTAATGTTACTGGGCCCAGGTGGAGATCTCCATAGCAACGCCCCTCTCATAGGCCCGGCTCTCACTGTGGCTGCTGGAACGATACCAAGGCCGACTTTAGGGCAGTGCGACTGGTGCGGTCGCACTGGGCGCTGACCTGTGGAGGGGGGCGCTGTGACCTCAGGGGGGCGCTGTGTTTAGCAATATGTTATGATGGGAGAGATAAGGGGCACTTTTGCAGGTGGTAGGGAGAGAATCCGAAGAAGTGGTCATGGGATGTGGGGGCGCCAAAAGTGATTGTCGCACAGGGCGCCATCAGCGCTAAAGCCGGCCCTGAACGATACTCTATTGCAGCGTTTTCCGCAGGTGCTAGTTTCGAGATAATGCGTGACAGTGGCATTTTAGTGTGGTGATGCGCACACCAGCACTAAAATGCGTTAGAGTAAGCCATGATGTGTTGTACTTGCCTGGGTTGCATTGATCAAGGCGGCAGTGCACTGTGCTTGAACATTTTCAAAAGTATGCAGTAGACGTAAGCGGAAAGCTTCCGGACTAGAGGTGTAGGAACACCTCCTGTATATTACTAAAACCTCTTTCATTCCCTCATACTATCTCGTTTCTCTCACATCCACCATAGTGTTAAAGGTCACTGGCAAAGAGTATCTCTTAACAGTACGCTCACCCTACCATGTCACCCTGCCTATGTAATCCTACATGACCCTTGTCCTACCTCATTTCAGCACACTTTACTGCACTTCACAACCACAAAAGCATTCAAATTAACAGCATGCTGATTATTTTATCTTTATTAATGCACCAATGTGTGTGCACGCCCACGCGGGTTACCATTTTTTAATGGAATTAGAAAATTTTCTGAAAAAAGTCTATGTCTAGCAATGTATGGGAAGCTGCCTGGCATCGCAAAGAAAACAAATTATAAAACAAAAAAAATTGAAAGAAAAAGAAAACATTGGTCCAAAAGTCCTTTGCACTCAAAGGGGTGAGTGACAACTTTGTACTGCAAAAGAATGCTGACACTCCAATAGAAAGGAACCAATACCTGAGGTGGGCTGACCCTTTGCCCTTTTTGTATGGCGTGATGGGCAGAAATAAATGTAAATAATGAAAAGGCAAACCTATGGAAGAAGAGGGCTGGCTTTAAACCCTCATAACTTAGTATATTTTTGATAATATCAAAAGGCCTTTTCTAATGCCAAACCTCAAAACATTCTAAAATCTCTTCATAAAGAGCCAGGCCTTTAAGGGCTTTCTGAAACTACTCAGAAAAGTGAGGATTCTAGTGTTGTGTGGAGGGGAATTTAATTTCTATCAGCCAAGACGGAAAAATTGGGTCCACCCAGTTTTTCTTGGCTGGATTTAAGAATGAGCAATGGATTGGAAGATGAGCAAGGAGCTATCTTAAGGTGGAAAGGCAGTATACGTTTCTGCATGAATTTAGAGCCTTTCCTGAAAACAGTTCTATGGATAATAAACTTACCTTTAAAAGCATTCATTGAAAACAATGTGCTCTTTTATCAGTAACTGGTGTAGAGATTTAATAGAGGGTGGGTGTGACAGCATCTGTGAAAGCCTTGCACTGGTCTGGCCACCTGATTTTCACTTTTTATAAATTGAAGAGGCGGGGGACTCCACTTTGGAATGCTTAAAGACAGTGACCTGCAGGCTGCTTTTTGGGACAGTTGACTCCTGCCAAACACGTTCTGCACCAGTTTCTGAAATTTAGGGACTAATCCATAGGGCTAATATATAGGCAGAGCTAGGCTTCCCAGCCAGTGATGCAGCAGACAGCCCTGTCTTTTTGAGGCTGCAGACACAGATCCAGTAGGCAGTGCACGAGCCTGCAGAGCACTAGTCCTCCAACTCCTCCTCCCCTGTTACAATGGCTAACAAATTGTGATATGCTTTAGTTTCCCCTTAGTGGTGTATGGCAACAATTGGTGGAAAGATCCAGCTTTTACTACCGGATTGGTGATCCATATCTTCCGACAGATGGGTCTTAGAAATTGTTCAAACAGGCAACGCTCTACCTCCTCCCCACCCAATATTCCTCCAATTCCAGAATGGACTTCACCAGTTCATCTATTCATCCTGCTACAGGACGTAGGTTTGTATCTCTCCAGCAGTGCCATAGAGAGGGTACCAGATTCCTGCTATTCCTCGCCTTGGAAAAGAAAGGGGGCCTCAAGTCTACCATGGACCTCCAATCCCTGAACAATTTTCTGTAGAAGGACAAATTCAAAATCCTACATGCTCTGGACCCAAGAGACTGGATGGTTCCTTGGACTCTCAGGATGCTTAGTTTAATATACCCTTCCACAGTCCCAGAGGCATAACCTGTGGTTCAAGGAGACCAGGAGCATTTTCAGTTTGCCATACTCCCTTTCAGGCTCCCCAGCGCTCCTTAGGTGTTCATGAAAGTAATGGTGGTAGTTGCTGCCCATCTTTAGCGGTCAGGAGTTACTGTATTCCCATACCTCAACCACTGGCTGCTGAAAGCAGCCTCTCAGCTGTCAGTTATTGACCACCTCAGGATGACGGCAGAACTTTTGACATTGTTGGTTTTCACCATAAATGACCCGAAGTCCCACCTAATTCCCTCACAGAGGGTTGAACACATTGGGGCGATTGTGGACACTGTCTTTTCAGGGCTTTTCTTCCACAGCAATGAGTCTAAGACATTCAGGCTGTGATCCTGATGTTTCATTCTTGATGCCAGATCCAGGTGAGGATTGCTCTGAGGCTTCTTGGCCTCTTAGCGTTGTGCATATTCCTTGCCAACTACACTAGGTGGCACATACGAATAAGCCTGAAATCCCAGTAGGACCAGAATTAAGGCTCCCTGTCCGACCTCATCCAGATCTCGGAGGAGATGGCTCAAGACCTGCAGTGATCACTGACCGATCACAATTTGTCTCGCAGCAGACCGGTCTTCCTTCCCCAACCAAGAGCTGGGTTGGGCGGGATCACTTGGGAAAGGGAGGTCAGAGGTCTCTGGTCTCCAGTGGAGGGCTGGCTCCACATCAGCCTTTTAGAGTTGCGGGACATTTGTCTAGCACTGAAGGACTTCCTGTCTTCAATCACGGGGGGGCTGGTGCAGGTTCTCATGGACAACACCGCTGTCATGTGGTACTGCAAGAAGGAGGATGGAAGGGGATCCTGGGTACTGTGCCAGGAGCCATTGTGGAATGTCAGGGAATATATCTAGTCACCAGCCACCTGGTGGGGTCCCTGAATGCAAGAGTGGACAATCTTAGCAGATGGTGTATGGCAAATCACAAGTGGTGTCTACATCTGGAGGCGACGCAGGTATTTTCCACCAGAGGAGGGAGCCTTTGCTAGATGCTTTTGCAAGAACACTCAGGAGTCTTGTACCTTGGTATACCGGTTTACCTGATACATAATCTTCAAAAGGACCAGAACATGGCCATACGCCTCCTGTTTAACTTGCCTAAATGCACCTCATTATCCCACTACCGCAGGCAGCTACATTGGCTGCCAGTGAAGAAGAAGGTTATCTTTAAAGGACTGACAGTAGCACACGCAGCCTTTTACAGGACTGGCCCAAATACACACAGAACAGACTAACCCCCCTACTGTCCTAATAGACCCCTTAGATTTCAATCATCCCTTTTGCTATGTGTCCCTCCTATGAGGCGAATGAAATGGGGCGGCTCGGCCTGCTCAGAATTAGCAGCTAAACACTGGAATGCTCTCCTGTTAACCTTGAGAAGCATCGAGGATATCAAAACCTTTCGTAAACATCTGAAAACGCACCTGTTCAAAGACGAAGTTTGTCCGCCTGCCTTTTGGGACTAGCACTAGGACACTCTAGTAGTAGCTGTGCGCTTTACAAGTCCTTCTATTCAATCATTCAGGAGACCCACTGTGGCTGGAATGAAACAAAGGACTCCTTTACACCTTTGTGACACTACTTCTCCTCCCCCGTGTTTTGGAGGAGACCAAGAATGACAAGGCCCAAGTCATCCTAGTGGCGCCAGATCTGGTCCAGACAGTGTGGTACCTCAAGCTCCTGAGTATGAGCATCTGTGCTTTGATCAAGCTAACTCTTTGGTAGGACATCCTGTCTCAGCAACAGGCTAGGCTTCTTAACTTGAATCTACCCAATTTACACCTCCAAGCATGGAGACTGAGCGGCAGCAATTGACTGCGTTTTTCTTGCTGCCTGAAGTGGTGGATGTCGTCCTTGCGACCAGACGCCCCTCTTCGAAATCCATTTATGCTGGGCGCTGGGAAAAATTTGTAACCTTGTGTGGTGCCCTGGACACTGAACACCTTGCAGGCAAAGCTGTCGGACTGCGTTTTATTTGTTTAGTTTTTAGCCCAGCAAAGCCCTGCAGCGGCACTGTAAAAGGTTATTTGTCAGTCCCTTTTGCCCTTTCTACGTTTGCTGGACCAGCTGTCCTTGTTCACACCACCTATAGTGATGAGATTTATTAAAGGGTGGACGCACATGTTCCCTCCCAAGCCATTTATGATGTGGTACCTTAAATTGGTCTTGATGTTCCCCATGTGTATGCGCTTCAAGCCTATCAATAACTGCTTGCTACATCTCCTGACCTTGAAAATTGACTTCCTCATTGTGATTACATAAGCTTGTCATGTGAGTGCAGCTGCCCTAGACCACATGTTTTCCTTACAAACTGGTGCTGAGGAATCGAGCAGCCTTCTTACCAGAAATCGGGACTCCCCTCCAAGTTGGGCAATCGATTACTCTACCAGCGTACTTTGCTTTCCCTCACCCCTCGAAAGAGAAGAGGCTCCATCGGTTGGTGCCAAAAGAGGAATAGGCTTTTACATAGATAGTATCAAGAATCATCAAGTGGATGATCAACTTTTAGTGGGGTCCTCTGGAACAAGGAAAGGGGATGCTTCATATTTTCGATTTTCAGAGGAGAGGAAACCATGACTCAGGCAACAGCACAGAGAGTCACAAGTCGCTTCCTCAGGAAATCACTGTCTTCCGCTGCTTTTAGGCCGTGGCTGCAGTGAGGGAACTTATATTTGTCCTCTGCTGTCCTCATGGCCATTTGGGGAAAAAAATAGCCACTGCTGCTTCTCAGGGTAAATTAGCTGTGCTTTGTTGCTACTAGAAGACTGTGGTTAGGGGTTACAGATCAATAAGTCTGTTCTTTCCTTTCTGTATATGCATTGTTTTTCCTTCCTCTTGTGGGCCCTTTCCCTTCTCTGCTGCTGGCTCCCCCCCTGTTACATTCACCCAGGTTCAGTTGTACCTCCCACCCACTGCTGCTCCTCTCTGCTCTGGTCACCTCTTCTCATTTCCAGTGTGGGGAATTCTTTATCTCCTGGCTGCGTCTAGATCTTGTCTTCATGCATGTCTGACATCGAGGCCATTTGAAAAAGCGGGGCCGGCATGCTCCTCATGGTGCTTTCGTAGGTGAAACAATAGAAACATGGTACGTCTCCTTTTACCGCATTGTCTCTTGTGTACCATGAAGGCTTGAGATATCTGGTGGGAAATTCTAGAAGGTCAGGAGTAGACCTCCTCTAAAACAAGAAAGAGCAAGGATCTCTGGGATCTTAAAAATAAGGTTGATTTGTTGTTGTGCTGTCAGGTCAGCATTCTACCAAGCGTTATGTGTAGGGTGCAGGTATGACTAGGACCTGAGCCATGATCAGACTAGGGCTTGCCCGACTACGGTCGTCCGCCTTTAAGACTTATCAAGAGCATGAGGGCAGCATAGGGTGCAAATCACAGCTTAAAAGATTATGCAGTTACTGGGCCTTCTCTGATTACCCCCTTATTAGGTCTCGCCTGAGCCAGCGCATGCGCTGCTCTGGCGAGACATTTAGTGAGTGGGCTTTAAAAAGCCGACCACAGCTTTTTGTCTGGCCTAGAGCGTGCGGTTACGCGCACAGTTACGAGCAGAGGCGCCATCTGGCTTTCCTCTCTCGTCATGGGCACGCGCGCACGCACGCACCACTCGCGTGCTTGTTTATTCATGCACCTTTTTTCCTCCTGACTTCCAGTTTACCTCTCCCAGTCCGCAGATTGCATGCAGTGATTGCGGACTCATGAAATGCATACTACTTTGATCTGTGACCTTTTGTGGTGCTAATCGTGTTCCTGCTATCATTATTCCTTGCTCATTAATCATATTTCCTGCCGCCCGTCAGGCTGCCAGACGTCCCAGGCCCTGGGTGCGCTGGCAGCGCTCTGCCTTTGCAGATTATTACAGTGCAGCCGCACTTTGGCTTCTCGTCGCCAGAGCCCCATCAAGCAAGCTGTGCACCCGTATTTTCTCTTTTGACTCTGGCTTGATCTCTCCTACCGTTTGGTTGGGCATTTTCTTTAATGTCTTTTTTACATTTCTTGGGCTGTATGGGATATTTTCGTTTTATTAGGTGGCATAGAAGGCCTCTGTCCCCTGACTTATCTTCTCCATTTCTCCAGATTAGTTTAGTTTTGTTATTCTCGCTATATATTCCTTTTCCAACATGTCGCCCATCCTTTCAGCCCGTGAGACGATTCTGTAGTCCTTTCTTTGTTTTTCACGCATGGAATAGGACGTCTTCTTGATCATGCCGCCCCCTCCGGGTTCGGCGTTCTCGCGCGGTTTTTTACATTTAAACCCCCTTCTGAAATTATACTATCATTCCAGGCCGCCGGTCATCACTGGCGGGAGGATCCATACACACTCTGTACCCTGGTCCACGCACTTGGCGCCAGAGTTCTACCTGAGGTAAGTGTGCTGCGGTGCTGAGTTGTGCTGGTTACCTCACCGAGGAATCCGGCCCTCCGCCTCCTTGGTCGTGATTATATCTTGCCTTGCTTGGCGACCATTTAGTCTTAGTGATCTCAGGTTTTTATGTAGCATTGCCTTGATGTTGCTATCTCTCTGACCTCTATACAGCCAGTTATTTCGGGTATGTATCCCTTAGGTCCTAACCTGTTCTTCCATTTAAGTCCATTAGCCCACCACCCCCCTATGCTTGCCGTTTATGTGTTGCCCTCACACCCTCGTGCTTCAGAGGGCACACGTTATGCCTAATTAGCCCCTAAATCTCCCTAATGTTGCATCCACACGTTACAGGCTTTTTATCATTGTGCCAGATCATCCCTGACTTTATGTTTTCAATTCAAGTGTTCCTCGATGTGTCCACTTACGCCTAGACCCCCTTTTTTTATCTTTTCATATGTTTATGTATATTCCTTTTGGGTCTGTTTAACCCCTATTCAGGTGCATTGTCTTACGTATGGGGTTTTTTCTTGCGTTTTGTCAGGTCTCCCAGCAATTTATGTGACCCTGCGAGAGCTCTACCTACACGGTTTGCCTCCATGGCGACCCCTCATCAAATTCGGCCCTGATATATTGGCCCTCACCATCTTCTATGTCGCCTATTGTGTCTCTCTTTCTATGAATATCTCATGAGGCCATTCTGGTCGGCTACTTCATCGACCATACTGGGTAAGCGGGGTAACCCCCAAGCATTTGCCAATATGCCATCACTATAAACTGAAATCAGGAACAGCAATGACACCGGTGTTAGAGAAATGGCACACCAGCCCAAATGTGTAATAAAGGCTCTGGGAAAGTGTCTGCCCTTTTCCCTTGTGCTACGTATTTCATACATAAATATAACGTGATAACAACTGAACAGGAGCCCTTGTGGAGTTTTAACTCTGTTTAATCCACTTTCTTTTCCTAGGTGCCTCATGTCACTGCCATGCGCTACCACCCACCCCGGTAAGCCCAGGCTGTCTAGCTGAATATCACAGTATGGCCCACCCACCCCGGTAAGCCCAGGCTGTCTAGCTGAATATCACAGTATGGCCATTTGTAGCAATGCCATCTCTGAAGGACTTAGGTCCGGTCGACCCCTTGGCACAGGCCCATGAGTGCGAAATCTACGGTTACTCCTAGTTCTGCCACATACTTTCATAAATTGTGAACCTTAGTGCTAAGTGCAATTTTAACCTAAAGGATACTTGTCTTTTGTGTTGTACAGTTAATATAGATTTCTGTTTTTTAGTCTCTCCTTCTAGCACCACCATTTTTAGGTCTTGCCTACGCAACGCTTGCACTGTCTCTTACAGGCATGATGTATTCAGGTATGGACTTGAGCCTCCGCCCATTTTCCACACATCTTATCAATTGGCTCCAGTTACTGCCCTTTCTAAATGGTTACTTTTGATTTGTGAATAGCCTTAGTAGTCCCTCCTAAGTACCGCCTTTTCTCCTTTTGTAGCCTCCCATGAGGACTGGCCCTCTTACGTCTGTTGTTATGTGCTCTACCGATTGTCTCGTGTTATCACTTCATTGCAAAAAAAAAAATTTGCAATGCAATAGGTCTTGCATCACTGAAAGTTTGAGCTATTGGTGTTGCAAATAATAATGCAACGCCGATAGCTCAAACTTTCAGTAATGCGAGACCTATTGCATTGCAAATGCTTGTTTTTTTCTGTAGACGCACATAGACTGCTGCCCTTTTGATAAGCTAGTGATGTGTAGCTGCTAGTGTTTGTTTTATTCCTAAATATAATTATATTTTGTACGCATATCTCTCACAAGTCCTCTTACATCACACTGAAAAAGGCTGCCCCCATATGCAAGATAAGCGCACCTCCCTGTTCACTAACGTACGGCGCCAAAAGTCCTTCCACATAGCATCACAACAGATACAATATTCTGCCAACTACAGACCCCCATCACCCCACCCAAGTGTAGCATGCCATCCGTCCGCTAATGTGCTTCAGCCCCCACATAGAGTATCACCTGCTATATATACAGTACATCACAGTTAGGTACGACTTCTTGGCTGCTGTGATCACCTATGAGGGGAAGTGAAGGAATTAGAAGTGCTGCGGATGGGGGCAAGGAATTATATGAATATAGCATATGGACATCTGCTTGGGCTTGTTTACAGTCATTCAGTTATTCCAGATTAGGACCTTACTTGTTAATTTCAAAAATATTTAAAAAATTTGCTGCTACAAGTGAGATTACGCTGATGGAGGGCTTGTCTGCAAATCGAGAAGATTTAAGCACAGGCTAGACTGGCAGAAACTGAGAAGAAACTGAAAAGTGCTGACACACCAAAGGTGGCACAGGGGTGTGTCTTGTGACACATAAAAAGCAGCTGCGTATGGTAGGTGGAACAAGTGAAGTCAGACATTGCTGAAGCAGGACGTTGTAGAGGCAAAATGCCCTTGTGCATAGGGCATCGAACATCTTTGCACTGACCCTGGTAGTGTATCTCCTGGGGAGAACCATCATTCTCCCTCTTCCAAACACCAATTGGACAATTTAGTAACTCCACTCGGATACCCAATGCTACGATGACTCCCTGTGGGATTCACAGAGTGCTTTTGATTGTTGGGTTGCAATGATTCATTTTGCCTGAGTAGTTATGAGGGTTCCTGACATGTCACACTGGATTGTGTAGTCTACCAGTTGGAAGATCATATCGCACTATAGCCTGCTACTGAGGGCTATACCGGTTGTGAAAACCCTGAACCTGAGTTATAGGCCCCAGCACAGGCAAAGCCTCTATCAAGGAAGAGAAGATTTAACAACCGTTCCAGCCAGAGGCAGAAGGGCAATAAAGAAATTAGAACATTCCACCCACTGAGCATAGAATGCCTTAAATTAAAAGGGGAGAAACAGAAATACAAACATTAGAACATTGGAGCTGAAGATCTATACCAGCCCTTAATGACCCAGAGCCACTCCATTTTCCTCAAAAATGGGTAATGTGTAAATTGGGTAGATTCAAGTTAAGAAGCCTAGCCTGTTGCTGAGACAGGATGTCCTACCAAAGAGTTAGCTTGAGCAAAGCACAGATGCTCATACTCAGGAGCTTGAGGTACCACACTGTCTGGACCAGATCCGGCGCCACTAGGATGACTTGGGCCTTGTCATTCTTGGTCTCCTCCAAAACACGGGGGAGGAGAAGTAGTGTCACAAAGGTGTAAAGGAGTCCTTTGTTTCATTCCAGCCACAGTGGGTCTCCTGAATGATTGAATAGAAGGACTTGTAAAGCGCACAGCTACTACTAGAGTGTCCTAGTGCTAGTCCCAAAAGGCAGGCGGACAAACTTCGTCTTTGAACAGGTGCGTTTTCAGATGTTTACGAAAGGTTTTGATATCCTTGATGCTTCTCAAGGTTAACAGGAGAGCATTCCAGTGTTTAGCTGCTAATTCTGAGCAGGCCGAGCCACCCCATTTTATTCGCCTCATAGGAGGGACACATAGCAAAAGGGATGATTGAAATCCGGGTCTATTAGGACAGTAGGGGGGTTAGTCTGTTCTGTGTGTATTTGGGCCAGTCCTGTAAAAAGCTGTGTGTGCTACTGTCAGTCCTTTAAAGATAACCTTCTTCTTCACTGGCAGCCAATGTAGCTGCCTGCGGTAGTGGGATAATGAGGTGCATTTAGGCAAGTTAAACAGGAGGCGTATGGCCATGTTCTGGTCCTTTTGAAGATTATGTATCAGGTAAACCGGTATACCAAGGTACAAGACTCCTGAGTGTTCTTGCAAAAGCATCTAGCAAAGGCTCCCTCCTCTGGTGGAAAATTCTAGTTTTTAATGTGTCTTGAATTTTCCTTGTGTATATTCTTTCTATTTTTCCGTTTCTCTTTTGGCTAAGTTTTTTTGACATTTCCCACCTTTATTGTAGGTTGCTTTGTTTGGCAGGGTGAGTTGTGTTCCATCATTACTGTTTCTGTCAGGGGATCCTTCTGTGCTCACTACTTTAGCGCCACACTTAAGTTAAATAGATAATAATGTGGAAGTAAATTATGGATCAAAACTGCGTTTAGTGCTGGTTGGTGCTTGTGTGGTCTCAGTGATTGGCATTTAGTTGCCTAGACTTTCACGTGGAAGAGCTATGAATTTGTAGGAGGTGCTGGGGTTAATGTTTGATAAGATGGCTTGTGTGCTCCAAAAGAGGTCTGTGGGGGGAGAAGGAAGATTTCCAGTGCAAGGGATGGAAAATAGATCATGGACGTAAGCTTCGCTTACTTCAAATCTGGAGTTACATGGCGACCTGCAATAACACTATGAATCTCTCTTCAAACTCAGTTAAGGCTTCAAAAGAATTGGCTGTGTGTGTGCATTTCACAAACTGTTACTATGAACACCCATGTTTACCATCCCAGGTTGTTAAGGATTGCCTGGGAAATGTTCCCATTTGCTGTCTTATATTTGCCCAGCCCGTTTTGTAATTAGCCATGTGTATTTAGCACACAGACCATCATTTTTATTGGAAGTTGCCTGGAATGTATTCTGTGCCCTTCCTTGTTGATATTGGCCTCATGACAGTACTTTTCCATTGCTGGGGAGGTGGTATGGCAGCTTAGTTGCCCATAGGGTGTCCAGAATGAAAGGCGAGGCCCGTTGTTCACCTGACTATTCTGTTTACTGAGATCTTGTCTCTAGGCAGCTTAGTGGATTAACAACATGGTCGGTTACATTCTCCTCTTATAGCTGCTTGAGTTCAACCAAAGGAGACGAAATATGACAATTTTCTGTTTCCTATTTAGTTTCAAAAGTACAGTGTTGTGCCTTTCAGCGAAATGTGATTCTTGAAAGAGGTGTAAGTTCTGGTTATAAAAAAGATCCAAGCAGTTGAAACTGCTAAAGAGATTGTAGATCACCTTCAGAGAAAGAAAAAGGGAAATCTCCAAAAAGCTGGCCTCTGGCCAGAGATGTTCTTCTGTACCGTAGTGTGGTCGCTTTGTCTTGGACCACGGTTAAGTCAAAGTCAGCCCGCTCTGTGGTTCTTAACAGGCCATCAGTTCCCGCAATTTTCTCTTCAATCAATCCCTTGGACAAAAGGTTATCCACGTGTGGTGAATTACTCTCAAATTTTATCAAAGAAAAATCATTTCTCCATGTGCCCCGACTATCAAAATAGACTAGTCGTACATATCCAGATATACAACTTGAAAAGGGTAGGAAACTTGTCGAATGTAATTCCCACCTCTCCATTTCAAATTAGATTTTATACTTTGCTGTAAATCTCCTGTCTTTGGAGTAATGAATTCACTATATAATTCCATTCATTTGGGTAATAACTTTCATTTACAGGGTTTATAAACATGTTATTATTAGTAAGCTCTGCTGGTACTCATGCTTTTTATGTAGGGATTCTTGTTGTGGGGATATATATGTAGACTAAAGCCACAGTGGATAGATTTACATAAAAAAGCATTACCAGCCGTTTAGTGCGGGTTACCTGAGCGTAGATGGGCACTTACAAAACCAATATGGGGAATACCTTAGATTCATAGGTTACAAAATCAAAATTACATTGTTGTGCAAGATGTGTACGATATGAAACATACACATTGCCATTGCTCATGTGCTGCACTAAATAAGCCAATTGACTAGAGTCGCTGATCTGGGAGGATGGGCCAGAGAGATTCAATGTTGGGAAACATGGGAGAAAGTTCAGAGGCTGGAGAGGTGCTTGGAATATTGAAAGTTCTTCTGGTCTGTAAGGGTTAGCTACTGCTCTGGTTGCTCCACTCCCAAGGCTTTTCCCTCTAAAGAGACACTAAAGGGTCAACTTGTGATCCACCTGTACCCTTCCACTGTTTTTGCTACCCTTTCCCTTGTGCGGCGAAACGGCATAAAAGTCTGAAACAAATCAGTAAGCAGTCACATCGTGACTGTATGTGGTACTTGGAAGCAGGCTTGCTGTCGCATAGGATGCTTCCTTTAGTTTTTGGTGGGGTCTGCCTTAGCAAAGAGAAGGGTCCAGGAAAGGAAGCAAAACTGATCAAGGCATGATTAGAGACCCACACATTGGCCTTTCTTAGTGGGAACTCGCTGGAATGTGGGGTGTCGGACTGGCCACAGGATGCATCCTGGGCTTAAAGTGAACCCACGTGAGGTTGTGTCATTACAGTAGGGGAACTCTCCTACGTTCTTGAAGTACAGTAATGAGAATATCTCTGTGGTTGGGACTTCTTAGGCAGCAGAACAAGACTTGGATGCCACAGTGGTCCTCTGTGTGGGTCCTTCACACAAAGTAGTCTGTATGTGACAACCTGTAATGCTTGGGATTGAATTGTGTAGTCTGGGTGACACATGCGTGTCACCCTGCAGCCCTCTATGTGACAGTCTGTATAAACAGTGTCACCTCTGGGTGTAACCTCTATGTTTTTAGCACTGGGGCATCTGTACGTAAAATATCCATTGATTGATTGGTTGATTGATTGGCTGCCTTCTATAGCAGGATAACCCATAATATGGTCTTTGGGGGCTGATGTGGCTCAACGTTCTAATAACCAGGACATACGCTGCTTTCTGTAAGGGCTGAAGGACTGGCTGCTGTAAATCTTGAACAGAAATCTTATTTTGCCTTGTT
Source organism: Calotriton arnoldi (assembly GCA_963921515.1). Classification (NCBI taxonomy): domain Eukaryota; kingdom Metazoa; phylum Chordata; class Amphibia; order Caudata; family Salamandridae; genus Calotriton; species Calotriton arnoldi. The sequence goes on along the minus strand of CAWUFW010006331.1, from coordinate 883,524 downwards.
GAATTGAGAAGCCCCCCCACCCCGAATAGCCAGATCCATTGGGGGGGGGACATTTTGCCCGTTTGGTTCTGCAAGACATCTTGGTCTGGGCAATTCCACAGACCCACCACCTGGGGAGGTACCGCTCTGGTATCTATTCACAAGATGAGGAATCTATGGTTAGAAATATTCATCAGATGAACAAGTTACTTCCCTTAGGTAACATTGTTTCTGGTGGTTACTCTAATTGCAGTTTCTTCACCGATCTTCCCTCCTGCCCATTCTGTGGAATAGGCTCTATAGGAAAGTGCCCCTTTTTGACATGGTGACTCCCACTTTATGCCTGGTATTCGATGCAATTTTGACTGAAGTGCACTGGATTCCTGCTAACCAGGTCCTAAATGCCAGTGCTGTTTCCCTAAAACAAGATAACTGTGCAATTGTTCCCAAATTGGCAAGACCGTTAGCACCCAAGTAAGTCCCCCCCATGGAGTCGGACTTGCAACTCGGGGCTTTCAACAATTGACATCTGGTGGGCTCGAGTATAACCTTGCTCTTTATGTAAACTGGTGCCAGGTTTTTCTGCATTTAAATGTAATAAAATTAATTATTTGATTTGGGCAGCCAGTGACAGCAAGACATGGTCCTGTTTATTCAAATGCCGTATACTTCTGATGCCCACATTTTGTGCTTTCTGTAGAGGATTATTGTATTTTTAATGTCATAATATAGAGCAATGGAGGAGTTGCTCCGTGCATTCACGGTAGTGTCTACCGAATAGGACAATTTACTCTGCACGCATTTACAACGCGTGTCATTACCCTGCGTTTTTACTCCACAAAAACTTTTACAACGCAATCCATTACAACGTATTGTTCATTACAACACATTGTTCATTACAACGCAATTTACTATTCTAACTCCACCGGGGCGTTGTAAAGGGGAATGCGTTGTAATGGTTAGTGGTATAAAGCCCTGCGTTGTAAAAGTTTTTGCGGAGTAAAAAATGCGGGGTGATGACATGCGTTGTAACGCATGCTGAGTAAAGGATGTTTCCAGTGCCTACCACTACTATTCTGTCGCTTATGGATAGTCACAGCATAAATTCCTAACCAGTGCACTTTGGCCCTAGCACAAGTCCGCTGCAAAGTTCTCACATAGCAGTCATGAAAAAGTTCTCTCTGCTGCACTGACTTCTTTAGGATTCGATAAATCTAGGAACAGCATTATACCCTCCTGGGAATCACGAGAGCGAGATGAGATGACAAAGTGGCAAGGTTATGCTCCATCGGAAGGCAGCTTATTGTAATTTATTTGCTTATTTAAGTCCATGCAAGCAAGTATGTACCAAGAGCACCTTACTTCTGTAAGCATGCTGTTTAAAGGACTATCTATATGTCAAGTGTGCACCCTGCACATAGCAAACCATAGCCACTTTGGCTTTGCAATCTCATACGTCTGCTGCCATTACTGCACAAGGAGATGCAACAGGAGACCCCACTATGGTTTTCTGAATGGTACGTTCGAGACACCTTCTCACTACTACCCATCTTACCGTAACAGCTTCGGATGAGGGAGCTAATTTGTGAGTGCAAGTTCTCTTGGTCAACCGCCCAAAACCTGGGAGTTGGTGTCACAACTAGTTTGTCGAGCAAGAATCACGCGCCACATTTAATTTGTATACTTTTATTTGTCACTCAGTGGGCCCACATGTTTTTTCAGGGTGCCCAGTAGCAGTTTTGGAATCTGAAGTGCCCTGCATTGCTTTCGGGGCACATTAACATCTGAAAGTTGTGAATGTCATGAGTGGATCCTAATTTGGCCCAATTTTCTGAATCCTATCCCCTCATTTTACTCAAAGGACAAGACTGTCCTCCCCACCACCACTTCAGCCTCATGTGTTCCCAAATCAGCTCTTAATACCCTGAGAAAACTCTAGATTTTCAAATGTGGTTTGCATCTTTCCTGCCACTTTTATAGAGGACATGGCATCAATGCCAAGGCAATACCGGGAAGCTGTCTCCATTCACCACACCCTAAAGTTTGGCATCCAAATACATGCTAGACAGCTGACCAAAGTGTTTTATTGGCAGGGGTGTGCACTAGCAAGAGCTTGTGAAACCCACAGTAGTATCTGCACACTGAACCTCTCCATCTAAAATCAGTTCTTCTCCTGTCATGTACACTGCTCTTAGGATCGGACTGGACATTATGGCAGTCCGGCACTGCCAGGGGGGCTGGTTTGAAAGGTCATTCTGTGGCCCGGTTCTTTGGCCATCTGTGAGCTTGTTTTATTTACGGGCTAATCAATTTTTACTTTTGATTTCCCTGGTATTACCACAGACATTGCCTGCAACAAGCCTATCGCATGCAGACTCGCATACCTTGCAACAGACCTATACAGCTTGTCTTTACAAGTTCCACATTTCCTTGATTTACAAATGTGGACTACTTATTTAACTACCAGATTCGCTGAAGGGGGCCACATTTATTTTGGTGCCCGGACCTATTTTCTTTGTCAGACCGACCCCGATTGCTTTGACATTCTAGATTAGACTTCTCCAACTAGTAGCTTGTGAGCTACTGGCAGCTCCCCAGCTGCCTCTAAGTAGCTCTCTTGTGTGTAGCCCAACCTACTAAATTAGAAGGCTTTGCTTGGTTGAATTAATAGATGTATTAACAAAATTGAATAGTGTGTATTTGTGACAAAAAAGTGTGTACTCGTTTCCAAAACTCATAACCTGATGTTTAGTTGAATTTCTAAAATATATTTAATGCTGATATTTGAGTGATAAATCATGTGGTGTGGACAGACTTGGTAATATGATTACCTTGGTGCCAGGGGCAATGCAGCTATGGCTGGTATGCAGAGGCATTCTGAATTGATAAACCTTTTTATAGGGTCGAGCCTGAATGAGCCATGCGCTACATCATGCGCTCTCGCTTGCGAGACACTGTTTACAACATTGGCATAGCCAATAGGTCTCGCCTTTGGGACCTTATAAGTGTTTAACCATGCAACAGTTGCATAACTAAATACTTATAAGGTCCCAAAAGCGAGACCTATTGGCTACACCATTATAATCGCGGCACCGCGTTTTACTTTAACATTAAAAGTAAAGCGCTTTAACATTAAAAGTAAAGCGCGGGTGCCGCGATTATAGCAAAAGTAAAGAAATAGATTATTTTTCTATTTCTTTACTTTTACTATCATCGCGCACCCGCTTTACTTTTAATGTTAAAAGTAAAACGCAGGTGCCGCGATTATAGCAAAAGTAAAGAAATCGCGATTGTAGCAAAAGTAAAGAAATAGATTATTTTTCTATTTCTTTACTTTTGCTATAACACCAAGTGGCAGGCATCACGCGGTGCCTGCCACTTGGTGTAGAGAACTGCAGGGGGTATATGATCTCCAGCTCCGCCCGGCCGGCAATCGTAACGATTGCCGACCGGCGGAAAAGCGGCGGACGGACTTTCTGTCCGCCGCGATACCCACCGCCATCGTAATGTGGCGGTGGGTAAATCACATTACGATGGCGTGACGGTCGCCACCACCGGCACGGTGGTGGCGATTGTTACGCCATCTTAATCACCCCCTTAGTCTCCAGCTTGCACAGGCTGGATGGAACTCTTTTTCCGAGACCATCTAAATATTTTAATTTTAAGAACATAGAGCACGTTGCTCGAGGCAACTTCACAATGTAAACACACAACTAAATATACCAGTATTTGGAAACCACGTTATATATTTCTAGAACCCCCTAAACGTCATATTCCTAGAAATCCCCTCAACGACTCCATGCTATTGAAATACTAAAGTTCACTGCACCACAACTTTATGGTAACCCCAAAACAATATGCTTGCTCATCATGGGTTCATTTCAAAGCGTAGTTTTTAAAATATCAAAATTCTCTTGCATAGTTGTTGGCGCCGGACATTAAGAATGCGATGCCTCAGTTTATCACAGTGTATCACATATAATTAATTAGTCTGGAGTTAATAGTTGTGCAGCAAGTATGAAATAGGCAGACTAGATGAGTCTTGTGGGTCATGTATGCTACCAGCATGTACGTATCACAAGGAACCTCTACAATATTAGCTAGCACTAAATATCTGGAAAGAGGCTAAACTTATCACACAGTATAAGCTACACAAACGTCCCACAAAGACATCATTTGTAAGTGCTGGGCAAAATGCAGTTTTTCCTTGCCAACTAAAAAATTCACATTTTTTCCCCTTTTTTCCTTGCCAAGTATAAAGTCACATTTTCCTCTGCATTTTTTTTCTAAGTGCTGGGTAAAATGCATTTTTCCTTGCTAAGTAGAAAGTAATTTTGCCCCTGCACTTTATAAAGTGGACTTTTTAGGTCTTGTGTGACCTTGCAGCTGTCTACTTTACCTATTGCTATCATTTCTTTAAAATATGCATAAAGTGAGCTTTGGCACCGCCCAGATAAGTATTGTTCTACACTTCATGGAATTGGTTGTTTGGTTCATCAACCCACCTCCTACGGAGTGCTTGTTATTGTAATGCATTAGGCACTCTTATATTTCAAAAGTACACTGAATTATCACACGTTAAATTCTATGTATCATAGATGCAGAGAGAGTGAGTGTGTTTGTGTGAGTGTGTGTGTATATATATATACACATATATAAACCTTTTTTAATTTTGTTTTTCATTGTTTTCACTGCATGTATCATTAGGTTGAGCCTGCGACAGCGCATGCAATAAATGCGCTCTTACTTGCAAGACTTATTTTTTTACACTAAAGGGCTTTGAGTCCTCCCATTGCATATAACTCTTTTTCTCTGCCTCCTAATTGACCAGCGCAGGCCAGATGTCACTTCCTGTTTCTTCTGTGGCGCGTGAACGAAGCACAGATTGATTTCTCTTTATTAGTGTCCACCCGCTGCTCGTGCTGTGATTGAGGTACTTTTTAGGGTCGAACCTGGGTGAGCAGCATGCACTAGTGCCTGCGCTCTTGTTTGCAAGGCACTTTTGTGTACTGAAAGGGGCTTGCAGCCCACCCATTGCTTACCATTTGCTAGCTTGACTGTCACTCTTCTTTCCAGCCTCATAATCGGCCAGCGTGTATCTTGGTGCATCTCTGGTGCATGCACCAAGCACAGATTGATTTCTCCTGAATAGTCTCAGTCTGCTGATTGTGCTGTGTTTGAAGTACTATTTTTTCCCCAGCTACTACTTTACTCTCCCACTCACTACTTCTCCGTGTTGCTGTCCTCTTTTCTCCCCACCGTCCTTGCTTGCCCAAACCCCCACCCCCTACCTACATCCATGCTTGCCCCTTTCCCTCCCTGTCCCATTCAGAAAAAAGCCCTATGACGCGGCGCCAGCGCTGTCCGCATCATAACGCCTTTTGGCTACGTTTACTTTTAGCCATGCTGCACAGCTATCATGCTGTACAACATGGCTAAAAGGCATTGGGAAAGCCAATAGCTCTTGCACAGGTCCAAGCTATTGACTTTGCCAATGCTTGTTACATCTGGTCTCAACAGTCCTTTGTTTATGTCACTGTTAGAAGCCACTTGTGTTTAGTAAAGACTTCAAGCCCCAGCACTGCATGTCTATGCACATGCGTACTGAAGCACGCACCATCTTTTACATCTTTAAAACCGCAATTAGGAGGGCTACTCCGTTTGTGAGTGTCTGCAAGCCACTAATTCACTGATGTTCCTGGGGAAGGTGAGTACGACTCCTCTGGAATAGGAGGAGTGTAATAAATTGGGGTACTGGTTGAGGGGGTGAAACCCTACTTAGGTAGCACCACAATCCTTGTCAGGGTAACCTCAAATTCACTTCTGTTAGCTTAGCACAGAGCAGTCAGACTTAACTTAGAGGCAATGTGTAAAGTATTTATGCAGCACTTCAATCAAAAATAAAGCAAAACCACAACACAAGAAAAATCCTACACCAATTTAGAAAAATATAGTAAATTTTAATAAATAAATCAAGACCAAAATGAGAGAGATTCGATTGGTAAAACTGGAGATATGCAATTTTTAAGATTTAAGTGAAAATGGTGCCAAAAGGCTCATGGCGCCAGCTGTGGATATCTGGTCTCAATAGAATGTGGGCTGGCTACTGGAATCCAGTTAGGCCCGCTGACAAGATTACCTTAAATTCTGTTTGCAAAGGGTTGCAGAGTAATGCGTTGAAGATGTGTCATAGTGCCGAAGCGATGCAGGGTCCTGGTTGGATATGTTTTGTGCAACGTCGGTTCCGAGGAGCTGTGAGGCAGCGGTGCGAGGTCCTGCGCCGTTGTCGAGGAGGCCGTTGACGAGGGGGCTTGCGATGAGAAGTCCTATGTCGACCATGTGTCGCACACTGCCTGGTTCCGGAGAAACTCTGGGACTTGCGATGTGGAGTCCTGCGTCGTCATCAAGGCTGCTATCAATGAGAGGCTTGCGATGCGATAGCATGCATCAAGGGTGTGTCGCACAGTGGTGGTTCCGATGGGGCTGTGGTGAGAACTCGTTGTGACAGGAAAGTCCATGCAGCAGAGGCAATGCGTTGGTTTTTCTCGGGGTTGCTCAGCGCAGCAGAGGAGATGCGTCGGTTCTGCCGGATCCACAGATGAGGTGGCAGAGCACCCTCAGGCCCACTTCCAAGGATCCAGGACTGGGGTGGCACTGCTTGGCAGGGTAGGACTCACAGATGGCTAAGTCCAGGTGCTGGCGTCAAGGTTGTTAGAAGCCGGTTATGTCCCTGAGGCTTCTGATCAGGGGGCCAGCCAACTAGACCTTGGAGTCACTCTGGGGTCATGGGTTCAGAGATGCAGGTCTAGTCCATCTCATTCAGGCAGGAGGGTAGCAGATCAGCAGGGCAGCAGTCCTTCAAAGCAGCAGCAGTTCAGCAGAGTAGCAGTCCTTTAGGCAGCACAGCAGTCCTTCTTCCTGGCGGAGTCCACATGTCCAGCAGTGTTCTGAATATTTGGGTCTAAGGGTCCAATATTTATACCTGGTGCCCCCTTTCAAGTGGAGCAAGCTTCTAGAGGTTTCCACCTATCCTATGGTAGAGATGAACCTTGTGATAGTGGAAAACAAATTTAGGAGTCTTTCACTACCAGGGCATGTAAAACATAAAAGTACATGTCCTACTTTTTAAATACACTGCACCCTGCCATCTGGGCTGTTCAGGTCCTACCCTAGGGTGACTTATGTATTAAAATGGAAGGTTTGGGCCTGGCAATAGGTTTATTTACCAGGTCGAAATGGCAGTTTTAAAACTGCACACACAGGCTGCAATGGAAGGCCTGAGACAGGTTTAGAGGGCTACTTAAGTGGCTAGCACAATCAGTGCTGCAGGCCCACTAGTGGCATTTAATTTACAGGCTGGGTACATGTGGTACCACTTAATAGGGACTTACAAGTAAATTAAATAGGCCAATTGGGTGTAAGCCAATTCTATTATACCACAAAACCTTCTCGGGTCTCCAAAAATGCGCGATATAGTATGCCAAAAAATATGAAGGATTAGAAGATTATAGTCTCATTAAATCCCCAGCCAGGGGGAGATCCCTTTCAGGACGAAAACCCTCACCCACCATAGGTGTCATGCTTCATCATATGGGTTTCTCCTCCCAGTGGGAAACCTAGTCCCACTGAGGGCTACAACTCCCTCACTGTGAGGAAGGAGCTCTGGGATGTTTTGTTTGAGTAGTAAGAACCTTCTCTGGATGCTAAAATCCCATATGTAAATCTCAGGTGTGGTGAAGGCGCAGCGCAAAAGAAATAAATGCGTGGATGTGCAGTGGTGAAATTAAAACTACCTAGTGGGGCAAAAAACTTTTTATTGGCTTGCTCGTACTGGTAGGATTAAAAAGCAGTGCAATTAGCAGTATTGATTTAAAACTGCTATATATCATAAACGGTCGACATGTTTCAGCCTGAGTGATCTTAACCAAGTATCGAGGCTTTCTTCAAGACCAGACTAAAAGTAAAGCTGCTGCTCGTGATCAATGTGATGAAAATATAAGAAAAAGATACACAACCAGTAATCCTTTGTATTGATTGGTATTACTGGAGTTATCTGTATAGGTGAGACAAAAACAGAGAACCATAACAATTAAAACTCTAATCCATCAAGATCTATGTGATACATATTGCTCATGCCGGAATAGCCGCATGTCCATCCGCGGCAAACATTTATGCATTTGTGGAAACATTTCACTTACCCAAAGATATTGGATAAGTGGCCACACCTCTACCTGGCAACAGCTCAGGGAAAAGGGGCCCCGCTCTGAAAGAAATAAAATTGTGTGTCACTCACTAAGAACTTTCAATGTGGGCACCGATCTAAAAGCGTGTGTGTATATGTACATCAAACAACAGCAGTGTGAAGGAACCCATTAAAACTACGCACCCGTATGAGTACCAAGGTACTACAGGTGGTGGTTCGCTATCTCATCCAAAATTGTATATACCTCTCTTAAAGGTTTTCACACATCAGATAAACTGCAATGCGCAAAAGGTGTCTAAAAGTCATATGCAAATACTTCATGTCACTCATGTGTAATGTCACAATTGGTTCAATTCCGCTCTGCGTCTCATATTCATAGCGGTAAATTACATATGAAGCTCTCTGTAATTATTGTAATGCCATGTCTGGCCGTCAAGTTAGATAAACGCCCAGAAGCGTAATAGCTTGTCTGCGTTCATTCTAAAAGTGATCGCCACGGTTAATCAGCACAATCACTTTGGTTCTCCAGCAGGATGGTAAATGACCCTGTTGGCACCTATCATACTGTTGACTATTACGGGGCATGAGGATAAGAGTACGCAGACAAGTATCTAGTGATACAGACGTAAAATATCGTCTGAAACTAAAACGATAGAGATAACTCGTTTCACAAACTGAATTAGAAACGAGAACGTATCCTGAACAGACGCTAATACGCTTGTATCTTTTTAAACTTTTTAAGCCCAAAACTAAGGTCACAAACAGCAATAGAAATGAGGTCACCCAGCGAGGAAAGACCTCGCACACAACAAGGCATTCCCACTCTCGCAGACGCAAACACTCACCTCTCCGTCGGTACCCCGTCTCGGTACTGGAGCTGCAACCGGAGGTACCGACGGGGGGTTCGGTCTCCGTATTTGTAGCTGTTTGGAAAGCGCATTCCCATCAGCGCGTCTCAAGGACCCCAGGTGACCGTCGCAATTGCCTGCACTCGACGGTTAGTCTACCAAATACCCGCCCCATTTTAATTAAGGGGGCTGATGCGGCTGCGCGCCGAACGAACACTAAGGCTCGGTCGTACTAGCCTGAATTGACAAAACTTTATTGACCTACTTGTGGTCATTTCGAAAACATTAATGCATAGTCCAAATTGACACACTATTATTCGGGACATAAATGTGAATTGGTAGTGTATGTATACTAAAACCATATCGCCAGTTTCAATAAAGCTCAAACCGATATGGCCATATTCATAGAAGTGTCTACATGTAAAAAGATGGCATGTATCCACGATACCTAAAGTTTAGCAAAAGGTGATGTCTGGCTCAGAATGAGGTATATTATGGCATGTATCCACGCTACCTTTAGTATGCAAATGTTGCTACCTGACACAGATTTGGGTATATGATGTTTAGAAACAAAGTGACTATTAACAACCATGTTACCCACATGAGTGATGGAAAAATACCACAGACGTGTCTGATTAATCCCTGATAGCATAATAGTGATAAAAGTCAGTGTCAATTGTGACGTATCATATCTCTGCTACAATTGTGTTTGAATAGAGCGCTTTGATAAAGTACTAACTGTTTACTGTAGCGCTAACCACGGGATCTCATCATTCAGTCCGGTGGTGTCGCTTTTAATGCGGTATACCCAACGTTGTTCACGTTTGAATAGAAATTTGGAGATGTCTGTAATATGCGCCGGAATCCATGGTTGTTCAAGGACTGTCCAATGAAGGTCTTCGGCAGAGTGATTCATATCCAAAAAATGGTTGGTCATTTTGGTCGACCTTTTCTTACACCGAATGGTGCTTTTGTGTTCAAGGATTCTCGTCTTGATCTTACGCGTAGTCATCCCCACGTAGCGCAAGCCACAAGGGCAGCAAATTAGGTAGATGAGCTTGTCGCTGTTACAGTTAGTATGTTTGGACAACACCCAAGGTCTATCTGTGCCAATCTCTATTTCTGTTGTACGTTTGGTTTGTGGACAAACTGCGCACATCCCACAGGGAAAATGTCCTTTAATTGGAGGCAATCCCCACAGAGACTCCTGGTCCAAGGTGATCTTTTGCGCAGGTCGAGTATGGACCACTTGATCTTTAATGTTTGTACTCCTCTTGAAGGCGAACAAAGGGCGGGGCAATGGTTCCTTACCAATGTTCAGTATGCTCCAGTGTCTGAGGATACTCTTCTTGATCTGGTTTGAGTAGCCACAGAAAGTATTCACACATGTCAGCCTGGAATTCTCTTCTTTTCGTGGTGCCACTTCAATAAGTGCCTCTCTGTTATTGTTGGCGGCTCTTTTCCTGGATTCCCGTATGAACTTCAGAGGGTACTTCTTTTCTTTCAGATGGTCAGTAAGTTTACCTGCATGCTCGTTGTATTTTTCCACAGATGAGCAATTTCTCCTGATCCTGAGGAATTGCCCAAAGGGCAAGTTCTCACGGAGAGCTTTAGGATGATAACTCTGGTATGACAATGTCGAGTTCCGAGCCAAAGGCTTCTTGTACAGCTCTGTGCCCAACCCCTCTCTTTCAGGAAAAATCCTGATGTCAAGGAAGGGTAAGCTTGTCTTGGAAAACTCAAACGTGAATCTGAGAAATTCATTCCTGGCATTGAGCCATTCATGGAAAGCCTCAATGGTTTCCGGTGATCCTCTCCATATCACAAAAACGTCATCGATATAGCGTTTCCAAACACGAATGTGTTTTTTATAAGGATTCTCCTCATGGAGGACCACTGTCTGTTCAAATTGATGCACATAGAGGTTTGCCAGGCTGGGGGCAAAAACGCTGCCCATAGATGTGCCGGATGTTTGCAAATACAGATCCTCCTCAAAGTTGAAGAAGTTTTCTTTCATAGCCATACGTGCACAAGACATGATAAAGTGTACAGGAGTGATGCTGTCAACAGGATTCGACCCGAGTAAAGACTCAATTGTAGTTAGTGTCTCATCCTGAGGTATACACGTATACAAAGATTCCACGTCAAAAGAGACTAGGTAATCTTGTTCTATGTCAAAAGTGGTATCTACCAAGAGGCGTAAGCAGGTCTTTCGTGTCTTGTATGTAGGTAGGCATCTTTCCTACGAGAGGACGTAGAAAGTAGTCAACAAAAGTTCACAACTGTTCTAATAAAAGACCCTATTCCAGAGATGATGGGCCTCCCTGGTGGAGGTAGTTGTTCTTTGTGTATTTTAGGCAATACATAGAAGTAAGGTATGATGGGATGCGCTGTGACCAGATATGCTGCCTCATGGTCAGTGATCCATCCTTCTTTGTTTGCCTCTTCTGCCATCCGTTTTATTTCGACGGAGAGTCGTTTAGTGGGGTCCATCTTCAATGGTCTGTAAGATCTTCTGTTCCCAAGTTGGCGCAGACATTTTGCTCTGTATGTGGTAGTGTCTAAAATCACTATGGAACCCCCCTTGTCTGCAGGTTTTATGATGATCGAGTCATCTTTAGCCAATGCTTGAAGTGCTGTTCGTTCGGATCTGGGTAGGTTCTGATATAGCCTCATGTCATGTTCAAATAGTTTATTCACATCGTGCAATACAGCCTTCTCAAATGTGGCAATGCCTACCTACATACAAGACACGAAAGACCTGCTACGCCTCTTGGTAGATACCACTTTTGACATAGAACAAGATTACCTAGTCTCTTTTGACGTGGAATCTTTGTATACGTGTATACCTCAGGATGAGACACTAACTACAATTGAGTCTTTACTCGGGTCGAATCCTGTTGACAGCATCACTCCTGTACACTTTATCATGTCTTGTGCACGTATGGCTATGAAAGAAAACTTCTTCAACTTTGAGGAGGATCTGTATTTGCAAACATCCGGCACATCTATGGGCAGCGTTTTTGCCCCCAGCCTGGCAAACCTCTATGTGCATCAATTTGAACAGACAGTGGTCCTCCATGAGGAGAATCCTTATAAAAACACATTCGTGTTTGGAAACGCTATATCGATGACGTTTTTGTGATATGGAGAGGATCACCGGAAACCATTGAGGCTTTCCATGGATGGCTCAATGCCAGGAATGAATTTCTCAGATTCACGTTTGAGTTTTCCAAGACAAGCTTACCCTTCCTTGACATCAGGATTTTTCCTGAAAGAGAGGGGTTGGGCACAGAGCTGTACAAGAAGCCTATGGCTCGGAACTCGTTATTGTCATACCAGAGTTATCATCCTAAAGCTCTCCGTGAGAACTTGCCCTTTGGGCAATTCCTCAGGATCAGGAGAAATTGCTCATCTGTGGAAAAATACAAAGAGCATGCAGGTAAACTTACTGACCATCTGAAAGAAAAGAAGTACCCTCTGAAGATCATACGGGAATCCAGGAAAAGAGCCGCCAACAATAACAGAGAGGCACTTATTGAAGTGGCACCACGAAAAGAAGAGAATTCCAGGCTGACATGTGTGAATACTTTCTGTGGCTATTCAAACCAGATCAAGAAGAGTATCCTCAGACACTGGAGCATACTGAACATTGGTAAGGAACCATTGCCCCGCCCTTTGTTCGCCTTCAAGAGGAGTACAAACATTAAAGATCAAGTGGTCCATACTCGACCTGCGCAAAAGATCACCTCGGACCTGTGGGGATTGCCTCCAATTAAAGGACATTTTCCCTGTGGGATGTGCGCATTGTCCACAAACCAAACGTACAACAGAAATAGACATTGGCACAGATAGACCTTGGGTGTTGTCCAAACATACTAACTGTAACAGCGACAAGCACATCTACCTAATTTGCTGCCCATGTGGCTTGCGCTACGTGGGGATGACTACGCGTAAGATCAAGACGAGAATTCTTGAACACAAAAGCACCATTCGGTGTAAGAAAAGGTCGACCAAAATGACCAACCATTTTTTGGATATGAATCACTCTGCCGAAGACCTTCATTGGATAGTCCTTGAACAACCATGGATTCCGGCGCATATTACAGACATCTCCAAATTTCTATTCAAACGTGAACAACGTTGGGTATACCGCATTAAAAGCGACACCACCGGACTGAATGATGAGATCCCGTGGTTAGCGCTACAGTAAACAGTTAGTACTTTATCAAAGCGCTCTATTCAAACACAATTGTAGCAGAGATATGATGCGTCACAATTGACACTGACTTTTATCACTATTATGCTATCAGGGATTAATCAGACACATCTGTGGTATTTTTCCATCACTCATGTGGGTAACATGGTTGTTAATAGTCACATTGTTTCTAAACATCATATACCCAAATCTGTGTCAGGTAGCAACATTTGCATACTAAAGGTAGCGTGGATACATGCCATCATATACCTCATTCTGAGCCAGACATCACCTTTTGCTAAACTTTAGGTATCATGGATACATGCCATCTTTTTACATGTAGACACTTCTATGAATATGGCCATATCGGTTTGAGCTTTATTGAAACTGGCGATATGGTTTTAGTATACATACACTACCAATTCACATTTATGTCCCGAATAATAGTGTCAATTTGGACTATGCATTAATGTTTTCGAAATGACCACAAGTAGGTCAATAAAGTTTTGTCAATTCAGGCTAGTACGACGGAGCCTTAGTGTTCGTTTGGCGCGCAGCCGCATCAGCCCCCTTAATTAAAATGGGGCGGGTATTTGGTAGACTAACCATCGAGTGCAGGCAATTGCGACGGTCACCTGGGGTCCTTGAGACGCGCTGATGGGAATGCGCTTTCCGAACAGCTACAAATACGGAGACCAAACCCCCCCCGTCGGTACCTCCTGTTGCAGCTCCAGTACCGAGACTGGGTACCGACAGAGAGGTGAGTGTTTGCGTCTGCGAGAGTGGGAATGCCTTGTTGTGTGCGAGGTCTTTCCTCGCTGGGTGACCTCATTTCTATTGCTGTTTGTGACCTTAGTTTTGGGCTTAAAAAGTTTAAAAAGATACAAGCGTATTAGCGTCTGTTCAGGATACGTTCTCGTCTCTAATTCAGTTTGTGAAACGAGTTATCTCTATCGTTTTAGTTTCAGACGATATTTCTACGTCTGTATCACTAGATATTTGTCTGCGTACTCTTATCCTCATGCCCCGTAATAGTCAACAGTATGATAGGTGCCAACAGGGTCATTTACCATCCTGCTGGAGAACCAAAGTGATTGTGCTGATTAACCGTGGCGATCACTTTTAGAATGAACGCAGACAAGCTATTACGCTTCTGGGCGTTTATCTAACTTGACGGCCAGACATGGCATTACAATAATTACAGAGAGCTTCATATGTAATTTACCGCTATGAATATGAGACGCACAGCGGAATTGAACCATTTGTGACACATTACACGTGAGTGACATGAAGTATTTGCATATGACTTTTAGACACCTTTTGCGCATTGCAGTTTATCTGATGCGTGAAAACCTTTAAGAGAGGTATATACAATTTTAGATGAGATAGCGAACCACCACCTGTAGTACCTTGGTACTCATACGGGTGCGTAGTTTTAATGGGTTCCTTCACACTGTTTGTAATTGTTTGATGTACATACACACACGCTTTTAGATCGGTGCCCACATTGAAAGTTCTTAGTGAGTGACACACGATCTTATTTCTTTCAGAGCAGGGCCCCTTTTCCCTGAGCTTTTGCCAGGTAGAGGTGTGGCCACTTATCCAATATCTTTGGGTAAGTGAAATTTTTCCACAAATGCATAAATGTTTGCCGCGGATGGACATGCGGCTATTCCGGCATGAGCAATCTGTATCACATTGATCTTGATGGATTAGAGTTTTAATTGTTATGGTTCTCTGTTTTTGTCTCACCTATACAGATAACTCCAGTAATACCAATCAACAATACAAAGGATTACTGGTTGTGTATCTTTTTCTTATATTTTCGTCACATTGATCACGAGCAGCAGCTTTACTTTTAGACTGGTCCTGAAGAAAGCCTCGATACTTGGTTAAGATCACTCAGGCTGAAACATGTCGACCGTTTATGATATATAGCAGTTTTAAATCAATACTGCTAATTGCACTGCTTTTTAATCCTACCAGTACGAGCAAGCCAATAAAAAGGTTTTTGCCCCACTAGGTAGTTTTAATTTCACCACTGCACATCCACGCATTTATTTCTTTTGCGCTGCGCCTTCACCACACCTGAGATTCACATATGGGATTTTAGCATCCAGAGAAGGTTCTTACTACTCAAACAAAACATCCCAGAGCTCCTTCCTCACAGTGAGGGAGTTGTTGCCCTCAGTGGGACTAGGTTTCCCACTGGGAGGAGAAACCCATATGATGAAGCATGCCACCTATGGTGGGTGAGGGTTTTCGTCCTGAAGGGGATCTCCCCCTGGCTGGGGATTTAATGAGACTATAATCTTCTAATCCTTCAGATTTTTTGGCATACTATATTGCACGTTTTTGGAGACCCGAGGAGGTTTTGTGGTATAATTGTATTGTATTAGGGGATATTCTCCTCGTAGGTCTATAAATTATCTCCCTTGGACCCTCCTCCCTTTTGTTGTGTTAGCATGTAAGCCAATTCTACCATGTTTTTTGGAGAGAGTACAATCATTTTAGCACTGCTTTGCAGTGCTAAAGTGCGCAGAGTCCTAAAGCCAGCAAAAACAAAGTCAGCAAAACAGGAGGGTTAAAGGCAAAAAGTTAGGGGAGAACCACGCCGGGAGGCTCATATTGGCAGGACTGCGCCGCTCCCTTATCACCAGCAACTCCTTTACGTCTCTGTGGCCATAGATGACAAAGCTATCAGATCTGCTTGTTAATGGGCTACCCTCAACATTCTCTGAAAGCCCTGACAGCCGAATATACAACCTTTCTCAGAGGCACCCTAGTGCCACACTTCTGCCCACTGACCACCCAATTTATACACTGTTGATCCAGCTTAACAACCCACCTCAGATTCCTCTTTACTCATCTTCTCATCTGCTACTATCTCCAGCCCAACACCCCCCTTGCTTCACACAGTTACCCCGAGGCTCCTGAAATCTTCCCACTGCCCTTAAACTATTCCTTTTTTATTGGCCGCCCTTCAGGAGTTTCTCTGCAGGCTCTGAGCACCTCTCAGTGGCGGCCTCCACAGGGCTCTTACCCAAGCATCTGCCCTGCTCCTCCTCTTAACCGATCTGCCCCCAATGTACATGCACTTCTCTGACCCTCAGTCTCTGTGTTGCGCGCCAGCCTCACCCGGGCTTTCTTGCCCTTTCAGTCCTGACCTTAACCCCTACCCTGCCCCCTCCCCAGACACTACTCCTCTCTCCCTTTACAACTGCCCCGGCCCTATCATCACTGCTACCCTCCACTGCTCTTCACGTCTCTCCCCGCTCGAAGTGTAATTTGTAACCCTGGGCGTAGTTCGCGTAGTAGCGCTACGCGTAGCTACGCAAAGTTCACTTCGCACTACGCGAGCTACGCGTAGCACTATGCGAACTGCATAGTGCGATAGGAAATGCTGTTCGCAATGATTGCACAGTGCCGGATGCTTGTCCGCACTGTGCAATCATTGCAAACGGCATCTTGCACAGTGCAAGCGGTCGTTTTCTGCCGCTCGAGTAGATTTGTACTCGACCAGCAGTTTTCTCAACGCGGACTGGTAGTTTCTCATCGCGAGCCGGTCGCGAGCATACGCGACCACTCGCAATAGAGAACCTGACTTCCCAGCGTTGAGAATCTCGCCGGGAGGTTCATTTCCCACGCTCGCGATCGGCAACTTGATGTTGCTGATCGCGAACGAGGAAAAAGTCTCGCCGGGATGTCATTTTGCTCGCGGTCGCTAACTTGACGTTGAGGACCGCGAGCAAGCAAAAAATGCCCGCTACGCGTTTTTGCACTGTGCTACGTGCAATTCGCGTAGCGCGTAGTTGCGCAAACTACGCAAACTACGCGAGCGTAGCGTAGTTTTCCACCCAGGCCTAGTAATTTCTTGCCTGAAGAAAAAAATGATGTGAATTTAATGAACCGGGAAAAGTTAGTCTGTGCATACCGGCATGCAAGCACCTTCTTTTTATTAACTGACATTTTGCAACGTACAGTGGGACCACGAGTAGATTGTCACTCTAACTTGGCAGTTTTATATAGCGTGAACTCGACCCGAATGTATTGGATCGCGTTAATATGTTATAATACTCAAGGTCACATTCGTGTTTTTAGGCACGAGAAGATTACGTGATTTGGCCTGAATCACAGGATGTTGAGCGTGCCCCGAGACTCCAGTTTGGTTCCCTGGTGACAGAGTCGGCAGGAGTCTGTCGCTAGGGCCATATCCTCTCCAGCGTGTGATACTGCCACTGTGTACGTTACGTCAAACCAGAGCTAGGAAGAAATTCCAGGAAATGCATTTCCGGTATGTAGTGATTGCCATTACCGGCCTCAGAGCTGAATTGATCGCTGGAGCGTTGCAACGTTCTGACTTTGCCACCCTGTTGGCAGAAATAACAAACACAATGCGGTTACTAAGGGAAGGGTGAGCATGGATGGTGCCATAGCAGGGCGTGGAAGCAAAGGGCAGGATTGTTTGGATCCTGGGCAAAGACCAGTCTCCTGATCACTTCCCGTTTCTGCTGTCGTGTTGCACACAGACTCTATTCAATGTGTAAACAATATTTTTTATGTCACTATATTACAGCTTTTTAATTCAAAATATATCCCGCATGTGGGGTGGGCAACAAGCGACCCTTTCTCAGTCCACTTAGGCTAGGGAGCAGGCGTGCAACGCCCATAGGGCTAAAAGGGCTTCAGACCAACCAGCCCGACCGGACCCCCCTCCCCCATCCCCCCCGCCGTCGTGTGCCTCAGCCTGGGCTGCTGCAGCTTGAGCTGTTGTGGGCTCGGCTGGGCAGTGTCTGGAGTCTTATCTCCGGCACGCCCGAGTTTTTCACAGGACTTTAAAGACCATGTGCATATTTACATACCTTTGTAAACTGGTTACCGAGGCTTCGTTTTTTTTCTGGTTCCAGTACCCCCTGGGCCCCCACTCTGCCTATTCCTTACATTTGTATTTTACATTTACTGCCATAGTGTAAGAATGCATTTCATGAAAAGGAATATAAAGTAGCGTTGCCAAAAGAAAAATGCCAGCCATGTGTTGTTTAAAGAGCCTGCAAAGACCTTCTCTTGACACTAAATAGGGTTATAAATAAAATATTTATGTATTTATTTGTAATGTGACTTTTCTGTCTTTGTTCCCTTTAATTATCAGTCATGGATCATTCAGGCCAGGCGCGCAACGGCCATTGGGCTAAAAGGGCTATGTGTGGACCATGTGCGACCAGTGCTAGGGCCTGTCCTGGCTGGGAGTGTTAGCCCCCCCCCGCCCCCCGAAGTTCAGGCCTAGTTGCAGCCCTGATAAGGTGACTACTTATTTTTTTACTGTCTGGTACATCAAAATAATGAGCTGTCAACACTAATCATAAGACTGGAAGTTTGTTGCAGGATCAGCACATTATTTATTTCCTCCACCCCCGATTGATGCCATAATAGCAATAGTTTAACTTGTATCTGAAACCCTACGCCGCCGTCAATAACAAGCTGAGTTACTTCAAGTGTCTGGGAATGCACCCTGCATTCAGACAACTCACTCGTCATTCTCGCCCTTCAATTCACGCTCACCCTGCACTCACAGCGATCACAATGCACTCACACTGATCACCATGCACTCACACCATTCACCCGCTCACCCTGCGCTCCCAGTGATCACTCTGTACTCACAGTGCACTTGCACTGTTCACCCTGTACCTCACCCTGCAGTCACAAGATCACATTACTCACCCTGCACTCATGTGACACTTCACCCACCTGTCCCCCTCACTGCTCAATTTGCAATCTCACTCACACAAGCCCATCACTAACCATGCATTCATTTGTCCCACTCTGCACTTACATCCGCACCCAAATTCATATGGTCACCTCACTCACCCTGCAGTCACTCCTCTTACCCTACTCTCATAATGTTGCATCGCTCACCGTGCACTCACATTGGCACTCCTGCCATCCACACAGCGCAGAGGGTTAATGTGCCTGCTACAAAGAACGTGTACCATGCAGATCACAGAACTGAGTGTGAGTAAACTATGAGTAGCGCTATAAAAAAATTAAAAGTTTGTCAGAAAGGTGCTATAGAGAGATGAGGTGCATTGTTGGTGAGTGGTAGTGAGGGAATTCATGGAGGAGGAGGAAATAGGGGGGCACCCAAAAAGACTGTTGCACCGTGTGCGACCAGGGCTAGGGCCAGCCCCAGATGGGAGTGTTAGCCCCCCCCCCTGAAGTTCGGGTCTAGTTGCGCCCCTGCTAGGACGGCTGTGCGAAACCAGCGCCCCCGCCCCACCTCCACCTCTTCCTCCCCCAAAAAGCCTACTTTGCCAGGAAGGGGGGGAGGAGAGGGGGAGAGATTATTTTCTTACCCTCAAAAATCATAAGCGATGTTTCTGCTCCCGTCCGCCATTTAATGATGTCTACTCAGACGTGCAAGAAGGCAGGAAGTACTTAAATATATCCGGGAAAGTCTTGCTTTTCCTGCTACTACTCAGAAGATGAAGACGGGGCCTGCTTCCGCGATGGTGGCGCCGGGCGCAACAGTCTTTGTTAGCACCCTCTGCTCAGTGACCTCCTTCCTCATGGCTGTCCTTGCCAGTCCCTACCACCCTCTGGTGGTGCCCCTCATCTCTCCTGAGCCCCTCACACATATATTTATTTTAGAGTGCGGCACATCCCAGTGTTCAATGTAGACTGCCAGAGCGCTTTACATCACAAACATATTGTATAGAAACAGTGAGTCATTTAAGTGTGTAAATCTTAATACGTGTATAGGAAATGTTACTTAAGACAATGAGAGCTACAAGTTCATCTATACTGATGAGCAATATGTGCTAAGAATGCGTGGTCTGGAGAAACAAAGGGTCAGATTAACTAAGTTTTAACGATACGCAGTAAGCGAAGTAACTGCGCGGTGTTGCATGAAAAGGAGAAAGTACAATATAGCACCATATCTACTAAGATATGGTTGTATTCACTGTTCCCTTTAACGTGTGCGCGCCCGCGCCCTGACGTCACCCCAAGCGCGCAGTGTCCAATATTTTGCGCGCACACAGCACATCCCGGGAGCGGCAAATGTCTGTGGGGTTCGGGAGGGCTCCCCTTCACCAGCAAGTGGAATTGGCACTTGCTCCATTTCTTTTCTTAATAGTGCGTAGCTGCAGGGCTGAATGTGGGCCTTTGTGAAAGTATTCGTGTTAATCGCAGTGCTGTCATGCGCTGCAATTAACATGAATACTATCTCAGAGGCCCACAATCAGCCTCACAGCTGTGCACTATTAGGAAATGGAATGCAGTAAATCCATAGCTGCCAAGTTTTCAGTATGCATATGTGTGACTTTTCTATTTCCAGGCGTGCCTACGAGTGACAGCTGCATCCTCATGTGTGACACTTTGAGTGCCACTTTATCATGTATAATTATAAAAGAAAATGTATGCAGCAGAAATAGCTGACAGCCCAATTCATGTTGTTTCCAGCAATACTGTGTTTACTACCTTCTGCACATAGCACACTTGTGACATTTCTGGAGTTGCTATTGCTCTTACTAAAATCAATTACCTTAAATTCACAGAAAGACCAGAAGGGTGGTTTGGCTTTTATGGGATTCATACACTCTTTAGATAATGAATGTTAGTGACGTGTGTTTCACCAAGCCGACGCTTTTCAACGGACCCATTCTCACTATAATAAATCACTGATTTATTTGTCTAAATTAAGCCTAGTCTTTTTTTAATCATGCACTGTTAATGTATAGTCAATTTGGAGCTACAAGTCTCCTTGTTTTATGCCTGAGCAGCAAATCCAAGCCACAAATGTTCTTTGTCTTTTGAGACTTTTAGCCTTGGCTATATTGTTATAAAGTTAGGAGTACAAGTCTCAGACTGCAAAGAAAACCCTGAAGTGTATGAGTTAGTCAGGGATGGAACTAGGAAGCCGAAGAGGTGCGTACCTTGTTCAGTTAAACTTTGATACAGAAGTCATACCGACAGTACAAATGACATCCGGTTTACTCAAGCATTCTATTCTAATTTATTAAACAATTGATTTGCATTTCTGCCTCTTGTAGAAAGGCTCAGAAGTGCTGAGCGCACCCTGGAGATCAGCTGCAGACAGTGGCGTAGGTAGGCCTCAGGCTGCCCGTGGTGGCCCCTGCGTTTGCCGCCCTCGCGGGGGAAGGGGTGCGGCTGATTCTTGCGGCCGCGGCTGATTCTTGCGACGGCCGCAGGTTAGAGAGGGGGGAGGGGGGGTGGCTGCCGCCCCAAAACTCGTGCCGCCTGGGGCGGTCCGCCCCCACCGCCCCCCCCTAGCTACGCCAGTGGCTGCAGAGTTCGCAGAATCTGAAACGCCCACCTCCAGGCACACATAGAGATGAAAACATCAGCCAGAGCAACCACTGGCAAAACACCCTTTAACTGAGCTCTTGCCATCACAAAAGACAAGTAGTTACCATCTTTCTCACATCGAAAACCGCAAAACCTTCTTGGTGCTTTAGACTTTAAAAGTAATTCCAAATGAAAGGCAAAGGGAGCCTACCTGAAAACTACAGAGGAGTTGCTTTAATAAAGGTGGTATTAACAGCTGCTTGAGGGGGGGCAAGAGGATCTTTGTGCAGTGTGTGCCCTGCTTGTCCTGTGCAGCCCCCTCCTTCACCAGAGAAGAACAACTCTGTGATAACTCGGAGTCCCTGTCAGCTCTGGACAGGGAGGTATCAGAGAGAGGCTGGTCTTATCTGCCAGAGAAGGATAGCTCCTCGAAGTGCAGGCGGTGCATAGGTGTCCCGGAAATGGGAACATTTACTGTATTTATGTCGGGGGCGGCGCTACCAGAGGTGCAGCAGGTGCAGTGACACCAGCACACAGGGCTGGGAAGGGCTCAGTGCAGCTGTGGGTGTTATTTTACTCTTTACATTGGGGCCCCGGCACACCTCCTCGTGCAGATCTCGCCGTCACCTGTGACTATGCACACTTGCGAGACAAGGCACCGAAGAATGCCCGGCCAAAAGGGGGTGGGGAGGACGCACAGCACTGAGACTGACAGACACACACACACCACACAAGTGCAGTGGAGTGGCAGGCTGTAAGCGCCTTCTCTGGGAGCTGTGGGTGGGAGCATGAGACATCAGGCCTCACCCTCAGCTCCTCTGCTTTAATCTGATAAATTCCTATCGTCGCACTGCCACACTCCGGTATTGCTAACGGCCTCGGCCATAGTGAGGAGTCACATGCAGCATCGCTGAGCAGGGCAGCTCTGGGCCTTCAGCATAAAGAAGACACACAGCAACAAACAAGCTGCGCACGTGCAATGCTTCAGTTCTGCCGTGTATCCCCTTCCCCAGTCTGCTATGGCATTATACTGTGCATAGACGAACCCCGACATTCAGACGTTCCTCTGCATGCACATATTGTTGTATTTAAAGTACAACACTTTACAAATCTGCATATCCCCCTCAGCATTCCTGTGGATGCACATATTGTTGTATTTAAAGTAGAACTTTCTTTAGAAACCTGCATTCCCCTCATCGTTCCTGTGCACGCAGGAGCCCTTACATTGACCCCTCCCAGGTGGAAGCCTGCTTTCCGAGGTTACCTGTTCACACCTGGGCTGCTGCTAGTGCCCGCCCCTCTTCTCACGTTGGACCTGGGATCCGTGGGGCACATGCGCCAACGCGCACCTGTCAGTGACTGACGCCAGACAGGGCTACCGGGGGCTATATAAAAGCTATATATAGGTCCTTCCCTCATCACGACATTAACAATGAAGACTCTCATCCAGCCATTAATAGGCATCCTACTTTGCCTTTATTGTCGGAATTTAAAGCAGTCACTCGAGAAGAAGTCTCCGTAGCCCTAGCCAAGATCAAATCAGGTTCCCCAGCAGACCCTCTCCCACCCCGTTCCTGCACTAACATAATCCCTCTTCTCTTAATTAAACTTACAGAGCTATTTAACATGTCACTGGCTCAGGCCACGGTCCCTACTAGATGGAAAGCAGCACAAGTTAAGCCTATTCTAAAAAAAAAGCCCACCTCAGACCCTCAGGTACCAGCTAACTACCGTCCTATCTCGCTGCTGCCATATTTTGGAAAGGTACTTGAGTCCTTGGTTAATAAACAGCTTACCGCCCATTTGGAAAACCACGGACTCCTCGACCCATCGCAATCAGGGTTTAGGGCGGCACACAGTACCGAAACAGCAGTAGTAGAGGTAGTCGATAATATCAGGCTGGCCCTGGACAACAGGGAATCAGCCATGCTGGTCCTTTTGGATCTGTCAGCTGCTTTCTACACCATCTCCCACAGCATTTTAGAACAACGGCTTTGGGAGGTGGGAGTCAAGGGAAAGGCCCTGGACTGGTTCAAGAACTATCTAATGAACCGTACAACCACAGTACAAATAGGTACCCTGGCCTCATGTAGTAGGTCTGTAAGCATAGGAGTCCCTCAGGGCTCTATCTTGAGCCCAATGCTTTTCAACCTCTATGTAACACCTTTGGCCAGGGTAATCAGGTCCTATGGCTTTGAGACAGTGTCATACGCTGATGACACTCAGCTGTTAATCACGCTTGGTCCTGATCCTATAGACACAATGACCCGTTTTAAAAATTGTATGATTCATATCAACAACTGGATGGGCAATAACAACGTACAGCTCAACGGCAGTAAGACAGAGATCATCCTGTTTGGTAGGGCCGAGGAGCACTAGTCCAGCGATTGGTGGCCCCAAGCGCTGGGCCCATGCCCATCCCCTAAACAAGCAGTGCGCAATCTTGGAATAACGATTGACGATAAGTTGTCAATGAAAAATCATGTAAATCTTTTAATAGGCACTTGCTATGGGATTTTGCGGAAATTACGCAAAATCTTTAAATGGATTCCCATTGAATCCAGAAAACCATTGGTTCAGGGACTTATTGTAAGTCGTATGGACTATGGGAATGCCTTATTAGCCTCCATAAATGAAGATCTATACTCAAAACTTCAGATCTTGCAAAACACGGTTGCCAGACTCATTTTAAATCTTCCATCAAGAGCCCCATCAGTTCCCAGTCTGAAGATTCTTCACTGGCTTCTGGTAAAAAAGAGAGGTCGTTTTAAAATTCTATGTCTCACCCACAAGAGCATACACGGAACCGGACCTAGTTATTTAGCTAAAAAACTAAACTGGTATCAGCCATGTAGACTCCTAAGATCTAGCACAAAACATCTCCTTACTCCGCGACGAATTCGCACTGTAAGAAATGGTGGTTGATCTTTTTCTTTTCTTGCCCCCGACTTCTGGAATAAGCTTCCGTCTCATCTTCTTTCCATCTCTGATCACAAGCTTTTTCGGAGGGAACTAAAAACTTGGCTATTCGACCATCAATAATGTTGTTCAGATCTGATCTCTAGCCTATACGGAGTCTTCGCAAGCGCCATGAGACCTTTCAGGTGATTTGTTCGCTTAATCCTCTGACTTTGACTTTGTGCGCAAATCACGTGCTTTTACCTGTGAGTGCGTGAAGCGTTCACCAGGAACCCTCTCCAAGGCAGACATGCGCAGTACGGCGCTTCCCACGCTTGGCCTCACAACATCAGAGCTGAGTAATCAGACAGCACATAAAATGCTTACTTGAAACAATGACGCAAGCAGGTGGCCCCTCGTTCAATTCTGAGAGTCCCACCTGTAGCACTGTATACCCAACACTTGCCGCACTGCTGTAAATTCAGCCCCAACACTCACGATCACTGACTCCTATTACACAGGCATTGTCAAGGTGCTAAAAATGCGTGATCAATGCATTTTAGTGCGGCGTTGCGGACCACGCCTAATGCGTGCTACTTAGCAGGGCTGGAGTATTCATGTTAATTAGCATCAAAATGCATGGATGAGTGCATGAAAACTTCCATGCACCCATGGTATGCATCTATGACGTAAAGTAGCACATATTGCTACTATGTGTTACTTTAGGGCTAATGTCCAGTGCAATTCAGGATTTGCGCTGGAAAGTAAGCCAGAAAACAACACTTTGCACCAGGTTTGCAAAGTGTTAGTAAATCAGACTCAAAGTGTAACTAAATCTGCCACATATACATTAAACAATGTTTGGGATGTCATGCTAATAAAATTGTGTGGCTACCAAAATGAACCCTTTTTAGCAACCTTAGAATAACGAAAGATGGAGGGGAAAAACATTAATGCTCTAAACCATTGCCTTTCAATTTACATGCAGCAGTTCATAGCTTACTGTTTAATATTAGAAGTCTTAAAATTTATGAACTGGAAGTAACAAAAGGATCTCTGTGACAAAACCTATAACCCACTGAGCTATCAACATAAAATGCTAATCTGTGATTTGTATGTCACTCATTATGCCTTGCAGCAGGAACATTTACCCTCTATGCTACTATATCGTAAGTTCAAACTATGTCTAGAAGAATTACAGATCTTTGCCTTAAGTGCATTAACTACCAGAGCTGAGTAGCGGCTCCTGGAGGGAGTGCTGCGGGGCGGTGAGGCGGGGCGGGGGAGGGGTTAGTAAACTCCGGCATACGTCCGAACGGAGGTAAGTACATAAATAAAATGAATTACATTGCGCACGCTGCATCGCCTTTGTGCGTTGCAGCGTGCGAAATGTAATTTGTTTTATTTATTTATGTACTTACCTCCGTTCGGCCGTATGCTGGAGTTTACTACCCCCCACCCTGCCCCTCCCCCGCCCCACCGCCCGCAGCACTCCCTCCAGGAGCCGCTACTGCCAGAGCTATCATACTGTTATAATAACTCCTGAAAAGTTCTGTGCACAGAAAGATCTCTACAGGCTGCTCTTATCATGCAGCCTGTCATGCAGAGAGCCCCCACTTGACTTTGTCGCCCGGGGCGATGGCATCTGTCGCACCGCCCTGAAGCTGGCACTGGATGAAGAAGAGAACTTCTTCGACAATAGCAGCAAAATGAGCTGGGAAGTTACCTCTGCGTAATGGAGTCTATAAGCTGTTAACCAAGGCATAGAAACAAGATGAAAAGCCCCACTTTCCTAGATACCCTTTGTGAGGTTTTAATTAGGAGTTTCCTCCTATCGTTTAATTTGACTCCTTGATTGCTGAGATACTGTTACAAGGCTCCATCATATCTAAGGACATCGCTCTGGCTGACCCAGTAAATAAAAAGGTGGAGGTGGCACAAAAGTATTCCTATGTAGCAACAAACTTTTCAGTGCGTACCATTATTTACACTGTTTGTCATCTGATCCCTAAGAGATTTTCAAACAACGCTTGCTGATGTTTTACAGCAAGGCAATAATTGCACCCTATTTTACCCATGGTGGTACAAGAGGTCAGGTTCCTCTCAGACATTTCTTTTGATTCTTTGTGTGGTCTATGATGGCTTTGTGCGACGGTGGCCTCCTGGTTATCTATTGCTGTTGTAGTCACATGTGGATGAAGTCATGAAAAGCTGATACCTCCCAGAAGTCACTGCTACGAACATTCCATTCTCAGGAAAGAAGTTGTGTGGCCTAAAGCTGGAAGGGATAGTCAAAAAGTCAGCAGATGACCATAAATGAATGGCCCTGATCCAAGCTTTATTTAAGGGACGAGATTTGCCTCAGAAAAGGCTTTCGGACCAGCTCCGACTTCCATAGGACAAAAATAGTTGTTTCGAGTTAGGGGTTGTAGCCAGGGGAACCCCTATCTCTGACAGGCCGTGGTCGAGTGCGCAGTCCTAAGCCCCAGCTTCCACAACCAAGACCTGACAATACGCTTGTGGGATCTCCAAAAGATGCTCCAGTTGGTGGGTTGGTTAAAAGCTTTTGCAAAAGTGTTGGAGCATTTAGTAACAGAATCTTGGGCCTTGCAGGCAGTTTATCGTGTATACAAGATCCAGGTTTCATGTTTCCCATCAAACAACTTCAGATGGACTCCAGCTCATCACTCTCCTTTTCAACATCAGGCGCTTCTACAAGGACTGCAGGAATTACTTCAAAAAGCTGCAATTACTCAAGTAATAGAAGCAGAGAAAGGACTGGGGCGCTGTTCTATTCTCTTTTGGTCCGAAGCAGTCAGGAGAGTTCTGTCTGTTATTGGATCTGAAGAAGGTCAACCTATTAATTCCTATAAATCAACTTTAATCCTTGATTTTTTATGGGATGAATTGTTGCTAGGCTTAACATTTTCTACACTAAAAAGCCAATGGGCAATTAGTAAAACAGAAGTCCTGTCCATTGACGAGATAGCCTTTAGACTGCTTACATTTTTGTTTTCTTGAAGAGACCAGTGATTCACTCATCAATCCCTTTGTGGGACTTCGTTTTGATCCTTCACGCGTTTCAAAATCCTCCTTTCAAACTTCTTCAGTCAGTAGAGGTTCGGCTCTTTCCTGCCATGCTCCTGGTCTTAGTAATTATTTGTTCAGGGAAAATTGGCAGCCATTTTTTGGGATAAACTTTTTTTAAAGATTCTTTCCTGACAAGATAGTATTACTTCCTTCTCCTGTTTTCCTAGAAATTCCTTCAGTCTTTCACTGTTCCCAAGCCTTGATTTTTCCTGTTTTCTTTCCTTTCCCGTCTTCTGAAGCAGAGGGGAAACTTCCCATTGTTGGGAGTACATAGAGCTTGCTCTATGTACATCGAAAGATCATCTTTGATTTGTAAAACTAACTTTTTGTTTGTTACTTTTGGTCTCTAAGGACAGGAGAACAGCACTCTTCCTCTGCTTTAAGTAAGTGCATTCGCTTTGCTTATCGGGCAAGGGGTGCAATTGCCTGGCGCAGTCCAAGGCTGTTCAACAAGGGGCATACCCACCTCAAGGGCAGCATGTAAAGGAGCATCTCTGAAAAATGCGCGCAATGCCATAACTTGGACCGCCCCTCACACCTTCATGTCTCATTTTCACTTGCAGGTCAGGGAGGTTATTCTGGGGATTTTTCTGCTCATGTTTTGAGCGCCTCAACTCATGAACTAATTTTTTTGTTTTTTTTAATTATCAGCATTGACAAGGAATTCATAGCGAGTGTTGTACTTTCCAAATTTTCCCCTGTGGCAACTATTACTTAGCTTTGGTATAGTTCTCATGGTTGGGACTTGTCAGCTTTAAATCCCTATCCCCCTTCCCTGTTGGTTGTCACAGGTTGCCACATGTTGGTTGGAGTTAGAAAGGCTTGGATTAAGCCTATTTACTTCCTGGTCACTCTAAAGCAGAATAAGTGAAAGTCAAATATGACTGATGTATTTTTTTTTGCTTTGTTTATTCATGGTTTTACTAGGGTAGCGTAAACTATGTCTGGCACGGAGCTCACATTGTTTGGACTGTGGCCAGGAAAACCTGGACTTTGAGTAATGAAGGTTACTGCCAGTAAGTAATTGGGACATTTTTTTACCGCTCCTCTGGAAATGGGGTCAAGAGTGATGTCAATCAGGTCAGCATGGTTCCCACAAGTAGGTGGCACCCTACCTGGCTGCCCAGATCTGCAATAGTATTGTTCAACGTACAGGTACATGTGGCAAAATGAATTGCAGTGGATTAAATCCAAAAGAGGAGAAAGCCAGGGAGACATTTTCTTATGAAAGTAATTTGTATTTCAATCAAAGAACATGTTGGACATGTTAAACTTCATATGTACAAGCACATGGGGTGGTAGCACTGCGTTACATTAAATGACATGTAACCATAAAAATACTGTGCACAAGTGCTCGTGAAGTTGTGGTGACGGCGCAAGTGACACGTGATGTAGTATATACAGCGTTTTGTGGTGGGCGCCACAGGGTAAGTGGAGTAAAAAACGGTTTCTTTACATTTGAATTACCCAAACAATTATTGTTACAAATTTATAATAATTAGGTAGGGTATTCGTTAGATGGAAGGCGGCAAGAGTTCCGCTGTGGGAGTCGACGGCGTTTCGGCCTTTGGATGTGTTAGGCCATCATCAGGACCAGGTTACGCAATATTTAATATGCAGTGCTGGGGATAAAAGGATACATGTATTCCTTTATATACTCGAACGGTTGGTGGACCAAGACAGAAGGTAGAGTAGAGAGCGCTATAAAATTCGAGCCTACAACGACGGGGAGGAGACAGTAAAGGAGCGCTGCAAACAATTACTGTGCCTAGGCTCATTGAAAAGAATTGTGTGCTAGAGGCGCCTGTGCATAAGCTGTTGGCGAACTTACTCGAGAGTAGAAGGCGAGCTCATTCTGGCAGGACACTGGATGTCCGGAGGACACAGTTGGGCGAGCAAGGTGAGTTGCGAAGGATCAATCAGTCGCATATATATTGGAAATCGGAAAATAATTAATGGGGTGTGCAGGGCGTAGAAACTGCATAGAATTATGTCTAGGCGCGCGGCACGTGGAGTGTGGGGGTCAGCCCCCGGGTCTGGTGTATATGTCATGGGCACGAATTGGGCTGGAGGCTGTGGAGGTGGAGAGGGATGAGGATGGCAAGACTCTAATGGGGAGCCAAAGAGTCGGAACAGGAGGTTCAGCAGCGCGAGAGGGGGTGCGGAGCTCTGAGGGGAGGGGGGGCGTAGCAAGCCACGGCAGGTGTTGCAGTTGTGGCAAACCAACGGGAATTAATGGTCGTGCTGGGTAGCCTGAGAGTGTTGGTGTGCTTAATTTAAGGTCAGAGGCGCGGCAATAATGTGCAGAGGCAGGGAGACGGGGCGGCGTGCTTGGAAGACTCGCTTTGTGCCAGGAATCGGACAGGAGTCCCGTAAGTGGGAGTAGGGGTCACGGGGGCGGGGTGTTTGTTTCAGTGGCGGGAAAAAACCCTCGGGAGGCGCCGGGGTCCGGAGCGGCAATACCTCAGAGACTGATCCGCGGAAAAAGATCGTGGGGGCGAGAAAGAGAGAAGGTACTTACTTCGAGGAATAGGTAGTCGTGGACCCGCACGCTGAAGCCGGCATCAGTCAGGCTATGTTTAAGGTATTGGGGGCGGAAGTAGATAAAGACGTGCAGTCGGTCACGTGGGTGCGGAGAGAAACAAGCAACTGGACCGCGCTGGGAGCGCGTGTAGATAATAGAGGGGGCAAATAGGAAGAAAGACTGAGTTAAGGGAGAGTCTACAGGGCGAAGATGGTGAAGAAACATAGGATTGCGAGGATGGACAGAGTTACCGCATTCTACAGTGAATATGGCACGTAGGCGGAGGCATTGTCATTCAAGACCAAAACAAGTATGACATGGAAATCTTACGCCAATTGGACAACAAGGAACACTACCTTTCCCTACCATCCGACCCACTGCCTGGAATAAGAGCCAAGATCCTATCAGTGATTGAACAAGCAAAATCCAACAACATCATAACAGACAAGGAAGCAGCATACCTCAATAACAGCCAGCCCTGTACCCCGGTGATCTATGTACTACCCAAGATTCACAAGAACCAACAAAATACCCCTGGTAGACCCATTGTGTCCGGCTGCGGTTCAATCCTGCGACCAATTGGAAAATATATTGACAGCATCATTAAAGAATTTGTACCCCTCACGGACACTTATGTTTGTGACAGCATGTACTTAATTAACCTCATCGAGGACACTCCCTTCACCCCAGGCGCGGACCTTATGGTCGGTATGGATATTGAGTCATTGTACACTAATATACCCCACCATGAAGGCCTGGCAGTAGTGAGAGGAACCCTGGATACAAGACACAAGCCCACAAGGATTCCTACTGAGTTCGTGATGTCACTCCTGGAGATTGCCCTAAGAAATAATTATTTCCTGTACAAAGACACTTATTACCTCCAGATCAAAGGAGTGTCTATGGGCGCATGTTTTGCCCCGAACTTTGCCATTCTCTATGTCCATCACCTTGAGAGCTCCATTATACTGACTAACCTCAACCCATTCAGGAACAGTATAACATTCTGGCGTCGCTACATCGATGACATTCTGCTTATCTGGTCTGGAAACAACACGACCCTCAACCAATTCGTGGAATGGTTACACACCTGCCAAAAACATCACCTGCCACACCTGCCAAGATTCACCACGGATTGTAAGGAAGATAACTTACCTTTCCTTGATCTGACACTACGGGTGGAAGACAATAAAATAGGTACTGCACTATTCAGGAAATACCTTACTGCTCTATTCCAGCTACCATCCGCGCAGCCTACGCGATGGTTTACCGTTTGGACAATTCTTACGGATTCGCCGCAATTGCAAATGGCGCAGAGATTTCTTCGGAGAAGCGGCCATCCTCTCTGAAAAACTCATTGCACGTGGATACCCAAAGAAATTGGTTACTCGAGCAAGAAAACGTGCATGGTACAATCATCGTGAAACTCTACTCACACCCAAGGAGAAGAGGACCAACTCTCGTATCCCTTTGTCTCGACGTTTTCCCCTGCCAGTA
This sequence comes from Calotriton arnoldi, assembly GCA_963921515.1. NCBI lineage: Eukaryota > Metazoa > Chordata > Amphibia > Caudata > Salamandridae > Calotriton > Calotriton arnoldi. Next base: position 851,983 of record CAWUFW010006331.1, on the reverse strand, counting down.
ATAAACTTTCCAAAATCATCATATCCAACTGGAATACACTGGCGCCTCTTAACATATTCAACGAACCACCTCTATTCTCATACCGGAAGGGCAAAAACCTATCCGACCATCTGGTACATGCCATTACCTGGCCACGAACCAACAACAGGCCTGAAACTTTGAGAGGATTATGGGACCTCCCACCACTTCTTGGACATTATAAATGCCAAAGATGTTCTGTATGTGCCACCACACTAAACACTAAATGCTTCGAACATAATGGACAAAAACATGACTTGAAATCCTTCACCAATTGCAGGTCCAAGAACGTCATCTATTGTATACGCTGCCCATGCAACCTTCTATATATCAGCCAGACCACCCAGATGGTAAAAGATCGCATTCTGCAACATTGCAGTCGGATCAGATGCGACGTACTTACAGCACCCCTGGTCACACACTTTAAGGAATACAATCATGCCGAAACAGACTTTGTTTGGATGGTGATTGATCAACCTTTCATCCCAATCAGGGGTGGGGATATCCAGAGACTCCTGAGCAGGTGCGAATGTCGCTGGATTGCTCGTTGCAACACCATTGAACAAGGATTGAACACTCTGGATGAATGGAATACGACACTTACATAATGACCACTAATCCTGAGACCTGACCTTCCTTCCGTAAATTGCTTTTACTGTAACTGCATCTCCACCTGCTAATGCATTAATTCCAGAACGAAATCTACACAGACAATTGTGTCAAACTAACATTACGTGTAATCTCGATGTGCTGTCCACTCACAATCAATATTGGTTTACACTTGTGTATACATCATGAAACAACGTTTAACTTGACATGTTACCCTTGTATACTTTAATTTTGTTTTGAAAAATTGCATTTTTTATATGTACAAGTGCCATATTCACTGTAGAATGCGGTAACTCTGTCCAGCCTCGCAATCCTATGTTTCTTCACCATCTTAGCCCTGTGGACTCTCCCTTAACTCAGTCTTTCTTCCTATTTGCCCCCTCTATTATCTACACGCGCTCCCAGCGCGGTCCAGTTGTTTGTTTCTCTCCGCACCCATGTGACCGACTGCACGTCTTTATCTACTTCCGCCCCCAATACCTTACACATAGCCTGACTGATGCCGGCTTCAGCGTGCGGGTCCATGACTACCTATTCCTCGAAGTAAGTACCTTCTCTCTTTCTCGCCCCCACGCTCTTTTTCCACGGATCAGTCTCTGAGGTATTGCCGCTCCAGACCCCTGCGCGTCCCGAGGGTTTTTTCCCGCCACTGAAACAAACACCCTGCCCCCGTGACCCCTACTCCCACTTACGGGACTCCTGTCAGATTCCTGGCACAAAGCGAGTCTTCCAAGCACGCCGCCCGTCTCCCTGCCTCTGCACATTATTGCCGCGCCTCTGACCTTAAATTAAGCACACCAACACTCTCAGGCTGCCCAGCACGACCATTAATTCCCGTTGGTTTGCCACAACTGCAACACCTGCCGTGGCTTGCTACGCCCCCGCCCCTCCCCCCCCCCAGAGCTCCGCTCCCCCTCTCGCGCTGCTGAACCTCCTGTTCTGACTCTTTGGCTCCCCATTAGAGTCTTGCCATCCTCATCCCTCTCCACCTCCACAGCCTCCAGCCCAATTCGTGCCCATGACATATACACCAGACCCGGTGGCTGACCCCCACACTCCACATGCCGCGCGCCTAGACATAATTCTATGCAGTTTCTACGCCCTGCACACCCCATTAATTATTTTCCGATTTCCAACATATAGGCAGCACACTTGCGACTGATTGATCCTTCGCAACTCACCTTGCTCGCCAACTGTGTCCTCCGGACATCCAGTGTCCTGCCAGTATGAGCTCGCCCTCTACTCTCGAGTAAGTTCGCCAACAGCTTATACACAGGCGCCTCTAGCACACAATTCTTTTCAATGAGCCTAGGCACGGTAATTGTGTGCAGCGCTCCTTTACTGTCTCCTCCCCGTCGTTGTAGGCTTGAATTTTATAGCCCTCTCTACTCTACCTTCTGTCTTGGTCCACCAACCATTCGTGTATATAAAGGAATACATGTATCCTTTTATCCCCAGCACTGCATATTAAATATTGCGTAACCTGGTCCTGATGATGGCCTAACACATCCAAAGGCCGAAACGCCGTCGACTCCCACAGCGGAACTCTTGGCGCCTTCCATCTAACGAATACCCTACCTAATTATTATAAATTTGTAACAATAATTGTTTGGGTACTTCAAATGTAAAGAAACCGTTTTTTACTCCACTTACCCTGTGGCGCCCGCCACAAAACGCTGTATATACCACATCACGTGTCACTTGCGCCGTCACCACAACTTCACGAGCACTTGTGCACAGTATTTTTATGGTTACATGTCATTTAATGTAACGCAGTGCTACCACCCCATGTGCTTGTACATATGAAGTTTAATACGTCCAACATATTCTTTGATTGAAATACAAATTACTTTCATAAGAAAATGTCTCCCTGGCTTTCTCCTCTTTTGGATTTAATCCACTGCAATTAATTTTGCCACATGTACCTGTACGTTGAACAATACCCTTGTTTGAGACACTGTTGTTTGTTACTAGCCATTGCCCCAGTCTCCCTGTGGTTTATGGGCTACCTCCTGTAGTCTGATACTGCAGATCTGCAATAGAGCAGGGCACTGACAAAGGGAGAGCTCTTTTTGTAAGCCTCATCCAGAGCTCTCAATTTGATCAATGGCAGGTGTGAGGTGACAAGATGACAAGCAACGTCTGCTTTTTTCACTCACATTGGTTTATATCAGGTTACTTCAGGCTGAATTTACAATGTGATAAGTAAACTGACAAGTGCCAAAATACCAGGTGATAGGGCGTTAAATACCAGGATTAACTACTTTCCACAACTTGAGATCGCTGCCAAGGCATGTGCCTCACCCTCTCAATCTGATAGCCCAAACATCAGCTATGAAGTTTGCAGAGGGGGAGGAAGAGGTAGACAGCCCATTCCTGGGTACCGTCCCTGACTCATTGTAAGCCTGTTGCACAATGTTCCAGGTATTTTTTATTTGCTGCCGGCATTACAGTGCACACATAGGAGTGTCCTAAATGAGACTTAAGGCCCTTCCAACCCCGTGTCAAACCACAAACCATGTAGAGCTTGGATTGAGCCGGGGTGGTCCAGGCTAATGTTGTGCTTCCTGTGTGTCACCCGCAGAAGAACCCAGAGATGTGGGACTACTGCTGGTTGTGACATTTGCATATCCAAATTTAGCTTTGGAACCCAAGCCAAACAAATTTAAGCTCTAAAATTGACCATGGCAGGCAATACACCAAATGCAGCACTCTTTTGTCATTTAATTTATGGGCTTTTAATTTGTTTTCCAGTCTAAATAACGCATTACAAATACCAGTTAGCAAAGAAACAACAGCACTGGAGAAGCAGCTCACAACAAACATGGATTAATCTGGTATTTCATGACTGTGGAACCTGCTTATTTGAAACAAATGCCAAAATGCAATGTGTGCTCTGGTATTTCAGTCGCAACACACACATATGCTTGGGGATCACTAGAGAGCTGGAGATTTTCTGGTTATATAAGAACGGCACATATTAATGGAGCTGGTATAGGAACTCGTAGGAAGTGCAGAACAATTGCGTTGGCACAGTAGTCGCAATGGGAAAAGTTGAGGGTGCCAGCAGCAACTTCTTAAGAAAATCTTTGGGCCCTGGCGCTAATTTTCTTTTAACAAACTAAGCAAAGAGGCCGGCTTTTTGGCCACCTCTAACATGTTCTGTTAACACTACACTTTTGATGCGCATTGTGACAAGATGCATAATTTGGGCAAGAGGGCTTAATTCATTTTTGATCTGATGTGGTCTTTCTCTTCCCTCTGTGTTCTTTGATCTTGCTGGGCAATTTACCCACAGGTTGCGATTAGGAGACAGCGGTTACATGAAGGTAGGAAAAATATACTTTCCTGGTTAATCTATTTCTGTTTGTAGACTGCCTCCTATTACCCAATAGCCTCTCACCTAATCCTTTGCCTTAGCTCAAAATCATCACACAGATAGGGTCCTTTTTAAGGAGGTGCATCATTATGAAAAGCATACGCGTTTGGTACCACATGCAAGAATTTGTATTGCCAGATACGAGAACCAGTTTCCAGGAGCAATGCAATCACTACAGAGATGACTTAGTGTGTCAAGGAGACCACAAACTAACCAATCAGAATGAGGGCACAAGTGTGGAATTGTTTTACAGGGACTACAGATAGGTGCCAATAGAAGCCAGCCAATCCCATTAGGTGGGTGAAAGTAGCCGTGGTCCATGAGCACCTCATACAGAGGTATATTTTTGTTTGAAAGGTGTTTAAAGTTTACTCAAGGGAGAATTTAGCCCTGGTAGAATAGTCCTGATGATGCGGCCTTGCAGAGACATGGGCAGAGCATGCAAATGCAAACTGAACTATTGATTTTGTGCTGGATGATGATGGCAATGACACTCGAGGGTTCTCCATTGTAAAGGAATAAACCAACAAGTTAGCAGCCCTTGAAAATGGGCGCTTGCACCTTGGGTGCTGGATTGTCTAGTAGAGTGAATGTGTTATAAGGTTGTGCGTATGTTGGATGATCAACTGGCTGGGTGGGTTTGGATTGGAATTATTATCTAAAAACTGGGTTATACTTGGGCTGGATTAATGACCACGGGTGAGTTAGATCTCGAATAAGAGTCTTGTGAACTCTTCCTGGAACAGGATAGGGGACGGTGGGAGTCCTGGCTTTGGTGGGTGCGGGTTCCATATTCAGGGACGGATTATTGTGGAGCTTGTTTTCTGGAGTCCAGTATTTCATGGTGGATCTCCTCCCTGTTGAGCCAACCCACCATACCCCAGTGACCACAAGATCGCTCATGCTTCATGGCTGGATTAACGTTGAGGTGCCCGAAGCATTGCTGCGCGACTCTGGATGACCCACCTGGGTGACACTACAGTTATGAGTAAAGCCCGTTCTGTATCTAGCTGCTAAGACATCGGAGTGAGACTCACCTTCTGTCTAACTTCTGATCGCTGGGCTGGCTCATCCTTTTTCTTTTTTTGCATTGATAAAAGTAGTATAATTAAGTTAGAAGTCATGACAGAACATCATGTTTGTGTCGTACGCGATATAAATAGTTAACAGTGATATTAATCTGCCATTACAAATATTGCTCATTCTAGTCCCTCTTGGCAGGCATCCCAGAATAACTTGTCTGTTGGCTGCACTTTCACTGCGTACGTGTAGCCCTTGTAATCTGCTGGGAAAATATAAATATCCAGTTAGTTATTCCACTTCTTGATTCCATGATGATGCCGTGCCCGCCTCTTGTTTGACCGGCCATCGCCTTTTGCGCAGTAGCCGAGTAAAGTGAGATGACATCATGTCATCAGGGACAGCCCTGGGCTTTCCTTTCTATTCCTTTCCTGGTACTCCTGTAAATCATTGGTTTTGTGTGTGATAGCCCAGTTGGTTCAATTGTAATGAAGAAAGACTACGATTCCCAGAATGTAGGAGGTTCCTTAGAAAAATCTCATTGTTCCTCATGGCATTTGATGACCTTATTCCAGTGCCATTCCTGAAATAATGGAATTGTGTGTCTCTTACTATCAAAAATGCTGCAGCAGCAGAGGTTCCATCAGACAAAATGTGCAACTCTCTAGGCCACTATACAGGCCAGGTACACACTTCTGAAACCAAGGAGTGTCAGACCTGCATTTGAGAGGAACATGCCTGAAGAATTGAACAGACTAAGCATTGGCTCTGTTGAAATGTGCACAGATACGTGATTGGGGGGGGGGGGGCTGCCTGCTATGAATAGCAAAGAAAAATAGAGAAGGTAATCCAAGTGGTTTTGGAGGAAGCTCAGCTCGCATCTACTGCCCGTGAGTGATGAAAAGCTGGTCACGAGAAGGCTGGTCTCTGGTTCTGTCCAGATAGATAGGCAGGGCATGCCTGGGTGGAGCAGGTGATAGACATGCGAAAAGGCCATAAGCTAAGTCTCCTGATTCAGATGAATTTCAGTCAATTCTTGATGGATTGAGTTGCACTTGATATTAGTTGTTAGAGGTTTCAAAACTGGATATGATGGCAGCGGTTGTTTTAAAACCAAGTGTGTACAGAATTCTTGCCATGTTTCTGTGATGAAAGCGAGGGCTGGTGCAGATTCTGATAGTAGGTCAAATATTTTGTGGCGGTTCCTGAATCTCAAATTTTAAAAGTGAAATTTACAGACTGCTGTGACCTCATTTACTTTCAAGAAGTTTGGTTTTTAAGGAAGCAGAGTTAATTCTAGCAAGCCCAAAAAAACGTGATAATGCTCCTCAATTTTGCCCAAGTTATTGTATCCCTAATTTCCATTGTCTTAATAAAAGTCAGCATCCACAATTCAGACATTCCGCTTGATGAAACCGTTTTAAAGAAAAAGCAGATAGAAAAGGTGAAAAATGTGTTAAACTTTACTACTTGTTTCCCAGACTTTAGCGAAAATATTCTCTGTAGTATTTCAGGAAAAACTGATTTCAAACCAGTAACTATTCAGGAAGCCAGTGCCAGTTATTGGGAAGAAGATCCATCTCTTTCCGTCTTTGGAGTACACTGACCAGTTTACAAATTACATAGAGCATCAATTGTTTCATGCAATCCCACATGCGCTTTATGATCTGCTAACAATTCATTAACAGTAATACTCCGTTTTCACCTCATAGTTGTATTTGGTAGGTATGAAACTTCAAATTTTTTATTGTTTGGTTAATTAAAACCTTTACAAACTTCTAAAAAGAGATAAAAATATGCAATGTGCAATGATAAAATATGATGAAAACAAACATCGCTAAATACAAGCAGAGAGGGTTCAGCTGAACCGTTTTTTAAAAAGTAGGCAAGAAAGCAGTCATAGCACATAACAGAACAGACTTTTGCACATGGAGTTAAAACAGTGTGCAAAATACGTAGAACACAGACCTGTTGTGAAACGATAGATCTACAGAATACAGGCAGAGAAGATTCAGTTGAACTATATTTTTAAAGGTAGTGCAAATTACAGATCAAATTTTTACATGTGATTATAAAGCAATGTGCAAAATACGCAGAACGCAGGCCAGTCGTAGGAAAACAGATCTGTAAATGGTACTAAATGAAAACATGTCACAAACTTGTCTTGCTCAATGGCTGACCTAATACAATTCAGACAGTGCACGTTTTGAGCAAACCAATAACCAACTGACCGATATTTTTCTTTGGGGCAAGTGGCACCCCTAACAGCAACAGGTATATTTTTGCTACGGTTTGCTGAAAAAGCAGACTTTATTGGAATGGTTTTATTTTATCTATTAAGTTCCACTTAGCATGCAAGCAAACCTAGTCCTTGGCACACAAAGGTAGTATTATGATACTGTGGGAAGGGTAGACTAATGCACTCAGCCAGCTTTTGAGGCAGAAGATTTACTTAACACGACTGAGGGGCCAATTACGATCTCGCTAGGAAAGCCCTCCGTACAACTTGGATCCGTAGGGCTTTCCTAGCGAATTGCACTCTGCGAGTCCGAGTGACCGATTCCGATGCACCCGTATGGTGACAGACTCGGTTCGCTCGGACTCCCATTGAACTCTATGGGGGCCTGTATACCCAACGCGTACACAGGCTCCCATAGCAAAAAGGGGTGGGTGGGGAAAAGCGTACACCCTGTGGCAGGCACCCCATGGTGCCCGCCACACTGTGCATGCATGGAAAGGGGGGACCCATGGGTAACCCCACGGAACCGATTTGGAGGGCCCCGGGTGAAGGGGGGCCTGCTACAGCCCAACGAAGTCAGATTCCCACAGCCGTTTTGTCTCGTTGAGACGAAGTCGATACGGCTGTCCGAATCATACATCGTACTCGCTCGTTTGGAAGCCGGCTCCATTGCACGGCACGATTTGGATGCGAACGAGTGGGACTGACAGGATCGGGTTCGGAAACTATTCGGTCAACGCAGACGAGATCTTCGCATCGTACTTGGTCGTTCGGAACTGGGGAAGATTCGGTCGGAAACATAGGCTCCGAATCAGATTTTCTCGTTCCGGAACCCGTCTGAAGGCCTTCCTAGCGAGATCGTAATCGGCCCCTGAAAAGGAAACCTCTCTTGTCTTGGATGCTCATAAACCTGCTCCCAGGACTGCTGTGGAGCACCAAATGGCTGGAGCATTTGATTCAATTTCATGTCCAGTAGTTCCACTGGGTTTGCTGGAGCAGTCTAGCACAGATTGATGAATGTTGGCTCACTGGCTCTCCCACTGAGTAAACCCTTTTGCCGCTCTTGTGACAATATTGAGCATCGGATTCTCTGGGTTCATGGATGCAAGGATTGCTTGCCGACAAGTGCGGACACAAAGTTTGTTCCATTCACCCCATATCAGGGTCCTTTGGGCGTTGAGTAGTGGAGGGCATAGACATACTACATGCTCTATCGATTCCTTGCTGCTCCCGCACCCCCTGCACATTGTATTGTCGTTTATGCGGCGCCAGCCGGGCAGGTGGTGCAAGAAAGGCCATTTCCCCATTCTGAGAGCTATAAATCTTTTTTTCCAAAACACTGCGTATGTGCACGACAAGTGTGGTGCAACAATCCCAGGCTTAAACCCCCGATATGATCATCCAGGCATGTTTACGTTGTGCCAGTTGTGCTCTGTCTGAATAGAAGGACCAGGAGCGAACACTCTTTTTGATGTACATTTTGAGGGCCTGCGGGGATGGGTTAGTACTCCAAATTTCTTTCGCTTCCAGCAGTTGTAAGGAGTCATCTAGGTAGCGTCGGTGTGATTGTCCCAGCTGACTGGAGGATATTTCCTGCCACAGCATAGCCTCCAAGCTTGCTTCTCTGGACATGCATAGCTTATTGCACAGCTTGACAAATGCTCCGGCCCCAACCGCTCGGTGATCTTGAAGGCCGAACTCAAGTCTTATCTGGGCGGGAGATGCGGTTTTTGGAAGACTCAGCACTTGCTTAAAGATTCTTGTTGTAATTTTGTTCACCAAGCAATTGTACTTCCCCAGCATAATCTCCTGGCCATAGGATAAATAGTTGGAGATTTTAGCCTTCATAACGGTTATTAGAGGGGTCAGGCTTGGTCCAGATAGTCGCCTTCTGAGCTTCATAAGTGCTACCTGGATGGTAAGAGCTTTGGTTCTCTCTGATACTCATTATTCATGACTAGGTAATATATGTGCCCTATGTAATAGTATAGTGCTATTGTAAAGCACTGTAACACCTTTGAGTAATGTCCGTGCTATATAAAACTGCATAAATAAATAGATAGAAGTGAGGGGAGAATCCTAGCGAGAAATTCAAAGTGCCCGAAGGAAGGAGTCCAATAAGATGGAAACTTAGTGGTGTGTTTGGGTCTGATTAAAACAATCTTTGAAACAGATGAATTTTCAGTTCAGTCTTGAATGTAGACAGTAAGGTAGTGGTTAGTAAGCCTGGAAGCAGTAAGTTCCAAAGTCTGGTAGCACTGCCTGAAAAGGATTGTGTAACTGTGCATTTCTTTTCATATGCTTGGAGTTTTGCCAGCAGCATATCAGTATTGTGTGAGAATCTGGGCCTGTCCGGTATTTTCAGCTTCAATGGCAGGTATTCCGGAGTAGAGTTGTGTAAAGCGTCTTGTGCGTGAAGCACACCCTTTTGTATGAAGCCTTGGCTCCAGTAAGAAGCCACTGGAGAGTATCCGTATTACTGACCAGCAGCCCTCAGGTCTGTAGCTACTAGGGAAGAGGACAAGTTGAGATGAAAAGCTGAGGTGAGGGACAGCGTGCTTCCCTCCACTTCCCTCTCATCAAACACTACCCTCTCATCAACAGGAAGAATGGCATACCTCAAATACCCGACAGTGAGCAGGAAGAATGGCGTACCTCAAGTACCTGCCAGTGAGCAGAAGAATGGCGTACCTCAAGTACCTGCCAGTGAGCAGGAAGAATGGCGTACCTCAAATACCCGACAGTGAGCAGGAAGAATGGCGTACCTCAAGTACCTGCCAGTGAGCAGAAGAATGGCGTACCTCAAGTACCTGCCAGTAAGCAGGAAGAATGGCGTACCTCAAGTACCTGCCAGGAGCAGGAAGAATGGCGTACCTCAAGTACCTGCCAGTGAGCAGGAAGAATGGCGTACCTCAAGTACCTGCCAGTGAGCAGGAAGAATGGCGTACCTCAAATACCTGCCAGTGAGCAGGAAGAATGGCGTACCTCAAATACCTGCCAGTGAGCAGGAAGAATGGCGTACCTCAAGTACCTGCCAGTGAGCAGGAAGAATGGCGTACCTCAAGTACCTGCCAGTGAGCAGGAAGAATGGCGTACCTCAAATACCCGACAGTGAGGAGGAAGAATGGCATACCTCAAATACCCGACAGTGAGCAGGAAGAATGGCGTACCTCAAGTACCTGCCAGTGAGCAGGAGGAACGCCGTACCTCAAATACCCTCCAATGAGCAGGAAGTATGCGATGCCATTGATTACCAATTTTTGCAAAGGAAGCAGGTGTTGGCCCACCTCAGTTCTGGTAAAAAAAAAAAAACTCTCATCATAGGTTCATCATCTACAAATACCAGAACGTACATACAATGTCCTCAACAAGACCCCCGTGGAAGGAAAAAAATGGTCAACTCAACAGCCCTTACAGATATCGTTCCAGAATCCTTTTGCTCCCATTAGAAGAGATCGGCTGGAGTAGCCCCAAGCTATCGCAGTGCTTTGAAGTTTGCCTTTTCAGAACCGCTACACCACGCCGGGGTCCAGCTGATTGTCTGTACTCAAGGACAGGTTATGCCATTCTCACCGACTACAACCATCCATGTGTTTGTGAAGGGCAGCCATCCTGGCCCCTGTGTGACCCCTCAGTGCCCCCCAAACAACCCTTGTTGGCATGCTAGGTCTCACCCCACTCCTTGGCTGTGAAGACAGTGACTCAGTGGTGCTGGAACAATTTCCAGTCAGGGTGCTGTCATCAATATTACATCACCGAAGTCAAAGGGACTGTGAAAAATCCAAGCGTCACACCAAGAATATGTAGCGAGTAAGCCATGCATTTCGGAGCACGCTGTTGCAAATATATACGAAAGCATGGTGTGGTAGCACAGTGTCCTGTACAGACTGCACACTTTCCATTAACACTATAGTGCACACATGATCATGTGTGGAAATCGGGTCTCAGTGACATTTATCATTTGTGCATCACCAACAAGTGTCTTGATTGTTTTGATCCTATTAAAATCTTTGTTTCCCTCACACTTCAGAATTACAAAAAGTGCCCCCTGTGCTTTCCTAACTAATGATATATTTTGAAATATTTGTACAGTTCATTTACAGGCATTTATTTATTCGTTTTTGTGTGTTAGAATAAAAGTGACCCCCTGCAGCCTTTCCTTTCACACTTCCCGTACCCCAGCAAGATTGTCACATAGCTCGCTTTACCAAATCTTCTCACTTTGCAGTCAGAGAAAGAAAAGAAAACACCAATATCTGTCAAAAGAATTAAGCAGCAATTTCTCCGAAGACATTGCCTGACATTTTATCTCTGTCTTTGAAACTAAATGTAAAGGGCTCTTTGCTACGCATTCACCTTCTGAACTGCAGCATGGTTATTTTGAGGGTGTTGCAGCACCCCCCACGCCCCCACTTTCAGCGTTTCTCCTAGTGACTGCACTCTTATTGATTGACAGTGAGCTACTGCCCAGCTGTTAAGGACTATAATTCACAGGAGGAGAGCCCAGATGCAGGCCCTGCGCAGAGGACAACTTTCCATACTGACACTGTCCGCTAGGTTCCATACTGGAACTTCGCTATGCAGCATCCTATGTCATAATACCAGCGACGCTAGGATACCACACCCTGTAGCTGACCTCGCCGGTATGGACGTGCCGAGCCGCCCTTTCAGCCTGCCACTACACTTCAGATGAGGGCCGTCCAGGAAACATCTCTCTGCAAGAGCTGGCGAGCTGAGGTGAAAACGTTTCTTGTTTCTTTGTTCCTCTTCACGGGAACATCTTAACTGCCATTTCCTGGTACCGTCTAGCCTCCACCTGCCGTGGCATGAGGCCTATTATTAGACTTCGTAGTGCGGTAGCCGGAAGAAGTGTCCCTGGGCCACTTGTGGGTCCCCTGACCCTGCAGTGCAGACGTCCGGGACCCAGGTGACCTGCACAATAGCGCGATCAGATCATTCCGATAGCTCAAAGCGGTGGCAGTTTGCATAGCTGCCAAGGTTTCAGATTGCTATGTGTGACATTTCCATAATTTCAGAGTAATTATGAGTGACATTTCACCAACTATGAGTGACACTTTCTCACGAGAAAAATCATGCAGATAAGATGAGGGAAACAAATATCTGAAATTACACCCATTTTAGCAACGTGAGAAATTTTCATAGCATAGCAAGTCAGTGCAACAGTAGATCTCGACTTACACACTCTTCCTGCACGGGGCAACGTAGGTCTGAGACTGGCCTGATTCACCATAGCACAGTAAGTAACTGTGGGGCATATTAGCAAGACCCACGTTAAAATTATCGCCGTTTTAGCGGCAGGAAACTGCCGCTAAAACGGCGATAATGGGCTTGCTAATATGCGTTGTAGAATTCCAATAGAAGCCCAGGTTAGATGTGCAGGACATCTAACCTGGGCTTCTATTGGAATTCCATAACGCATATTAGCAAGCCCATTATCGCCGTTTTAGCGGCAGTTTCCTGCCGCTAAAACGGCGATAATTTTAACGTGGGTCTTGCTAATATGCCCCTGTATGTGTTATAATCTGACACACTGTACAACCAGCACCCACTGACTGCAGGCAGCTGCCTGATCGCGCTCTGCCAAAAAGGAATTTGCTAATTAACACGCACACGTACCCCCCCCCCCCTCCCCCGCGCTGAGGCTGAATAAACTGAAGCACTATATTTTGGCCTTAACAAGAAATATTTGAATATTTCCTGCCAGGTAACTCCGTGTAACCAGCACTGCTCGACTCACTTTCACTAACTACGTAATGTTTTCCAGGAGCTGTATGTAGTGCTGACCGGTCCGGATTAGCTGGTCCAACTGAACAAAGCGACGACAGTGCTGATTATTAAAAGAAAAGTCCAGGGCACCTGCAGCATAAGGGAGTCTGGAGGGCTCACAGGCACTTTCCAAATTAATGTAATTTGAACAACCTCCTGAACTCAAGAGCCATAGAGTTTGCTGAGAACTGTATACTAGGGTGTTTGGACGTTCGTTCGGAGCTTCGCTCCCCTCCCCCACAGCAACTTTACTTGATTGATCCTGCTCCAACAGGAAAAAAATAACATTTTTACAGAAACAGAACCGTTCAGATAGAGCAGTGCAACAGCAGTTTCTGCTAAAAACACCTTGCAAAACGTAGGTACAGAGAAGACATTCGCAAGCCTCGAAGATAATTAACACTTTCTTGTTTCGGAAGTTAGTCATCACACAGCGTTTCAGTTGATGAATTAGGGACATGCACTGCAAGCACTTACTTCTTTTCAGCTGTAACACACCTTCGGGTAGCCGGTGCCCACAACTCGGACTCTCCCAGGAGGCCCCGCCCACAACAACACGGCTTCTGTGCATGATTTAAAGATACGGGCTGCTGGTGTGCACTGTAGAGGCTGAGGCTGCAGCTGAGGAACCACTCCAGCGGCCAGGTTCACTCAGCTGCTGGTGTGGGTTCGACTCTGTGATTATTAAATTTCCCACAACTGTGCGAGCCAAAACTTTTCTCGGGAACTGTGCTGACTGCGCCTCGGGCAGCAGGAGGGAGGACCCGACCCGCCTTAAATAAAGTTGTATGCGAAATCCCGAGGTGCGTGCAGTGCGCCGTGCCCGTGTGTTGTTACATTGTAACAGCAGCTGAGCCAGGCGCCAAGCCTGCCAGAGCACTCCTCGGCTGTGCGCACAGTTACCGCGCGCCTCCACACAGTTACCGCGCGCCTCCACACTAGTTTAAGCTGCATTAGAAGCACTCCCGCTTTGACAGTGGAGGAGACGCTATAATGCGTGACTTTCCATTTCAGTGCGGTGATGCGGACCACCACACTGAAATGAGATAGTGTCACGCCTGATGCGTGACACTTGGCAGGACTGAGTTTGCGCCCTTGTGCCCGCAGGCTCAGACACTTATTGCCCTGTAAGTCAGACTCGAGATCCGTCCCCCGGATGTGAAATTGTTGACCCGGCATAGCTTGGACCTCCGGCATTTTGTTTTCAAATGTTTCCTATCGGTTTGTTTTCATAGTATTTGTGGTGTTCATAATAGTTAACAATGGGTTAAAACGTCAGTGTTTCGGCAAGAGAGGATGTGGTCTCACGGCTAGCCTGCCGACTTTGGAGCTGGGAAACCAAGGTTCGAGCCTCAGAGTCAACTCCACATCCTGTGATTCTGGGCAAATCACGTCATCTCCTTGTGCCTAACAAAACAAGCGTTTGCAATGCAATAGGTCTCGCATTTACGTGAGAATAAGCTATTGGCATTGTAAATGACAATGCCTTTTATTTACATTTTATAAACCAAAACATAAATAAAAGTTATTGTGATTTACAATGCCAATAGCTAAAACTCACGTAAATGCGAGACCTATTGCATTGCAAATGCTTGTTATTGTTTAAACTGCGAAGATGCCCCCTGGCCTGCCTTTCACCTTGGCTGCTGGCTCTGGCATTAGACAATATGACATCACAACTCAACTGTAATAAGCTATTACAGTTGAGCAGGTACATCATTTTCTTATTACAAGTGACTAGAGAGGTCAAAGCTCGACTGTCATAAAGAAACTAGAGATGAGTTTTTATACTCGGACAATAAGCTCTCATGCATTATAAGAGGATAGCTATCACGCCTGCTTGGAGAGTCACTGGTATGTTGTTATTTGCTGGAAGAATAGCTCTCAAAGATTGAAGAGCTAAACAGGTGGCTGCTACTGCTTCACATGAACAAACGTTTCTGTAACTGCTTCACGTTCACCGCGTCGCTCTTACTGCCTCATGCACGAGTGTGTTGATGTTATTCTCCACATTCAGAGAGGGTGGCTGTTAATGCCTCACACGGAGAGGGTGGTTATTGCTGCCTCACATGCAGAGAATGTAGTTGCTACCGCCTCACATGTTGAGACTGTTAGGGCATCACAAGCAGAGGGGGGATGCTACTGCCTTACATGCCAGCGTTGCTGTTAATGCCTCACATGACAGCGTTGCTGTTAATGCCTCACATGCAGAGGGTGGCTGTTACATGAGAGCGTTTCTGTAATGCAGAGGATGGTGGTCACTGCCTTCCATAACGAGAACATTGCGGTTAGTGCCTCACATGTAGATGGAGCTATTACTGCTTCACATACAGTTAGTGCCTCACATGAGGAGCGTTGCTGTTAATGCCTCACATGGAGAGGGCGGTTATTACTGCCTCACATGACGAGGGTGTTGCTGTTAGGGCCTTGCATGCAGAGAAGGTGGATGTTACTGCCTCACATGCAGAGAGGGTGGGTGTTAGTGCCTCACATGACGAGGGCGTTGTTGTTAGTTTCTCACATGCAGAGGGGGTGGATGTTACCGCCCCCGGGGACGCCACCTCAGCCTCACAACAATATGCTGTTAAAGCACCGAGGGGTCTCCGTTAAAGCCTGGCCTGCTCTGGGCCGCTGCTGAAGCATGACATGCTGACGGACGGTCCATGTGAGGCTTGTGTTCAGAAAGGCCTCCCCTGCTGAGTGCAACTGCTGTGTCCTCTCGCTGCATTAGGGCCTTTGTTAAACCAGTGCAAACAGCCCGACTGTAGGAGCCACGTGCGCTGCGAGCTTCACATCACACGGAGAAAAACACAACCACTGGTAGGAAAGGGACCGACCGCAGTCGCAACTGCAGTGCTCTCAGGGGGGTGTGCAGGCCTGAACTCTGAGGCGTCCCTCAGAAGGGCACATAATGACGTCCCTCCACACCCCACCCCTAGTAGCCCATCCCAGTCATCAGTTACCGGCACAAATATACCTCGCCTATTCACTTACCAAAAAACGGCCTGCGGTGCTGGCGCCCTCCCACCTTCCACCGCAAGGGTGCCCGATCCTCGAAGGAAGCTGCTTGCGAGCTATTACTGCTTCACATACAGTTAGTGCCTCGCATGAGGAGCGTTGCTGTTAATGCCTCACATGGAGAGGGCGGTTATTACTGCCTCACATGACGAGGGCGTTGCTGTTAGGGCCTTAGATGCAGAGAAGGTGGATTTTACTGCCTCACATGCAGAGAGGGTGGGTGTTAGTGCCTCACATGACGAGGGCGTTGCTGTTAGTTCCTCACATGCAGAGGGGTGGATGTTACCGCCCCCGGGGACGCCACCTCAGCCTCACAACAATATGCTGTTAAAGCACCGAGGGGTCTCCGTTAAAGCCTGGCCTGCTCTGGGCCGCTGCTGAAGCATGACATGCTGACGGACGGTCCATGTGAGGCTTGTGTTCAGAAAGGCCTCCCCTGCTGAGTGCGACTGCTGTGTCCTCTCGCTTCATTAGGGCCTTTGTTAAATCAGTGCAAACAGCCCGACTGTAGGAGCCACGTGCGCTGCGAGCTTCACATCACACAGAGAAACACACAACCACTGGTAGGAAAGGGACCGACCGCAGTCGCAACTGCAGTGCTCTCAGGGGGGTGTGCAGGCCTGAACCCTGAGGCGTCCCTCAGAAGGGCATATAATGACGTCCCTCCACACCCCACCCCCAGTAGCCCATCCCAGTCATCAGTTACCGGCACAAATATACCTTGCCTATTCACTTACCAAACAAGGTGGAATCACTTATTGTTTCACAAATTAAGCACTGCCTGCCCTGAGCCAGGGCATAGAACCTTGCGCCTATTGAATGCAACTCGGGTATAGGCACGGGTCGCTGAAGGCCATCTCAAGGGCACGTCCAGTAGTTTATTAGCTACTTGAAGAGTCTCCGTGGGCTGAGGGAAGCACACCGCTGGGCGTCGAGGCTCCGACCGCACCATTCACGGTTTATCGCAGGTACGTGTCCGGATGTGATTTATGGCGCTGGCCAAAGCGCCTCGCTGCCGGCTGCGCTAGCCCCCGCCCCCATCCCCCGCCTCTGTGCCCAATACCAAATAAATAAACACCAATAATAGAATTCAGCACAATCACTCATAAGTAATTTAAACTCATTCTTATGCGCTGCACAAAGACTGCCTCTGTCAAGGAAATGAGTTTTCCTACATCATCAGGTCTATTAAAGCCAGCCGAGTATGGCTCGTTCTTCGTGACATTGTGGGTGGCGGTGTCTCGTGCGTCCGCGTGAAAAATGACCCACATTTGTCGGCTTTCGCGGAATCTTCCACACAGGGTTTGGCATTAGCGACTTATAGACAGCAGGGGTTTGATGGCCCAGCCGCCCCGGGCTATCAGTCAGCGCGAGTGAGAGCCACCGATGCCGTGGTGAAATAGGAGCCGCCCCCTGGGTGATTTGCCTCAAAGTGAAGCCAATCGTGCAACCCTGTGATCTACTAGCGGTTTTATGTAGTGCCATCGCAGTGCCAAAGCGCTTTACATAGAAGTTTTACACCTTCGGTAATACATAGAGTAAAACAATGATCGAGCGTGCATAAGTGAACGACTAAACAGACCTGAGGGCTCAATCTGACAAAAAACAAGCATTGATCTCTTGTCTTTATGGGGCCATGTGTTTCTAATTAGAGACACATGGCCCCATAAAGATAAGAAAGTGCTTTGCGACAGCAGCAAAGCAGGCGACCCAGTCCGGATCGGAGGCGAAAGGGCGTCAACCAAAAACCCTCATTTCCAATGGCAGGCCACCGTTTAGCATAAACGGTGACGCCAGCCAATGGAAATGAGGGGTGAGGCTTCAAGCCCTCTTCTCAAAGTCCTCCTTCACAATAAATCTCGCCGAGCGAGCAGCGCATGCGCTGCAACGCTAGGTGAGACCTAAAAATGGATGTGTCCTTGTGTAACGTAACTGGTGCTCATGTAAAGCGTTCCAATACCTTCGGGTCGAGTTCGCGCTATATAAATCTGCAAAAAGAAAGGAGGATCACAGTCCTCCACGTTCTTTTAATATAGATAGCACAGTGTTTATGGCTAGTAAGGCTAGCTAGTGATCACACAGACAGTGGGCCTGGTTGAGAATTTGGCGCACGTGTTACTCTGCCCCAAAGCTGACGGAAAACCCGTCCGTTTGTACAAGTACGTTATATCCTACTGTGACACTTGTAATAAGGCTGACAGGATATCAGCCGCGTTATGACGGAGTAACCGACAACCAAATTCTAATTCAAGCAACTCGAGGGCCCTATGTTGCAACTGCATTTAATTGTGTTATTTTAGCAGCTTCATTTGAATTATTTGTATTTCATAATTTTGTTACTGTTTTTAATGTTCATATGTTTATATAGCTGGGTAATTATTATCAAAGTGTTGTTCTACATAAAATGACACCTGTGTCTATACATTTCATTTTTGATGTCACTGTAATAATTGTGTTGTACTAATCCAAGGGCCACTGGAATTATCTGGTAGGGAGGATCAAATTATGTGGCAGGGATGACTAAATGATGCTGCAAAAAGTAAATTATGTGGCATAACGCGGCACATTTTGTGATTGCATTAACTATAGCTACAGTAAATAAAAGGAGAAGCCCAATTGCTCTGGGACCTGGGAAAGATAAACAATAAAGAAAAACAATGGTCCCTTAGGGGAAAGTGTAAGCCTCAACTTCCTTGGCAACTACACACAACCATCATTAGATTGGTTTGACTAAGAATCCAATCAGATTTATTTGGTTCCTTAAAGGCCATCAAGGAGAAAAACATTGTGCTCCAAAAGAAAAGCAGTGCAGTGAATGCCAAATGGGAGACTAAAGTGCGCAAGTGCTATGTACAGAACATATGGACAAGACTTGTGGCTGATATGGATGCAAACTTCATTATCACTCTGTATCAGAGTATAATGTTCCACATCATAATTAAAAACAGTCCACTATTATCTTTGTCGATGTTTCAACCCTATTAAATTACTTATATAAGGGTCATCATCGGGATCAGCAGGATTTTTGGTAGCACCATGATGTTGTGGAAATCTCTGAAGCGCCTGTGAAACCCACTGTGTCTGAGCTGACGCTTCGCCGCAAACACCGATCACGTGACGGTGGCAGGTGTAGAAAGCTGACCTGCACTTTTCTGATTCTTAAGAATAGCTGCTTGCAGAGTTTATAGGCGCATAAATCACCATTACAGCTTGGTGGTGGAGAAAAATATTCATACTATAGCATTAAGAGCTTTGCAAGGAACTAAGGGTGAATGAATTGTGCTTCAGAGGTTACCACAACATATTGGTGCGACCAAGAATCCTGTTGGTCCTGATGATGACCCTCATGTAAGTAATTTAATAGGGTCAAAACGTCGACAAAGATACTAGTGGACTGTTTTCAATTATGATGTGGAACATTACACTCTGATACAGAGTGATGTTAATGAAGTTTGCATGGCTGACTATACCTAGGCTGAATCTTCTCCCAAGCTCCTGTAGGGGCAGTCTAAATCGCTCACCACAGTTACTTAGGACCATATTAGTCAAAGTGCCTCGGAGGCACTACAGGCACTTGTGCTCGCTTGTGCAGTCCCTCCTGTAAAACAGATTGAGTCAGATCACATATAACATTGGCACAATCCTAAGGGGGTGTTTCCATATTTTCATGGGGCATTGTGCAATCCAAATGAGGGAAAACCTCTGCCTCTGCACCGAGTCCTATTATGGATTGGGGACCTGAGGAAAAAAAGGCCGTCTGGAGGTGCACTGACTCTGCCACAAAGAGGTGGCACTCAGTCATTGCACCATCCTGGGGGCACTCCCTGAAATGGGGAAATGTGGTCCTATAACCCCCCCCCCCAGACGCCCCCCTACAGGTAGGTGAAGCCATTGACTGTACTGCCTGCAGGGAGATCTCTGTTCTCCATGGCAAAGCAGTCTGGGAGCCACCTGCACTTTGAAAGACACAGTGGTTGCTTTAAACAGCTGCTCTGCCTTTCACTGATGTGCTTTTCACAGGGCAGCTGCAAGTTTGCTGCAGCACATTATCTATAATAGAGTGTGCTGTCCCGGTTTGCACCCGGCATACCAGTGGTGCCTATTAACAATACAGCCCTTGGAGTATCAAAGAGGCTTGGGAGACAAACATTTCTTCACAACCCAAGTACCCACCATCCTAGTTTGTGTGGAATATTGGCAATCACATCTGCCATTATGCTAGTTGGTCCCTCTGACTGCAAGTATCAAAGAAAAAGCTAGACTCATCCCCACATTGGACTTGACCACTGAATGACTGTACTTTAAGACCAGAATACTCTCTTCGTCTATGTATTAATGTGAAGAATATACCGGGTGGTTCTCATAAAGTGCTTACGGAAAGATTCACCAAAAATGCCCACCACATGCTGTACTTGACAAGTGTGTCATGACAGACCCCCACTAACGGCGAATGAAAGCGACACCACAGAAAGAGGCTGGAAACAGAGCGCCACCACCTCAAGAAATCGTGTCAGACCTAGGTGGCTAGTGACAGGCTTTGGTTGAGGACTTATCTGGCAACTGATCCCTGTACTCTGCTTGGTGAAGTTTCCTTAGGGCTTACTTATGAAGCTTGGAATTGGGGATAGGAGGATTTGGAAGGGTCTCTGCAGTCCCAGAAGTCACTTGAAACAGAGTCCCCTTGTTGAAAAAGGTTGTCTTGGGGAGAGGGAAAGCTATGGCTTGTTCCAAATCTAGAAAGGCCCCTAGGAATGGATTCCTTCTTGATGGGACGAGTGAAGACTTTGATACGGTCATCATGAACCTGAATTCGAGGAGGTTGCAGAGGACCATGGCCATAGTGGATGAAGTCAGCTTTCAGGAGGGAGCGCCATCATTATGTAATAGGAGCATGGGCCGTCTTTCATTGAAGAAAGCTCACCAGTGAAGCCAGTAGCTCGGTATTTTTAATTGTGCCAAGTGGCACAGTTTTGTATTGGTGATGCTAGTTTCCCACTGTTCACTGGAGGATATTTGGTGTTTTTCGTGGATAGGCAATTTTGACTCCTTGTCCCAACGCTGTTCAAAGCTCTAACAGTCTTTTCTACTGTTTCTACAGTCTTGACCAGAGATAATATCTTCAAAGTTTTGAAGAGATAACCGATTTAGATATTACAAATTCAATATGGAAATGAAGAATTTCTGTTGTCACTAATAAATGGTAGGAGTACTAACTAGCCTCCTTTTAAGGGGTGAGCTTGCTGTTAGTTCCCTACGAGGACCCTCCCCACCTCTTTCAGATGTTCCTGAACACCTACTGTGGTAGAGCTGGCCGTGATGCTGGCTGTGGAGCTTGAAGGCATATCCACTGATGACAACCTACAGAACCCACGAGTCATTGGGAACTAGGTTCACTGATGGTAGAGGAGCAAACCATTTGTCCCCTTAACATGGGGATTGCTTCCCAGGCGGACTAGAAGGGCCCACAGTTACCAACTGAAAGTCATTCTGATTTCTTGGTCCTTGTTGAAGCAGCATAGATTTTTCCCTAAAACGTTCCTCTTGGACTGTGAAGTCAAGCCAGAGAAAGAAGAGGCACTGCCCTTACGTTGCGTGACTGAGTTGTGGTAGTTATTGCTTGTATGGAACTCAGTGACTTGGCCATGACTGGGCCAGTTTTGTACTGCTGGACATCCATTTTCAAATCAAGCTGCAACTAAACGATCTTGTCTTGGGCGTCCTATTTCAAGTCGACTTGCACAGTTCTTGGTGCCTCGTGGAAGGACTGGAGATCCTGAACTATGCTGCAGCGTCTATGAAACTCTGATACATCAGCAGCTTTTGAGCGCAAACTTCACTCCTCTTGAACTTCAGTTAATTTTTTCAGCGCAGGATCCGTCCCAACATGCATCTTGCCGCTAAGGAACAACTATCAGAGTGAGCTAAAAGTCTCAAAAGGCAGACAATAAGATTAACAGAATTAAACTGCTTTCTGTGACTTTCTAAAAGACAGATTATTTTAAATGGAGTGTATATAGAGAGAAGGTTGTTCCATGACTTGTGTCCAAAATTCAGATGAGAACGAACCCCTGTTTGATAGCGTTTGACAGGAGGAACATGCAGGAGTAAGAGAGAGTTAGACTTAAGAGGCTGGGAGGGAAGGTAGTTTGGAACACGATCCTGTAAGCATGAGTGCTGTAAAAACTCTGCATCAGTAAAGGACTTGAAATGTTATCCTTTGGCTTACACGCAACCAATGGGGAGATCTCCACTCAGCAAATACTTGATCAAATTTATAGATCGGAGTAACTTTAGGAATGGCAAGGGTCTGGAGTCTTTGCAATGTTTTAAATGCATTGTCTGGCAAGCCAAGGTAAAGTCTTCTGCAGTAGTCCAACCACTACAACATATGCAGGTATGTCACCTGAGGATGTAGGTCTGATGACAGAAAAGGGAGATCTTTGCCTAACGTTGACGGTGATAAAAACATGGTTGCGAATCCTCAAAATCGGATTTTGCGACTACAAAAATGCTTTTTGCAATGTACTGAATCCATTTTGCGATGAGGTAACAAGTTACCAGATTTCCAAATGGATTTAGAAAAGTATAACAAGCCACTATTTGGAAGAGGGCTTTTTAGGGCGTCCCTTCTTTATGGTGTCAATCTTTTGCGACCAAAATCTGCTTGCAAAATATTGACATTTTACTGAATCCTAGCTTTGGGTGATAAGTCATTCACATTGTAAATGTAAAAAAAAGTTTATTGTGGAGCTGCCAGTGTCTACTCTCAAACAAACTTTTACAATTTGATTTTTTAAGCAGCGCCTTTTCTTTTAAGTAAAAAGGGCTGCATTCAAATAAATATTTTGAAAACGATGAAAGCTATTTTTGTCTGCTGTCCCCAGCAGGCCATCATCCTAATGAGAGCCACCAATCATAGTGAGTTGCAATACGCGACCTTCCTCATGAATAGTTATGGGTTGACCCATTATTATTCAGAATTTTGTGAACTGACCTATTAGTACAATGGTCGCTTTGCAAAATCCCTACTGCCAGTATTTTGCTACCAGTGTTTTGTACATCCAGCCCAAGATGAGGTAACCCCATTGAACTGTGCACTAAAGGTAAAGTCTAGGTGTACTCCTTGGTAATAATACACCTTATATCCTGCTTGTGGCATGACTCCTAGAGCTGGTGTCGAAAGTCAGTTATGTTGCCTATGATTTTGGCTGCCACAAATCAGAATCTCCTTCTTGTTGGCCTTCTGCTGGAAGAATTTCGAACTCATCCAATTCTGAATTCCCAAAGAACAGTAACTCAGAGATGAAACAGAGTTCAGGGCCAGACTGTTTAGGTATACAGTCAGTTGAATATTGTCTTCAGAGGGGGCAGCTCTGCAGCCGAATTATTGGAGAAGCTGCACCCGGGATCTGACATAAGTGTTAAAAAGCACAAGGGACAGGGAAGACCCCTTCGGAAACCCACACGGAAGCCTGAAACTATTGTAACGGAAAAGAGGCAAAGTAATGTTTGAGAACAGTCCACAGAAAAGAGGTGACCCAGAGGAAGCAATATCCTTGACTGTATTCAGGAGGATGCTATGACCTATTGTCCAGGTGAGGGTAGGACAGTTTAAAAATGTGCAGTTCCCCTCAGGCACCACTGTGATATCAAGGGTCTTGTCCTTTTGATGTAAGGGCATAGTAACAACTTGAGCGAGACCATAGGAAACAAAAGTCGAAATAGCTTCAGAAGCTTTGAGATCTAGGGGATCCAGTGCCTGCGGATTCCAGGGGATCATCTACCTGGAGATTAGATTGCATCAAGAGGATGATAAATGTCCAGAAGTGTAAGCAAAGTCTCTGGCGACAGGCAACCATGAATTGCGATAGGCTCAAGGAAAAGGGTGTTGTATGTGCGGTCAGATGGTCAATTAGGGATGCCTTTAACAAGGTGGCCCTGCTTCCGGCCACTGGTGTGGATTCACTATAACCCCCTAGGATTGCCGCTGGTAAGAATTATTGAACCCATCAATGGCTAATAAAGAGGTTAAACACCTTCTAACAATGTACAGGGAAAGAGTGCACTTCTATTAAGGTGCAGATAGCACACCCCTGGTGTGCTTGTTGTCACACGGTGTGGATATTGGCCTAGGTGGAGTTGAAAAAGAGTAACAACAAGAAAGAAGTCCCCTACAAAGACATAACCAATGTTCCATATAAACATTCAGTGTTTCAAATCACTTCACTACAGAGTGAGGCAATATAATAGCTAGTCGAAGTTGAATACGTTGTAGAAAAGAGTAGAAAAGAGATACCATATTGTTACCTTGTGTGCTGGAAGCTTAAGGGTGTGACTTCCTATTGGTCCAACTAGCTATTACATAAGGCGCACGTGCACCATGAAAGAAAATGTCTCAACACAGCACAAAACAAACGTTTGCCAGCTTACTTGAGAGTGGAGAAACTAATAAGAGATGATCACAGAAATTGAAAGACCCTCAAATTAAATCATGGTACAGCCTATGTGAGCAGTAACCAGAAATAAACTAAACTCAAAAAGAAAGAACATTAAGTAGTAAGATGCAGGAGGCAGTCTTATGTCTACGATGAGCAGTACAAGGAGTCAAATACACTCAAGAGAATTTAATGAATTTATCATACTTTTTTTGGGCAGCACCAAAGGGTAGTAGTAAAACTAATGCCATAGGTAGGAAGTGTAGCTCGCCTTCATCGCTATGATCTTAGACTGTGAGTGAGGGGTCGCCAGCAGGTATATGTTTCTTTGTAGGCTTTGAAACAGTTTGTTGCAGTTCAGGCTGGACTGTTTTGAGTGGAACAGGGTCAAGACTGATTTCCATATGGCTGGGTCTAAACTGGGGTGCCATGGTGGGCATAGGGACGATGAGTGTGAATGCTACCCTAGCGATTGCCTGCGGTAAGACTTATTGCAAGTATTTCTTCCATCACCTTTTGTGTGTTTGAGAGGCCTTTCCCTTAAAGAGTACGTCATCACCACTAGAGACTGAGCTGGATGGGTCCCAAAACAATGCCAGTGTTTTCCCTACGAGCTTTTTTATTGATTTTCCAGGGAGTTGTCTCCAAAGCTCCTGTGCCTTCTAGAGAACTCGTACAGCGAAGGCTTCGGTGGAGAATTAAGGTGGCTAACGGGGCATAAACCCAATTTCTGGAGCACTTTGGTACTGTACTCGCATTGTCTGTGTTTTGCTTGGTGACCGAATCCACCAATTTCAACTTCTTGCACTGAGCGGTTTGATAGGCATAGCAGCTTAGGCGTTTCTGAGGGTCAAAGGTTTTTCCAGGGACCAGAATGGGAGCAGTGATCACGAATGGAGCTAAATTCTGGAGGGCTGGCACTGAACACCGTTGCTGCCAGAAGCACTGCCAGAAGCACTTGTATCGGGCCATCATCCTCTGCTTGCACGCTAAGGCATGTAATGCCCCTGAGACACAATGGGCATTTGCTCCTGATTTTTGAGTCCCCAGGGCACTTTGATATTGCAGAAGGGGCTGCAGACACTTGCAAGGCTTTTTCTGTAATACAGATTGTGCCAATGCTAAATGTACGCCGGGGCGATTGCAAGGGGAGTTTCCTTCATTTGCATGGGAGCAAGATCCCTGGCAAATGAGGGAAGTTGTTGTGCTTGCAGCATACTATAGACTCGGGCGCAGAGGCAAAGAGATCGTCAAGAGGCACACTGACTGTGCGCCACATGGAGGCATTTGTATAAGACAAAAAAGGAGTCCAAGACCTACCAGATAGCCACATGCAGGCGAGTGCAGTCACTCACTGCACCCGCCTGCAGTGTGATCTCTGCCCCCTCCCGTTAAAGTGCAGGCTGGCTTACCGCTGAAAGGCGGACCAGGTGCCTTCAAACAGCCAGTCCATCTTTCACTAATGCGCATTTGTTGCGATAGGGCGCACTGACCTGGTCTGAGCCTGGTGCAACCAGTTAAAATGTGCTGCAGTGCAGACCTGGCAGTGTGCTTTAGCTGTAATAGGTGGCTCATCAGAGATTGTGCCGCAGTGGCCACACACTACAGTGCACCCACTGGCTCTTCTGTACGCAGGATATATAAGGGTAATGTGGGTCAGCTGCTTCCAACTGCTGGTGGCGCAACATAATACTATGACATGCACACCGGTGCTGGGTAACACAAGGATTTGTATGAACAACTTTGAGAAGCATTGTCCACTTCCACCAATAGGTGGTAGGGTATCCGCAAGTTAGGCATATGAGAGAGCTGCGACGTAGGAATGTTCCTGATCTTAACTGATGAAGAAGCCTTTAGTACAGGGCTCCAAGCAATACATAACGTGCGACATTATGCATCCCTCTTAGTTACTATTGCAGGCAGGCTATTTTTTCTAAAAATCCATTGACCTGCGTGAGCTTTTCAGTGTGTACAGAGCAAAGTCCCTCAGATCTGTGTTTGAAAAGAAAATGAAAAACAAACATTGATCTGAAAAGGTATTTGACGTCAGACTTGGTAAAAGTCCCTTATCCTTGTTTTTCAACATAGATTGGAGATGTAGTGTTGTTACCTCTCCTCACTTTCCCATTTAAATACTAAGCAACGTCACCCACTGCTGAAAAAACCCATTCAATTCGTTCCTTCTTTGATTCGTTGTTTGCAAGGGAAAATCATGTTTGCCCTACATTAGTGGTCAAAATGCTCCTCACTGTTGTCTTTTTAGGTAAAGACATTTTGATTTTAATAATTGTGTGTGTGTAAAGCCATTTTTTTAGATTTATATAGCGCGAACTAGACCCAAAGATATCAGGTATCAGAGCGCTTTACATGAGCACCAGTTTCGTTACAGACGTACAGATTCATTTGTTAGGCATGGGGAGATTAAGTGATTTGCCCAGAATCACAGGAAGTTGAGCTTCGTTGCCGAGACTCGAACCCGGTTCCCCAGCTTCGAGGTTGACCGCTCTAGCCGTAAGGCTACATTCTGCTGTTTGACAATGTGCGCTTACACACAAGTGGTAGTCCCCCTTGAACAATATTACAAAAAACACTCATGAACAACACAGGCATTAGCAAAGCAAAATGTAGGCACATGACCCCAGACCTATGGGCTTTGCCAATGTTTGCTTACTCTTTCCTGACTAACTGTTATAAAACATACAGGGGGATATTCTCAAGAACGTGCAAAAATCATCGCCAAAATAGGTTAACGCAATTTCTCATATGGCCGTCCATCACGGGAATATAACTCCGTGTCAACGTCTCATTCTCAACACGGCGGTAACATGCGACAGTGTCCCGATAATGCGTCAAATGTCCGCGATAAAATCACCGAGACGGCGATAAAAATCTAAAGCCCAACGTGAAAAAAGTTGCGATGGGCCCAACTGCTATAAAAAATACAGCGATAAGCAGCGCCAGGCCTGCAAGTCCCACAAGTCAGGCGGGAAAAACCACTATAAAAGCGCCAACAAAAAACACAAACAAAACACAAACAACTGCGAAGCACCATGGAGGTAGCCGGAGCGAGTACAGAGGACAACCAGAACCCCACAAGCCCCACGGAGGACCAGCCTGGGACCTCGGGGTCAGGGAAGGGCAAGGAGAAGAAGAAGCGGAACCCGCCTTACAGTACACAGGAAAACCAGATCCTCATTACGGAGGTGATAGAACACCACCACCAACTGTTCATCACCTCCACTGTGTCATTGGCAACTAAAAATACAATATGGCAGTCCATCTTGGCCAAGGTGAATGCAGTCGGAGAGAAGGGAAGTGGACGACTGCAAGAAGCGCTGGACTGATGTGAAGCGCAAAACCAAGCTGAAACTCGCAGCCAACCTGAAAGCAGCAATGCAGACTGGAGGTGGGAGTCCAGCGACACACCAGGAGCTGGAGGAAATGGTGACCTGAGTCATCATTGGGGAGACGGTGGCAGGAGTTGGGGAACCGGACACTGCACAACATGACCTGACCCAACAGCAACAGGGTGAGTAACGACCAGGGACTGGGGGGACGGGGGGAGATGGGCACAATGGCACACATGCACGATTAAGTATAGCACATCTGCGGACAAACCATGCCCAAGAGTCACAACTCCGACCAAGAACCCAATTTACCCAAGTCTGCAACATCTCAGCACTGTATAAGCACAGAAGGAAAGGCACACCGCCTGAAAGGGATAAGGGCCAGCCAAATCAGAGCTGAAGGGGCAACACACCCACAATGCTGCACACACACATAAGAATCAGAGCTCCTCAACATTGACAACAATGTGGTACAAACCGCAACACTTTCACAACAGAACAGAGGACACAACTGCCACCTCTTGTGTGTAGAAAATGGCCATTCGCATTTGGCATAGCAGGAAACTGTGAGATGACAATGTACAAGTACAACCTCACATCCCTGATGGTGTAGAAATGTCAACTGTCCCGCATCACATAGGCATCTCCTCACAAACAGTCACAATGTGCATTGTCATGCAGTCTGTAAGTAAACTTGTCCAATGCGTCAACATACATGTGAACACAATGTCAATCTGCATCTCCCCTTCACATTGCAGAGGGAGAATCAACACCTCCTGCAGAGCAGACCCAACAACTCAGCACTGATGATGAAGAGGACCTCCCCAACATCGACCCCAACGCCCTCCAACAGCCCATGGACAGCTTCGGCACCCCACCTCCAGGAGCAGTGCAGCCCAGCTGCATCGAGGAGACCCCACCCCCTGCACAGACCACACAGCAGGAAGCACCCACCACCACGGCTGTCTCCCAGGACCCCCACAACCAACACATGGCATTCCAACGCCGTGTGTTAGGGTGCCAGGAGAAGATGGCTGATCAGCTGCTGGTGGGGTTCGACCTCATGGCAGCCAAACTAGATACCATACGTGGGTGTCTACGTCCCATCAGAGACCACTTACAGTCCCTAACGGACAACCACTGTCCGCTCCATGCTCTCCAACAATTCATGGCTGACATCGCTGGAGTCATGACTCTGAGCCAAGAACAACTGTCTAGTCAGAGTGGCTCCAGCGATGTCAGCTGGGAGTTGGGACACATGCGGAGGATCATGTTGAACATGGAGCGGATGCAGGCGGCAAGAATGTTTGCCACGGCTGCACACCAGCGAGATGTAGCTGTGATCTTCCACGCCCTGCAGATCCTTGTCATGGCATTGCCGCCACAAGGCCTGGCGCGGATGAATGCTGCTGCTACTACTCCATCCACATCTCCGCCCCCTAAAGTGTCAGTGCCACACAGTGATGCAGACTAAACACCACCACCCACATGTGAGGCACCTGACACATCAGAGGACGAAGATGATGATGAATCTGGCTTTGTGGTAAGAATGAAGTGGTAGCATTCATCTCCGCCATATGGCCTGTTTCAGCTTGGTTCTGCCCTCTGCATCATGCCCTGGAATAACACCTTCCACTGTCCCCCGATACACTCAGCGACACTCACCTTGGACCTCGACAGGGACTGCCATATTTGGTTTGGTTACCAATGACACAGCAATCAGACTGCGGACTGAAGTGTTCCTCTTCCGATGAACTTGTCAATCCCTAAAGGACTCTGGCTGGCCCTCCACGGGGCAACAATGTAAAGTGGGGTTTACATGGCCCTGTACTGCTCCAGCTTCAACACTCCACTGAATGCGAATCAAACATTCTAATTCACACAGATGTGTCGTGGCTATGAGCAATCAAGTATGAAAGTATGGATGAATGTAGGGACAGTGATTCCACAAAAAGGTACTCCTGGGTAATGCTATCAATGCGCATGTATGGCCGTGACCCAGATAGGCAGTGAGACACACATTGTCATTCAAATCAACACTCATCACAGTTGAATCCAAGTGAAGGTGCGTAGACTTTATTAGCATATGCGTGTCAGTACGGGCAAGATTAGTGCCACAACATGCAGACCAATGCAGCAGTATGTCAGGATGAGGAACGTTGCTAAGCGCCGCTGTCCACTCCGGGGGAGTGCCTCACCTTTCACAGGTGTGTGTTAACCCGTGTTGTTGTCCGCTCATGTATTCGGAGTCTAGGCGAATGCAGCCAGGTCCACTGTTGTCGTGGGACATGTGACCAGATCGCCAAGATGCAACAAGGTGTTGGGACATGTGCAATGGGTTCCAATCTGTTGTGGCTGCAGGTACGTAGTTACTCGTCCATGAAAGCGATTGCAGCTCCGTAGGCTATCATTTCCAACATGAGCTCGTTGTCGACTTCATCAAACAGGACGGCGAGGAAATCCATTAGCAGGACCCGACAGATGTGCTGTGTCCACCCCCTTTCACCAATTAGCACTACAGCCTAATAGGGGCGCGGTTCAATGTGGTCACTGCACACGAGGAGTTGTGCAATCTCCCAGGTCCAGCTGCCAGCATGTATGCCAAGTATCAAGGCATCCCATAAACGGGTATCACGGTGACACTCCTGGTCGTGGGCCAACAGGGGGTGCACACACATGTCAAAATCCAGTTCAGCTACCGTCCTGTTGGATAGGCAGACATCCATGGACCACTCGAATATGCACGATCGACAATGCAACACAAGCTGAACTCAGGTGACGTTGGCAAGGCGGAAGCTTAGCCGGTACCTGATCCGCAGCACTGCCAATGGCAGTGCCCCCAGTAAACGCAGCATACGTGCACGGTACAGTTCCACCTGACAGGGGTTGTGCATGTGTCCGGGATGTTCTGCCATTGCATTAGTTGCTCTGGTTGAAGCTGCACTGTTCTGACCTGCGCCAGTTCTGTGGATGAAATGCCACAGCTCGGATCAATGAGTTGTTTTAGTGTGCAACAGTTGTACGCCTTGGATGGTGTGGGAGTAAGTGTGAAGGCCATTGCATGCAAGATAACTTCGAGCAAGGACTTCTGTGTGTGGGGTGTGTATACGTTGGTCTTTCGTTGGGCTGTGCGTAGTGTGGGAGTCGTCATCAGCTGCTATAGTGTCTGTCAGGTGGTGCCGGGCACATGCAATTCCGAGGTCGGAGGTGCAGATGTGCTTCCGCCTGATAGTTCAGACAAAGGAGCTTTCATCCCTAATGTTAGTTTCTCATCTGCTTGCATTCAGGAAATGTGAAGTGGCTTGTTGGGGGTGGGAAGTGTGCGACTTTGGGATTCATGTTTGACATGTCTTGCATGTGGCAAATGAGCGGCATCACTGTGTGTTACGTTGCCTCACAGCTGCTCCTCTCTCCCCCCGAGCCTATTTACTTGTGTGCGCTGCGCGGTTGCATCACTTGCACTCCTACGGCACACCATTGTCATGCCTGTCTGCGCATGTCCACAAGCCTGACAACGACACTGTGATGTTGGCCGTTGAAGGTGGGCGGCCACGTGAGTGTAGGCCTGTGGGAAGGATAGGGCGGACACAGATGTAGAGTTCATGCCTGGCTGAACTCGCGCTGCGATTAAGGCTAGGCATTTGGCTCATGCTGCGGCAATACAGATACACACAACACTTGGCATGTATGAGCCAAGACCCCGAGCGGTCTTGCGCTCCTTCATTTCTCCGTTCGTGCGAGCCCGCCCTCCGGGTGCATGCTACATTGCAACATTTTCGATTGCGGGCTGGGTGGCGCCGACACTACAACAGTGACACACTCATTAGTTACTTCCTTGTCCAGGCCAGAACTGAACCACGTCCAGAGCCCCAGGCAAATCCTTCACACCCCTACGCTGGCTTGGCGTACGCCGGCTCAGCCCACTCCGCTTACGCTTACAGGGGGGGGACGACAAAGCTACCTGTCCAAGGTCTTACCCACTGCCTGAGGTGACATGGTTGCCTCTGCTGTCCACAGCACAATGTAATGTGGTAGGGCCCGGGGCCATCATGCATACATAATGACCACACGGACACACTTAGATAGATAATGGAACTGGCTATGGGCACGTGCGCCCGGCCCCTTTTTATTACCAGGGTCACATGTCCAGTGACGCCTGTGCTCAATGGGTGTGGGGTGAGTGTAAGCCAGACCTCAGGGAGTGGTTGGTGCTGGCAACAACTAGAACAGTGATCATCGGATCACACACACAGATTCAATCATAAAGGGTCCATGACTTGTGGTGCACTGAGTTAGTGGCACCGGATGCACGGCGGCCGGCACGGGCCTACCGCCACGTGGCGATGACTTGAGCTGCACTGAGGTAGGGGCACCAGAGCTGAGCGTGCTCATGTGAAGAAATTGTTAATGAGTTGGTCCCTTCGGGATATTCCTGCTGCAGCTGCAGTGGGATGTGGTACACCTGCCTCATCTTCATCATCATCGTCCCAGGTCTTCCCCACTGCCTGAGGTGAAATTGTTGCGTCCGCTGTCCACAGCACAAAACTCAATCATGAAGGGTCCATGAGTTGTGGTGCACTGAGTTAGTGGCACCTGAAGAGCTGAGCAGGGTATCAAGCTGATGATGGCATCCAAGACCGGTGTGAGCAACTTTGATAGGCTGGCTGTGAGACTCCTCCGACTCTGGCAGTTGTTGGTTGGAGGTGGTCCTGGCAGTGGTGGCGGGTGTGCAGCCAGCGATGATGGCGTGTCCTTGCAGGTCAGGATTGGATTTGATTTGTGAGCCCTGCTGACCGCAGTGTAGGCCGGTGGCAGCGGTCAGCAAGGGCACACAGCCATGTGGCGTTGACTTGAGCTGCACAGAGTTAGTAGCACCTGGAGCGCTCAGCGGGTGCGCAGCCTGCGATGATGGCGTGCCCTTGCAGGTCAGGATTGGATTTGATTTGTGAGCCCTGCTGACCGCAGTGTAGGCCGGAGGCAGCGGTCAGCAAGGGCACACAGCCACGTGGCGATGACTTGAGCTGCACAGAGTTAGTGGCACCTGAAGCGCTCAGCGGGTGTGCAGGCAGCGATGATGCGTCGTCCGGGCGGGCCGCACTGGAAGCAATGTCTGTTGCCTACTGTACTTTGCCATAAATAAATCAAGAGTCGATTTGAAATGGGGGACCTGCTGACCGCAGTGTAGGCCAAAGGCAGTAGTCAGCACACACATGACTCCGCGGTGCTGTGCCGCTGGGGGCCTGTGTCGCGGAAGCCAACGATCGGCTGAGGAGGCTGGCGGTCACGGCGGCGGACTCGTGGCAGGGTGAGGGGCGCCGCCCTGGCAGACGCGTTGGCCATCCGGGAAGTGAACCACGCCCAGAGCCCCGGCCTATTTATCCACACTCCTACGCTGGACTGGCGTACGCCGGACAAGCCCACTCCGCTTGCGCTTACGGGGGGGTGGGGGACACAGCTACATGACCGAGGTCTTCCCCACTGCCTGAGGTGACATGGTTGCGTCCACTGTCCATGACACTACACACACCAGCAGTATATGTCCACATGGACATGTCTGTGCTCTGCATACTGAAGTCAGTCCAGCACATCACCGCCACACTTGGCATTGTTTTGTTCATTCTTATTGATGGGTGACTTGCCTCCTTCGCACATACTTGGTTCCCACCTCTCCCCACATTCTGCAATTGTGTGGCTGAGGGGCCATGCCGTTTTCGGAAGGTCAGCTGTCTTGTTCTGCGCTGCCTCGGTGGTAGTCCGGCGGTGGACCGGGGGGGCCGGGGGGTCATGGCGGTGGGTGTTGTGGCCCTCTTGGGTCTCCGAGCTGCATGGTCAGTAGCTCCATGACATGTGTTGGTCTTCAGATGTGGCTCTGGGCTGGGCTCCCTTTCATGCTGCAGGTTGTCGTCCTGTTTTACACCTGTAAAAGGCAGGTGTTAAATCCCTGCTTCTAACGCGCCTTATCGCCTATTTTTGGGTCGCAGCGCAGATCTGGCTGGTCGTTGAGAATATCGCGAAGTGGTGTTTTCGTGTGTTTTTGCACGGGAACGCCTACTCTGCATTTCATTAGTGTTAGTTGTCGCTCTCATCCGTGGCAATGTTTTTTGCACCAGCTATCGCTGGAAAACTGGCGATATCGGCAGTTTGCACCAGCTTGAGGATAGGGCGATGAATCTATCGCCACTTTTGCGGCGCTAAAGTGCCGATAGATCGGCAATAAGTCCTTGAGAATATGCCCCACAATTTTTTCAAAGTCTAAATACATTTTCATCCACGTATGGTTTATAGACTCTACAATAGTTTGGGACTACACATGGAACTCACCCCACAGAGTTGTCTGATGGGCAATATTAAGCACCCGAAGGGTAGGAAGGTACGGTACAAGTTTCTACAATTGGCGTTAGTCTTAGCCTGACGGAGTGTTGTCATTACATGGATGCATTACATGGATGGGGCAAAGGGCACCTGAGATCGTACATTGGCGCAAAGATGTGCTGGAGTGAGCTCTGGCAGAAGAGACCCACATGCAGCTCACTAGGTGCAATGAAGGGGTGATGGGAAATCTAGCTGAGAGCTGAGTGCTATGCTACTGGACCTGAACCCGGATACGGTAGCGGCAGACAGTGATAACACGGACGAATGAGAGGGGGGGTCACGGGTTACACGGCAAGGGGTGGGGAGAACGACTTGTATGCATAAATACTGTAGAATGTAGAGCATAAGCACACTAAGCTTTGCCACCCGGGGTACAGTACTGGAGACCTAGGATCCCTGGAAGTGATTATTGATCTGTTATATGGATTAATGTGTATGCACTTTTACCTCGTGCACACTACTGACTGCTGATTTCTTTGTATGCTGTTTTATAAAACTGAAAATAAAGGTTTAAAAAAAATAGTTTGGAACAAAGGAAAAATTACCCTTTGGAACAAAGGTGTGTCATCCTAAAGTATGTACTGCGCTTTGGTACGTATGGGATATGCTTCACCATTCACAAAGTAAATGTTATCCTCGAGGCAAAATACTTTTCTGTGCCTCCATCTTCGCGCTCTATTGTGCCTGATCTACGGACAGTGACGTTATGTCACAAGTATGTACTTTATGACTGACTGAAGTGGTTCATTACTTGCATTTTTAAAAATGAAAATCCAAAATAGGCTAAAACAACTATTGTAGACATGTTTTTTTAGTTTGTTTAGTTCCAAATTAGAAAATTCCATTGAAAAATGTTTCAGAGATCCCATACATGAACAGTGTCAATGGATATCGGAGAGAATTGGGTGAAGCAGAAGTGCTTAAAGTAAACGGTTACTTATAAATATGTGTTTTAATATCTAACATCCTGCAGTGATGTTCACCAAGGTTCACAAAAACACACAAAAGGTAATGGGAAGAATGCTTGCCATTTATCTAACCACTGGCAATCGTTCGTGGGTAGCATCCCAGCCAATCTTTCTTTAGTTCACCATGCCACCTTAATTTGGGCCCAGCCATTTTCAAATCAGTCTTGACCCTGCTCTTCATGGGAACAGTCCAGCCCGAACTGCCAAGTCAGGTCATCCTTGAACCGGAACACAAGCAACCAACAACCAGTTTCGCTCTAGTTAGGGCTCAACAGCTGGGTACAGCTTGGTTCCAGTGACACAGTGAGCATGGGATCCACGTCTGGGCATACCCATGCAACTTAAGGCAGTACGTGAAAAACACAAAAGGTTGTTGCAGCGGAAACGTGGTAAGATAATTGTATTATTTACGCTTACTCCTTTCACTCTTCTAACTGTACTGGGCCCCTTATGATTAGACAATCTGCAGCATTCCCATGTACCACAGAGGCAATGGTCCTCTGATGAATCTTTCTCTGCTGATAGGAGGGGTGGAAATTAGGGTAACCAAACGCCACATTAGCTGTCCAATGAGGACCATTAATTGACAGCCAAATCACAAGTTTGAGATCAGATTTAGGTACACCACTTTCGGGACCATACTATAGAAATAAAGAATCACTACAGGAAGACCCAACCTCCTGAAGATGTTAAGTCAGACTCAAATCATACAAACCAAAAGTTCTGCTACCGCTACGCAAGACAAAAGAAGCCGAACTTGGTGTTCAGTAAAAGCTCGCTGATTTTCCCTACAACGCATTTAAATCATTGTAAAATAGCATAATTTCAGTGGAAGAATCAACAAGACTTAATGGTAGACTCAGACAAATTTATATTAAATTGGTTATTGTATTAAAGATTCGAAATTCATTGCAACAAGTATTCTTTTAAGAATGGCAGTTAAGAATATCACGGCTTGCATCAGAATAGTAACAATTTAGGCAAAGTTTAAAGAACTGGTACTCAAAGTACGGCCCTCCAGCGGCCCAGCAGACCTTTCCTTGTGGCCCGCTAATCATCTTCTGTGACCCCTTGTAAATCTGGAGAGAAAGCTGCTCCAGTTCATTACTGGCTAATTCTGTTAACCCAGAAACATTGTTATGTGATTCTGGACTTAGTTTCTATAGTTAGTTCAGCTTGTTTTATGAGC
The DNA here is from genome assembly GCA_963921515.1 of Calotriton arnoldi. Lineage (NCBI taxonomy): Eukaryota > Metazoa > Chordata > Amphibia > Caudata > Salamandridae > Calotriton > Calotriton arnoldi. The sequence continues at coordinate 815,602 of CAWUFW010006331.1, read as the reverse complement.
TGCTTTGTCCTGCTCATAGAACATGCAGAAATGACTATAGATACAAAGCCTAGAATCAGAGAGGCAAAAAAGATGTTGCAAAGGCACTTTTTTTGCTCTTTTGGTTAAGGGCTTTGTTTCTACAGCCATTTCTCCTTCTACTTTCACCAAGGCAGCCTTGCTCATTGGTTAAAGGTTAGATGAGAGTAATAGGAAATGTTATCGTGAGTATAATGGGACAGTGTCAGTGAGTGTGGGGGAGGGGTGGTAGACAGGTAGTTAAAAAGAAAAAAATATTCTGTAACTATTTTGATGTCCTTATAACCTACAGGTCCCGGAATATAAAATGTAATGCAAAACCCTTAAATGAAACATGAGTGCAAAGGAAACTGAGCTATGGAAATGCGTGGTTTTAATAGGAAAGTGCAGTTAGTCAATACGATCTCAACAGAATTCACATCTATATGTTTAACCAGAGGGTGGGTCGCTGAGTTGCATCCTAGTTGGACCACTGGGGAAAATGATATGCATATATAATGCTACGAGGTCCTTTTCTGTGACAACATTGTGAATATGCATGCAATTCATTAAATGTATTACACACAGTATGACCTAGCCTACACAAATTAAAAAATGTATAGGCTACACAAAGTGTAAGATAAACTGCTGCAAAATGTTCAAAAGGTTTTTGAATAAAACATTTCCTAGTTACATTTTGAAAAGGTACGTTTTTCTTTTCTGTCTCGATAATCTCCCCACCTACCCTGTCTCCTTGGGAATGCCACGACATCAATGCGTCCCTCAGGAACAACCCAGAGTGTACATTTTGGCCCCCGAGAAAATGTTTGTGAGTAACCATGGCTTAAAGGATGGTTATTTTTCAAAACAGTTTACAGAGTTACAAAGTCCCACTGCAATAAAGGGTGAAGGATAGTTTGGACGTCTTACAGCTCATTATCCTAAAAAAAATGGTAAAGGGTTCAGGGTTAGAGTCCATTAGGGGTGAGTCCATTAGCATAAGGCATAGAAATAAAAATGAATTGGTTTGGCAAAGAAACTTAGTTCATCTGCTACCAGCTGTAGCATTTAGCAAGGTAGTCCATAAGGAAAAGGTTAACATAAAAAAAATCGATCAGCATAGCATTCTGGTCCCAAAGCAAGAAAAATAAGAATGGCGTCCGTCACAAAACAAAAATCAATGGCATTGCCCCTCCTTTGGGATTTCTTCTTTTATAATGTCTCTAACAAAGTCCCGTCGATGTGGCATCACACCACCATCGAAAGACAGTCATGTGTTCTAATTCGCATTAATCATTTAGGATACTTGAAACATTGAGATGTTTTCCCATGCAAGTCATGAGAAACGATAGGTTCAAAAGTCCACATAGACCTAACAATGGTGAAAAGGAAATACAAAGTAACAATCTATAGCGACAGCTGAACTCCTGTTCCCACAGGAATAATTCACTGTGAACTTTGAAGAAACATTCAGGAATGTCAAGATCGGTACATGTATGGGAGAAATAAGCAACATTTCACTAGTCTTAAATAGGGCATTGTATTAAGTCAGGGGAAAGGTCAGCATTAAAGAGAAAGCATTTTCGATAGTCTTTAAGTTGCCATTACACATTTTAATTGAATTAAACTTCAAATCAATAGTAAATATAATGAAATGAATTAAATTCAAATAATGAATTTTATATTGAACTTTCACCAAATATTATTACATGGAGATAGCTAACGTTAGAAATACCCTACCACCACAATTGTTCTCAACATTCATATAAGTGCATATTTTTCTAAATTCCTTCTACAAAATCCGTTTTTCACTTTTCATAAACTATGGAATCTCTAGTATTATGCACAGTTTCAAGCTTGTACTTTATTTCTACACAGTTTTGCACTGACTTTTGTAAATGGTGCACTCTGGCAAAATTAGCATTAGCAACACTAGGCCACTCTATTAATATGACATCAATTCATCAGTATACGTTAATAAGCAAAATGTGCATAAGAAATTCTCATTAATACAACTCGTTTATATGTATTAGTATTACTTTATTTGTGTGTTTTCTTTATCTCACATTTAAAGCACGCTTTTACAGTGCTTCTGCTATACTTGTCTCAGTTTCATGTATCACTGTGTCTTAATGTGTGCAGCGTGTACTTTCAACTTTTCGTGTCTTTAATTTGTAAAAGTGTTGTGTATTATTTAGAAATTGTGCTGCATCAAGGTGATGTTAGGATTGCTTGCAATTTGTCTAATCACTGGCAATCGTTCGGGGTTGCATCCCAACCCATTGTTATTTTGCTCACCATGCCACCTCAGTTTGGACCCAGCCATATGCAAATCAGTCTTATTTATTTATTTTATGAGTTTTATATAGCGCTGGCTAGACCCGAAGGTATCAGAGCGCTTTACAAGAGTATCTACAGAAGTACAATAAATTACACAAAGCTACACAGTAAAAACAGGGGTTTAGGACATGAGAATACTCTAGGATGGCAAACGAAGACGCTAGGTGAGGCAACAAAAGCAGTGGGATAACAGTAAAAGCGGCAGAAAATAGGAGACAAGAACAATCAAAGGGGCAGGGGAAGGAAGAGGAGGGAACAGAAAGAAAGGGAAAGGAAGGCATATAAGGACGGGAAAGTGAGAGTGAAACAAAACGAAGAGGGAACCAGAGATAATAACAAGATCGACAACGAGGAGTAGGTCAGAGGAACAGGAGAGACGATAGAAAGGTCGCCCGGCTGGGACAGAGGAAGAGGTCAGAGATCGCTAAGATGGCGGATCAGGTACAAGGGAGTAAAAGAAGCAAGTCACAAAATGGCGGGGAGCACAAGGGTCCAAGTCAGAAAGTCAAGGGGAAAAAATTCCCAAAAACACCAAGAGCAAATTTTGCAGAGGGCAACCAGAGGGGGAAACGAGCCAGAGAGTCAGGAGGGAGGAAGGCAGTCGGCTCCAAAGTCACAGCCGCACCGTCCATGTGCAAAGGCTCACGGCAGCGGGGGCGGCAGTGTCCAATCAGGTGTCCATGGGTCAGGGAAGAATGACCACAGGCGCCAAGGCAGCAGTCCGCAGAACGGAAGGCAGCAAAGTCCAAAACAAAGTCTAAAGAAAACCGGCACGGTCACAGAAAGATGGGCTCAAATAGCCACGGAGAACGGTGCAGAGACTTCAAACCTCCGCTATGTCTCCAAATCGGCCCCGATGTCTAGCGAGGAGGCAAAGCAGGCAGCAAAGTTAAAAAAAAACGGAGGGGGCGCCTCTCCGACACGGTCGAGGAACGATGGGCTCAGACAGCCACGGAGAGCGGCGCCGGGACCTCTCACCTCCGCCATGCCCCCAAATCGGTCTAGATGTCCTGCGAGGAGGCAAAGCAGGCGGGCTGGCTGTAGGGAAGGGCAGCGGCAATCGGACCCAGAGACAGGAGGGGAGCCTCCGCCCGGCTCTTCAGCAGCCTTCCGGAGAGATCAAAGAGGCATCGGCTACGTAGCAAAGGTCTTGACCTTGCTCCTCCTTTTTGTGTATTTCATGTACCGCCCTGCAGTGACGTTTGGTGGACTTTGATCAAACATTGCGATATAGACAAAACAGGATTTTTTTAATCCTCCAAAGAAACTGCAATATACCCGTTCTAATGCTTTAGGGCCAGATAAATGTGGTTGCAAAAGCTACAAGAAGGGCAGCCACTATAAGCTTCTTTACTCACACCAATTATAGGTTATCATCTGGTACCAATTTATTTTACGAGCACCACAACTATGTGTCAGTCCACCTCAGCAAAGGGACCTTTCGCTAATCATACTCTGGAAGTATGGGAACCCACCCCTGTTATTCCGCTCCTTTTGTAGACCTCATCTCCATAAATAGCGCTATGTCCCCTGAAGACGAATGTCTGAGCTTACAAAGCCGCAGCACATTATAAATAATTACTTGTAAGCGCTTTTGCTTCCATGTTTGTATTACCTCGCCGAAGGTGCTCCGCTTACGTCTTCATCCCCTTAGCCCTTCTGCCTCTGTTAAAAGCTCCTTGGCACCATGGTACTCCAGGGCTTAGCCCCATGTAGTGGAAATGATACAGGGCCTCACTGCTGGAGGCAGTGGTGGAAGTGAAAGGACGCACAGCTGGGACTGAGAATGGGAAGTGAAGCAGGGACCTTAAGCTGAAGGTAGAGCTGGCTGGAAAGTGTTTAAGCCCTGCCAGCCAAGAGCTAGGCCGTGCCAGGCAATGACGCAGAGCCTCTCGACTTGGAGATTTAACTGCAGTGAGCAGCCTAACTTCCTGCCTGTGACATGTTTATTTACAGATTAAGGTCTGCGATGATGTTGATTGTAACCGAAAGCCTGCAATGGTTGTTTGACATGGCTAGCAACCAGACGGACGATGCACCCAGAGGCTTCCGAGCAATTACTAAGCTATGAAACATGAAAGGTTCTAGAGACTGAGCAGGTCCCTTATCTGATGGGCACTCAGTGCGTTTATGCAGGCATTCTTCCATCGAGGGTACACGGGCCTTGCACTGCTTCTGCTTTGATCCAAAATGTAGGTTGGTGTTTTGACAGTGCAGTTTCACACAGACCTATTGCTCATACAAAACGCAAACTTTGTTAGGTCTGGGTATTGACACCGCAGCTGTCAAACTCACCTATTGCTTTGGATCTGCCCTTTTCAGTGGTTCCCAAACTGTGCACCGTGGCTCCCTGGGGAGCCGTCAAACCTAGCCAGGGAAGCCGTGCACCAAGCATTTTAATGCATTTAATGTTGAAGGGGTTGTTGGCTTCAGTTAAACTAATTAGACTTAAACGCATAATGTCGATGATTTGTAAGTGACATGCCTAAAGCTGTGAAAAAAGTAGTGCTTAATTGATGGCATGTCGAAGGGGAGGACCTCCATATTTCACTGAATCCCCACATTCCAACACTCCCAAAGTAAGCGGAAGATGCCCGATTTATTTAGTTAGACTCGTTAATAGTTTCGTTTTTTCTCAAATGCATTTTACACCAATGCAAGTTATCAGGAAAAATACAGTTGTCCTGTCTATTAAACACATTAATTATTAAGTATTGACATTTGTACTTGAATCATAAGTACTTCCAGTACACATTTCTTTCAGTACACACACATTTGCAGACAGGCCTGCTCTCTCCTTGAGCACAGGGAAGTAAAACACCATATATGGCATAATGCCAACATTTGGAAGCAAGAAAGATGGACGTTTAAAAAAAAAAAATAGGATGAATTTATTTTACTTGCATTGATTTGGAGGCAATTTTAGGGAGGAGACAGCACAAATAAAGCTGTATGTGGTTTAAAAAATTATGACATAGGTAGAAGTGGAAGTGCATGCAAATATTCTTCAAGAACAGAAACACTTTGGCAATGGGGCCTACAGGCATAGGGGTGCTATCTAGCACTGTAAGTGGGATAAAGTTTGAGAGGGTACTCTAAAAAAGGCATGGGCAAAGAAGTGTAACTAGGAATATTTTATTAGAGGCGCCTCCTTAGTAATACGAAACACCCTGCATATATGATTCTAATACCTTCATCAACTTCATCCCAATTATTTTAAGGGAGAAAATGCAAGTACTCCCGAGGTCGGGTTTACATCAGCCCCACCCGCCCAAAAAAGTAACAGTGGGGAGCCACGAGCAATGGCCAATGGGTGAAGGGAGCCGCGGGTCGAAAAAGTTTGGGAACCCCTGCCTTATACCATTGGCTTTTGTAAACCTGCCTCTTTCAGCCATTGGCTGGAGAATGTCAGTAACAGCCAGTGGAGAACGTATCTCTTACCTTACGCCGTTGGCTGCTTGTGAGTATCTTTGCGCCTCCACTCCGAATGCTTGCAGTCAACTGCTTTGGTGGCTACTTTACAATAGCCCTCTACAACCTTTCTGCTGGCTCCCTACCTTGTTCCTCCTTCTATTGTGCCTTACTGTTGCCTGGCTAGACAAAGGCAACAGTAAAAGCTATGTTTACTGCGGGATGCTAAGTAGTGGAGGAGCAGTGTGGGGGTATTGCTTACTAGAGTGCTCTAGTTATAAGCATCAGTCAGTCCATTCCAAATACTGAGGTTGCTGCCTTCGGCTAGAAGAAGTTAACGGAGTAGTCCAAAGAGCGCACTGGGGCTTTCAAGTTGGTCTTTTGAGATACTGGTCCTCTACACCGGCATCTTCTGAGCATACATGGTCTCGAATGCTAGGGGTGAGTGAGTCCTATCTGCCCAAATGAGCACAGTAGGCAAAGGAACCTATAGCCTCGGTTTTGCTAGCAGGATCATTTCAAAGAGTGGCAGTGGATGGGAGTGATTGACTGAATAACTACCCTGTGCAAGGGACAGAAAGTCCAATGAAGTGGGACTTACACTTCAGCCCCACTTTTGCATCTACATCCATTTCATATTAGCTGTTTCATCAGAGTTGGCGCACCTCAGGTAATGAAATCAATGACAGCACTGGTCAGAAGTGAAGACCCTCTGATTTGGAAGCATCTGTTATTTGAGAGCAATACCACATCTTTGAGGTGAACAACCTAGAGTAATATGTATGTTTGGAGAGCAAATCAATTGTGTTGAGTGACCTGGTTATGCTTAGAAGAAAACAACGTAAATACATTTTTATGGCAAAAAATCTCTGCTACACAGGTACAAAATGAACTTTGTAGTTGAATAGTCTATTTTCGTGGGGCCTATGTCTAGGATGAATGCTTGTGAAGGATGGATTACCAGTAGCTAATGACTGTTTGTTGCTCCTTTGTTCCATCTTAGGGACACGGTTCCAAGATGTCCAAAACCTCTCTGTGGAGTTTGGTGTCCAAGATGCCACCCGAACGCTTCAACAGCCTATATCATGGGTTTCCCAGAAATATTCGCCACCTCCTAGCTGACTGGCTGGAGAACCAACCGTGGTAAGTGCTGCTTAGCTCACCGGTGTTATGGGAAGATGGTCATAGTGATGGCAATTGTGCAGATATTGTCCAGTTCGATCATACTCTTGTTAGCTACCTCAGATGGGTGAAAGGCTGATTCAGTGTGCAGACACAAAAACCCATGGGCCGAATGTGACATCGATTCCTGCGGCATTCGCTGAGCTAAATTCAGACTGACTTGAGAATTTGGGAATAGTGATGTGGTGAGAAGGCGATACTCAGTGTTATCCGGTGACACAGTGAGATTCAGTTAAAGTGAGGTGCAACTAAAAGCAAAACCCCATGAAGTGTGGAATAAGCAGAAAGTGAGACTTCTTTGATGTGTGGTTTGAAGTGAGCAAGGCAAACACTCACATTTTTCTTGTTTTCTGTAACCAGTCGCAAGCAGCGAAAAGAAGCTTATCGCCCTCTTGTAGAAGCGATGATAAATAAGGTAATTTCTCTTATTTTGGCGATGATTGGCGAAGTGTGGAATTTGAAGGTTTACAGCATGATCCACCTCTATGATCACCAACACCATGGATGCTCCATGATCTGTTATGGTTTGTGGCGCAAAGAAAATCATTTATCCCCGCAAAGGTCACGTTTGGTGCTTGATACAAGTACATCCTGCACTCAGGAAGTGCAGCAGGCTCCCATGATCCATCCCCGGTATTTTGCCCTTCTTCTACCGGAGTTACTGATGCAAGGAGCATGGGTAACTCCTGGAGAATGGGGCCAGAGTAGTGGAAGCTACAGAAATACTACAGATTATGGGATTTTAGAGACTGACATAGTGGAATACGTGCTGCTTCACTTTCCTACATGTTTTCTGCACTGTATTTCACCCTGAGGTATCAGCTGCTTTTAGCAAATGAAGTCTCTTGGTGCAGTGAATCCAATCTGTGTACACGCAGATCTCGTAACATTGATGGGACCCCTTAACACCGAATACCGTCCCTAGGTGGGTTACCAAAGCACTCGGAATTAGGTCCTTAGAGGAGATTTTGGTGGAAGTAGCATTTGATGCTGGAGGTTTCGTTTTCACGAAAAAACCTGCATGCCTTTTGAAGCCTGCCTCCCACCAAACGCCTTTAGGCTGGAGAGGGCTTTTAGGAAGAGAAGAGAGCACTGAACAAATTTAATGATACTACTACCTTTTTACATTTTTACCTTGTTGGTAGAATGTCAGAACAACATTGTACCACGTCCTGGCAGATCCATGATTTGTGTTTGTTTGTTATTGTGAAGAAACAAAATATACAACCAAGACCATCTCAGCTTGCATCACTCACCAGTTCTTAGCTCTAGTGGTGTACTGCAATGTCCTTATTTATCTTTCACTGCTGAAGAGCATCTTCTTTGCATTTAGAAGTCCCAAACAAAAAAGTTGCCACTTCTAAAGGACTGAATTCTGCAAACCTTCACTTCCTTCAGTTTTCCCAGTCTTAAGCCTCCTTATCCTCTTCGGAGGAAAACTAATGATTCAGGCCATCTAATTTTCCTAAAATTTACTGAATGAAAAAGGGCCAATAAATATCGTGGTTATGGTGCGGTAAGCTCTAAAATCGACATATCATGTCTCATTTGTACGTGGAACCTCTTATTCGGTTTTATTTATTGCATCGATAAACAACGATCCCCGGTGTATCGTTGTTTATCAGGTGGGCTACACAACATACAAATACCAACGCACTCTTGAGTAACCCTGGGCAAAGCACTACGCTACGCTCGCGTAGTTTGCGAAGTTTGCGCTACTTCGCACAACGCGAATTGCACGTAGCACAGTGCAAACACGCGTAGCGTAGCGTAGTGCAGCGGTCATTTTTTGCTTGCTCGCGGTCCTCAACGTCAAGTTGGCGACCGCGAGCAAGCAAAATGACATCCCAGCGAGACTTTTTCCTCGTTCGCGATCAGCAACATCAAGTTGCCGATCGCGAGCGTGGAAAATAAACCTCCCGGCGAGATTCTCAACGCGGGGAGGTCAGGTTTCTCATTTGGAGTGGTCGCGTATGCTCGCGACCGCTCGCGATGAGAAACTACCAGTCCGCGTTGAGAAAGCTGCCGCTCGAGTAAAAATCTACTCGAGCGGCAGTAAAAGACAGCTCGCACTGTGCAAGATGCCGTTTTCAATGATTGCACAGTGCGGACAAGCATCCGGCACTGTGCAATCATTGCGAACAGTGCACTACGCAGTTCGCGTAGTGCTACACGTAGCTCACGTAGTGCGAACTGCACTTTGCATAGCTTCGCGTAGCGCTACTTCGCGAACTACGCCCAGGCTTACTCTTGAGGCCCTGGTATTGGGGCCAGAAAAGCACAAAGCAGTAGGGTGGGAAGTCTTGGGACCTTCCAAGCTTCCAGCTAAAAATGTGCAAGTGTGAAGTGTTTTCGGGTTGTCTATGCAGGTGTATAGCTGTTGGGGGGGGGGCCGGGGTCCTTTAACCCTCCGCCTAACCGTGTCAGCTGTGCCAGTGCATCTTCTGTGGTTCTTGACAGACTTCCTGCTCTATAAGGTAAGCCTGTCCTTTTTAAAGATTTAGTATAGTGTTGGTGTACATAGGTGGTTGGTTTGCATGAGGTTAGTCACATTGCTGAGAGTGTTTCGGGTGATCTAATGTCAGGCTACAGGGTTGGTGATCTTTTTAAACTTGGAGTATTGGTTTCACTTTATTTTCCACATTGGTTTAAGCAAGTGGCCCTTAATTTGTCAACTTCATTGGGAATCAAAGGACGTGCGGGAGCACTGCAAGTCTGAAGTTTTTCACCCGGGCATTTCGCATTTTGAAAACTGGTTAAATGTCTGGGTTAAAATCCAGCCGAAAATGGAGAAATGCAGGAATTGGTGAGGAAGAACTTATTACTGTGTTACTCCCCATTAACTTGTAACCAGAAGTAATTCACGCCCCCTGGAATTACTGATGGTCGATATTGGTAATTCCAATGGGCGTTACGGGCCGATTACTGGCCCAGTTGTAATGGACCCCCTAAATAGGTAAGCCTCTCTGTGGTTGTTATTTCCATATGGCAGCTGTAGGAAGCTGGGACAAACTCTACCACCATGATGCAAAACTAGCTCCTAGTTAGGCAAACACTGTTTCTCTAAGACAGCCTCAACTACCCCTTAGCAGCAGAGGACCAAGACGGAAGGCAACTTCAGAGAATGTGTCTTAAGGGTTAAAAGTACCAGCACAAATCTTGTCGGGAACCACTCATTAGCTCTCTCAGACCAGTTTAGTAAAATCAAAGCTAAAAATAAGGCCAAAATGGCAAAAACTGGATCAGTCACTGGAAAGTTATAGCTTTTTTAAGTGACAGTCCCATTCCACATGGCTCCTCCATTCCACATGGATGGAAAACGGCCTTTACAACGCAGCTGGAAAGTTATAGCTTGTTTAAGTGACAGTCCCATTCCACATGGCTCCTCCATTCCACATGGATGGAAAACGGCCTTTACAACGCAGCCTGAGCCATGCGTGCCGTTTTCCCACAAGAGGAACCACGCTTGCCTTAACCACGCATATGCTTTAACCACGCAGTGCACAGTCTAGACGTGTGGAAGGGCGGGCACAGGAAGTGGAAGGATCGGGAGAGGAAGCTCCAGGATGCGGTCTGGTAAGTGGGGCTGGGGCTGGGTTTTGGGATGGGCAGGGGGGTAGTTTTTACAGTTGGGGGTAGTTTTTAGGGCTCGTGAGCGTTGGGTTGTTTTAGGAGTCAGGGCGGGGTGTCGGGGTAGTTTTCAGGGGTGGGGGTCAGTGTTTAGGGCTCAGGGCGGTGGGCTGGGGTTGGGGTAGTTTTTGGGACATGGGGGCCTAGATTTAGGGTTTATGGCGGGGGGAGTGAAAATTTACAGGGATGGGGCAGTTTTAGGGCTCAGGGTGAGGGGGCTGGTCGGGGACGTTTTTATGATGTGGGGGTGAGTTTTAGGGCTCAGGGAGGGGGTAAGGGACAGTGTTCAGGGCTGGGGGCAGTTCTAAGGCTCAGGGCGGGTGGGTCTGGGGTCGGGGTAGGTTTTAGGGCATGGGGGCCAAGATTTAGGGTTCAGGGTGGGGTGGGGGCAAGGGCCAGTTTTCATGGCTAGGGGCAGTTTTAGGGCTAATGGTGGGTGGGTCTGGGTAGTTTTTAATACGTGGGCCGGATTTTAGGACTCAGGGCGGGGGGGGTGGTGTGTGATCTGTACCATGCATATCCCTTAACCAATCATGCCTTTACCACAAAATTGCATGGTAAAGGCATGCGTGGGTAAGGCATGCGTGGTAAAGGAATGTGTTGTTTAGATGCATTCGTTGTGGGGGCCGCATTGTAGAGGCACATGTGGTTTAGCCATGTGTGCTTCTAGCATACAACCCACATGGACAGACACTGAAAGGTCCTGTGCAGTACTCACAAGTGGCCACTCGAGGCTTCTTCTCCCTCTAGTCTCACTGTACGACTTCCAGCTCGAGGCTGCCTCTAGCCTTTAGTCATGCCATAAGGGCTGTATGAGTCAGTCGTTTTGTGCAGGAAGGCACTGTTCAAAACTTCCAAATTTCACGGAGTTCTTGTGAGGTTTTCTCTGGCTTGCGTCTACACAGTGTACAGTCCCTCTGGCCTTTCGGAGGCTTCCTAAACAAGATAGAACCCCCTCCCTCCTCTTCTCTACTCCTAGACCAGTCCTTGGTGTTGTCTCCAAAGTCCTTGGGAGAGTCCACCTTCTGGATACCAGTTCACAATGAGTGTAAGGTAGCTTTCTCACTCACTTTCAAGTTACAAATACAAATCTCCACCGAGTCCAGTGCCAGACCAGCTACGACTGATCAAATGGTCTGCTTTACAAGAGTCCTTGGGTGTTCTTTGATGGTTGTCGGGTTGAGCCAACCAGGGGATCAGTCTTGAGACTGAACCTTTTGTAGAATAAAGCACACAAGGTCAGGGTGGGTAACATTCTCACCCACAGTACACAGAATCGATCCACTCTCAAGTCCAATACCACGCAAACCTGCATGGGTCTGTCTGTTTCTTCAGACTTCCAGCTGTGTTCCAGTCTGACATCAGTAGCTATCGAGTCCCACAAAACCTTCACCTCCCACTTCAGTGCATCTGTGTGTTTCCGAGGCTCTCACGTAAACAACAGGAGGCAGCAGCATGCCGGTGGTTAATTTGTAAAAAACAATAAGTGCCGGGACTCCTGTCAGGAGGCAGCTTGCACCAGCACAATTCTCCTGTTAGCGCTGCCTAAAACAGAACCAACTATTAACCATGAATGGGGAGAGGATATGGACTAATGGGCAGAGCTGCAGACTTCGGAGTTGGGGGACCAGGTTCGAGTTTCGGCGTCGGCTCAACATCCTGTGATTCTGGGCAAATCACTTAATTTCCTGTGCCTACAGAAAATGAGTGTGTCCTTAACTGGTGCTCGTGAAAAGTGCTCCAAATGGATAAGCGCAGGTGTTGATGATTGAGTGCTGATGCTGAGCACTGGAAACCACTGGCTCAAATTAAGCACTGCAGCATGCCTGCCTCCAGTCCAATTCAAAGCTTCACACAACACCAACAGATATAGCAGCTAGCAGACGTGGGTGAGGAACGCCCTATTGTAAGTCCCCACACCTACAATGTACCACCGCCTCCTCTTTACAGCAAGGATCTGGCAATCTCAATAGTCATATCAAGCTTTTTCAATGTTTACATTAGTAACATTAAAAATGTGGACCGCCCTTATTTTGCTCTAGGCTTTTGAACCTGGCAAGGGACTCCAGCTGCAGAAGTCTGAACCTGCTTAGGGATAGTCCACCCTAAGATGCAAACCCGGTAAAAGCTAGTTGTGATTACTCCAGGATTCTGCACTTGGCTGGTGGGGTAAGCTGTCCTAAATTGATTTGGAGGCGTTCCAGTATTTTTATCACCAAGAACAAGAAGTACAGATCTGAATTTATTAATATGTAATATGCTTTAATAGTCACAGGTCCCTGACTAATACTGGAGAGCCTTCTCGAGAGTCAAAATGTGATTATTAACCCCGATCATTTTATGAAAACTTTGCAATGAAAGTTCCCTCTACTCTGACAGAAGTAGCACATACATCCTCAGGTGGAAGTGTCAATTACTTAAATCTGGATTCATGTCTGAACTCAATCTGGAAATTATCTCAGCATAACCTGGTATGAAAGATGGGGCACAAACTTTGCAACGGAATGGAAATGTTTCAGCTTAAAAGTAATTTTTCTAATGATTCAGTGCACCCACATTGGACCTGTGGTTCTGGATTCATGGAGGGAGACTGGCTCAAATGGGCGAAGGAATTAAGGGCTGCCCCTTTTATCATCATTACAGATTTGGCTTCAGAATCCTTGTCAACTGAGTGTGCTCAAGTTTGTTTATGGGTCAAATCTATTTTATTAAATTCCAACGGTTGAGAGGAACTTTTGTTTGGCAGTTTTGGAGCGCTTTACATGAGCACCAGTTACATTACACAATGACACATTCCTTTTTGTTGTTTAGGCACGGGGAGATTAAGTGATTTGTCCAGAATCATATGATGTTGAACCGATGCTTAGACTCAGACCTGGCTCCACAGTTGGCAGCTCTGGCCATTACGCTATATTGTCTCCCACATCAAAGAATATTGCCTTGATAAACTGATTACTCCAAATTATTCCTAAGAGTTCCAACTGCCAGAGCAAAACCTTAAAGTAGATCATATTTATAGAGTAGGCATGCCCAAAAGGAAGCAAGTTCCAGCAGTGTCTCAGCACTGTCATTGGGAGAGTGTAAGCAAAGGGTCAAGGTCATCAAAGAGACAAAATAAGCTAGCACCAATACAAGCTGCAATAAATAGCCTCTCACGCCCCAGAGAAGAACCGCTCCCCAGCCCGCTTCCATCTGGGACATTCAGACCTTCCCGCCTCTCACATGCCAACACAGCAGTCTCATCCACTATACACCACAGTAATGCTCAGTTCGGTACGGGATCCAAGCCACTGAAAAAGGCTGTGGCCGTATGCACCTGGGGGAAAACATATTTCTTGTGATGCCACTCTACCGCAACTTCACCAAATAGATAGGTGATGCAGAAAATCCTCTATCACGTCTCCTTGGACATCCATTCATGCCAGTGTTTTGGCCTCAAGTCATGTAACAGCAACAATCTAGTGACTCCCAACTTTGTTTCTTGCAGCTTTGCCACCACCCTCATGAGTTAGTCTCTCAGACCAATAGACTTGATCACTGCCAGCACAGCAGTGCCAGGACTTGTTTAGTTCCTTTCCTATTTTTGAGGAGCCTAAAAGCCTTCACCACTATGTGTCCATCCTTGCTTGGGCATCCCCTACAATTCAGAGACCAAGTTCTGGAATTCAGTTTTGAGGGATTCTAAAAGGACCTCTGCCATGAACCACAGCACTCTGATGTGAGTGCCTCTCATCAGTTGCCCAAAACCTCATTCCTGTCCTACACAGTCCACACTGCCCACAGCCTCTGTCTCAAATGATTTCACCTTTCAGGTGGACATCTAGGTCTCTCACTGGGCCTGCCAGGCATTTTGCTCTGCTTTCCTCTATTCACTCTTTGTTCCATAACCAGCACCCTACTTGATAACCTTTTCAATTTATTTTCCACCTCCTTCAGGGCCCCTTGATGGTGCTGGTGTCATCCTTTGTCATTGTGCACTGCATTTATAGATCCAAGGAATGTCTATTCTTCATGCAATGAGGTGTAATCCTCTATAGACTGGGAGGCAGTGCCATCCTGGCTACCTTTGGCTGTCATTCTTCTGCACTCAAAAAATCACCCATTCCTTTCTGCTTAGCCGCCACTGTCCACAAAAAGTGTAAGTTTCTCAGGTGAGTAACAACCATTCCTAAGGGCTGCCTCAGTTCTGGTGTGGTTCCTCTGAATGACAAAGTTACAGGTCTCAAGCAGTTAGCTGCCTCTATGCCTCTTCCCAGTGAAGGACCGGTTATACCCATGACAAAAAGAAAGATCTTCCTGGAGTCATTCTGAAGTCATCTGATGACTTCAGCTTGGCAAATTTCTGTAGCAATCCGGTGAAGACAACTCAAATCATATTGAAGTATGTGGCTAGGTTGAAAAATGTTAATGAGACGATGCCAGAGTCAGCAGAAAAACTATTCCAGTATGGGTTTCTGATTACTTCAATTGGAAATGTGTGATGATTGCTTACAACTTTAAGAATAGTCTCAAAAAACTTTAGGATGCGTGCAGATTACTACAGAAGGATATTAGGACAACAGGAAGAGGAGTATGCGTTACACTTGGATGACATCATGACAATGTAAGGATGAGTGCAGACTGCTCCAGGATCATTTTATGAAAATGTTGGGATGAGAGCAGAATACTCCATGATGACCCTGTCACAAGTCCACGATGAGTGTAGATTATGTCATGATGATTCTGTGACACATAGGAGAAGAGTGTAGGTTGTGCTGCAATGATTATACGACAACTTCAGGATCAGTGTGGTTACTCTGCGATGATAATATGACAGCTTCAGGACGAGTGAGGATTAACCCTTGCTGATTCAATTTCAACTTTAGGATAGATCTGAACTACTGTACAACTGCTCAAGAGTTTTTTCAGGGGATTGTCAGTGATGGCTGACTGTTTTAGCTCCATGGCATGGCAACCACTATTAACAAGAAGTGGCTAAGCCAATAGGTATCGCTTATAAGAACTATTGGATTTGAAATTGTTTTTTTAGCCGTACTGTAGAGCATTGTGGCTGCTATGCAGCATGACTAAAAAACAATAAATAAATAATACCGCCTCAGCATTTTACAGGTGCGCGCATGCGTTCAACATGAACAAATGCGCCTACAAAAGGCCATTTATATTTATTTGCTGATCCAAGATGGATCAGTAAATTAAAAAATAGGGCAAAAAAGAAATGTAGACCAAAGCATTTTTAAAAAAATGAAAACAGATGAGCTGGAGCAGGTGGTGAAGGAGGTAGCCAGTGAAGCAACACGGTGGGCAGGAGGGGTGAATGGACACGGCTGGCCATGGAGGTGTGGGGGTGAAGCAGCACTGCTTACAGGGGAGAAGCAACATGAGGGATAGAACATGGGCAAGAGAGCAACATGGAGCGCGGGCAAGAGAGAGCAGCACAAGTGCGAGGAACAAAAAGAAGCTTATGGGCGCGAGGGGGAGATTAGCGCGTAAGGGAGACTGCTGAAAAACACATGCATTTCCATGGAATGTTAAACAAAAAGAAAAACGTAGTACCCTAAAAGCAAGCAGAGGAAACTTAGAAGCCCGCCAATCAAAGAATTTGCAAAGGGGATATGCTCCATGGGAGGGACAAACACAAGATTGACCGGGTGAAACAAGGAAATTCATCCACTAGAAAGCAAGTAAATAACCGTGACAGTTACTCCAGCCAATGGTAAGCAGCGGGCGGGCTTCAAGCCCCTGTATGTTGTTGGTAGGCCTACAATATGTCTTTTGCAACCAGACAGCTTGCGGTGTCTTGTAGGCCCTGCGTAAAAAAGCCTTCCTGTTAAATAGTTCTTAAAAGTTCTGTTTTCTTCTGTTTTTGAGCTCACCAGCTAGATGTTTGACCCTGGACCTGTATCTTTCCAGAGTAGCAGGAATCTCACTAATCGAAGTTACTGCTCAGAACAAAGGTGCTCATTTTATGTGTTTCAGATTCAAAGTGTCTTGCAGACACCCACAAATCTATGCAGCAGGTATTCAGCCACTATCCTAGTAACTTGCTAGACATCCATGACAACGCACCACATTTAGTTGAGAGACTGCTGATTTGTTTTTGCAGTAAGTAACAAGCAATACTATAGTTTTCACTCGCCTAAAACTTTATATGACTTCAATGCTATCTAATAAAAAACGAATTCCTCACAATTATTTTTTTCTAATTCCGCCTCTTAAGTATTCCCAAATGGTGGCATGTGTGGCCAGGGCAAACCGATCAGAGTATCTAGGAAGTTTATTTTGCCTTTACAGAAACGTTTCCCCCTAGAAAGATACCCGTTTTCAACACCAGATTTCATAACATACAAAAAAGCCCATTTCTTTTTAAAAAGTGAATACCTCTAATGTGCCTGAATAGCTTTCCCTAAGTACTCACACCATGCTAACAGTACTGCCTGGGTTACTGTACCTTCCCCAAGCCAGTAAACACTAGACACATATACAATTTTATTTCACCGAATACATGTAATTTTTGTGAAAAATACCTAAAATAGCATTGGCTGGTATGTTACTGTAAAATTACTTGCAATACACACCTTGTACACAAAAGATAACATCTGTAAAATGGTTTGAGAAAAAAATATCTCAAATTTTCTACTCAAACCCCTCTCCTCTGTGCACAAATCAAACAAAAGTTTGCAATAAACAAAATAGCAAACATTTAGCTGCTTTTGCTTAACACAACATTTCCTGAATTATGCGAGGTAATTTTGACGAAATGGAAATTTTACCCGGGCTTACTATCCACCAACCTAATAAACTTGCATGGACTGTTATTGGTTTTCCAATTTTAGCTATTTATGCTCTCATTCGCGATATATTAAACTAATTTGTCTTGTGAGAGTTTAATAGGCAGAGACGCTGAAATTATGCTATTCTCCTATCTCCACATAATTTCCTATACCTTATCTATGAAAACCACCATTTGTGTGAATTCACATACCTCCTTCCACTAAAGATCACACCTCACTCCTGGTAAATTAATCTATCGCATAGAAACTGTTATAAATTCATGGAATTATTTCCTTCAGGGCACAAGTTCTGAGTGACATCTTATAGACAACGAGAGCGAAACCCAATCTGTCCATGATGTCACTCAGAACCCTGAGGTAAAACACATACCCTTTATTTAATTTTTATAATATAATATAATATTATATATTAAACCGATTTGTCTTGTGAGAGTTTAATAGGCAGAGACGCTGAAATTATGCGATTCTCCTATGTATCATAATTTTAATGTAATTTAATATATTGAAAAGACTTGCATTTTAAATGTAAAATACATTTTTTAATGATGTATCATTTTTTCTAAATTTAAAATAAATATATACAATTATTTTACAATAATATTTGAAGTAATATTTTACAAATTCTTTTCAAGTTTAATAAACTTGTTTAGTCTCCCTAAACTTTGCCATATGTAAACTTTGCAGTTGAGACGAAGATCTCTCTATGGTAAAGTATAAGGAAACGTTTAAGCGTTTATGAAACTTTCACCAAAAATAATGTTTAATATTAATATAAATTAATGTTATATAATTATTTTAAATGTAGAAAAAATATAAAATGTGGTACAGAACAGTAAGTTATTTCTACTTAAATAATTTTATTATATTAAATGAAATAAATAATTACATTAACTACTGTTTTGGGTCCTTTTTGGCATTAGTACCTATAGAAGTGCAGTTTGTGAATAGGAGTGGTCTTACTCTTATGAAGTTGGGTGCATGTCCCTTCCTATATCCCTCCATAGCTGTCCCTTAACCCCTCCTTACTCCTTCCTAACCCCCTCCCTTTTAGTCATAAATATTACTAATTTTACAGCCATTCCCTCCATCCCGCCAACATTTACTACTGAAACATATACTTACATGTGCGAAGACTTCACAGTCGGGCGGAGATCTCCACACTGCAAAAGCTAGGTTGGACGGAGGTGTAGGCCTCAGCACGTCATTTGTGATTAGCATTTTGCAGTATATCTGTAATACTACAAATGTACTACAAAGTGCAGTGTGTGAATAGGCCCCTGAGACTGTTATTAAACTGGCCTTTGGCACCCCTCTGCACTTTTTTGGACCGATGGTGAGAACTGTTTGTTACGAAGCAGTAATGTATACATATCACACCAGACAGGTTGCTGTGCAGTCAATCATCACAAAGTTTACTCCAAGAAGTCATCATTACACAGGAGCCGCTAAGCACCATCCTTTGCCGTCCCCAACAACGGTCTCCTGTTGCATTCTCCACATGAGCTCCACTCTAGAATCCACAAGCTCGTGCAGAGAATACCACACACCTCCTTGTTTGCATAACAAAATATACATGAATTATCAAAACGAATAATCCTTGCCTTATTGTAATGAATAATCCCTTAACTTTGCAGGCATACATCAAGTGCGAACGCTCTTCCTCACTCCAAGATGTTCCATACTTCCACTCATCGATCTCGCATCAGAATCCATCGGAACATCCAAAACACATTACTGTCATCCAAAACCGTTCGTTTCCCTTTCTTTATGGCACAACTTATCTTCCAACACCTCCTCTTGCTGGTTGCAATTGTTATACAAAGATACTCTAGATAAGTTCCATACAGTTCCATCCTGGACTCTCACAGCATTCTTGAAACACTCAATTACCTTCACAGGATCAGACCATTTAGATGTCCCTTTACTGACATCTACAGCACTCTTCACTCTCATCAGGTCACCAACTACTACCAACCGTTTACTAGGCGTACCTTTTTTTTCGTCCATCATCTTTTTCATACGCTCCTTGTATTCTTCCACGGCTTTCCTAATCCTCTTGTAATCCACCTATTATTCTTCAACCACCATGGAACTAACTTTCAACTAGCTTTCCTCCCTCTCAGTAATTCAAATGGGGACACCAATGACACAGAATTAGGTGTTGTTCTATATGTCAACAACGTGGCTTGCAAAACTTTCCTTCAATGAAGTCTCCCTTTTATAGTCACCTAGTTAGACTCTTTAATTACTCTATTAAATCTTTCTACTTGCCCAATATCCTCTCGGTGGAATAGCAATATTCATTTGTGCTGTATACCACATGTAGAGAAAAACTGTTCCCTCTGTCTACTAATGAACTAGGGCTCATTGTCTGAAACAATGATCTTTGGGATACCTTCTCTACAAAATAACTCATCCAAAAATTCCACAATTACCTCAGTAGTCACTGTACCAACCATTCTGACTTCTGGCCATTTTGAAAAATTATCTACTACCACTATACCGTAGCATTTTTGTTTAGAAATGACAAAAATAGAACCAATAATATCCACACTCAATTTTTCCGTCTGGTAATAGATATCCCACAATGTCCTTCATGACCAAATGGTATCAGTTTAGTTCGTAAGCTGAAGAGAGGTATAACTTTATCCCCCCTCAACATTAGACCATTCTCTTCACCCAGTTTCTCACATACTTTATGAAAACCTTTCAGTTCACCAATAACTTCCTTCTCTCCCGGCCAGCCAACAAGAACATATCCTCGAACTTCCAATAATACTTTGTCATTTTTAGTTTAATTAGTCCATTCCTCCTCTGATATTACACTCAAACCAACCTCCACTTCCCCAAATCAATAACATCAGCAAAGGTATATGCCACTTGGCATTCAATCTCTTCCTCAGAATCTTCAAACTTCTCCACTACAGGCAGTCTAGACATGCAATCAGCATGTACATTGTTACATCCTGGAACATACTCCATCTTATATTGAAACGATTGCAGTTTGGACGCAAGTCTAGCTAATTTTGTCGTCATCGATCTCCCCCCACCTGACGACAACATATTAATTAACAGTTTCTGGTCCGTCCTTATGGCAAATTTGGCCCCCACAGAAACATTCTATAATGCTTAGCTACCCACACACACAAGCCAATAGCTCTTTCTCAATGACAAAATAATGCCTCTCTGGTTCCCTCAATGTTCTTGAAACATATGATACAATCCATTCTCTTTTCACATCACGTTGCACCAACACCACTCCTAATCCACAATTGCTGGCATCCACCCCTATTATGCATTTCTTCCCAACTTCAAAACGTTTCAAACATGGAGCATTTATAATTTCTTTCTTCAAAGATTCAAATGTTTCATCCTGTAAATTTCTCCAAACAATTTTCTTTTTTTGTATTGCTCTCAGGGATTTAAACCTTAGTTGCATAGTTGTGAATAAATTTGGCATAGAATTCTGTTAATCCTAAGAAGGGCAACAACTGCTCTTTAGAAAGAGGTTTAGTAGCATTCATAATGGCTGACACATGACACTTTGGTCTTATACCAGAATCTGAGATCGTATGACCTAAGTATTCAACTTCTTGTTTCCGAAATTTACATTTTGACAACTTCAGAGTCAAACCTTTCTCTAGAAGGGCTTGCAACACATTCTTCAAATTATTATAATGTTCTACTGCAATACTGCCAAAAACTAATATGTCTTCTTGAAACGCCAAAGCTCCCGAAATGCCTCCCACTGTAGCTCTCATTAGTCTTGGAAATACTAAAGCTGCACTGGCCAATCCAAAAGGCATTCTGCAGTAGCGAAACATTCCCCATGGCGCAACAAAAGACACCACCTTATGATAGGCATTTGTTAAATCTAAAGTAGAGAAAACTGTTGCACCCACCAATGTTGATATCTCATGAAGATTGGGTAACAGATGGGATCCACCCAAATCTCCTCATTTAAACTTTCCAGGTCAATACATAATTATAATTCACATGAAGTTTTGATCGAAATCGCTACAGGTGACACCCAAGAAGATGACTCCACTGGTTCTGTTATCTCTTGCTTACACAAATCACTCAATAATTCTTTACGTTTGTTTCTATATGTGAGTGGAACAATCCTCACTCAATGTCTAACTGGAATGGCATTTGCCTTCAGAATTATCCGGTGTTTAAAGCCCTTAAACTCACCCAGCTTATCACTGAACACATTACTAAAAGTAAGTTTCAATTCTTCCTCAAAATCCACAGGGTGATCCACGGTATCACCAGTTACAGTAGAATTAACCACCTAAACAAGAGGATTAGCCCTGGGATCTAACCTGATTTCCATTTTTTCTTGATGTGGCCAACCCAATAGGGACTGTCCATGATCCGCCACACATACCTTACCACGAGTGCATCTTCCAGAAAACTCCAGATCTGCCCAAAAATAGCCTAACAAATGTATCTTGTGCCCCTAAACCCACCAGGTGATACATCAGGAAGTTGCAGAGCCTTATTTCCACAAATACTCTGTCCAGCATCCTTGCTGAGTATAGTATACCATGCACAAGAATCAACATACACAACTGTGGGTTTTCCATCGATATTAATAGTACACAGAGTAAAACTCCTGTTCCTGTTGTCCATTCCTTCATCTCCAACACTCAAAATGACATTAGGATCATGCTCCACTTCTGATAAAAACTCATTATATTCATCACTGTTATCTAATAAAAACTCATTATATCATCACTGATTGCTCAACTTCTCGACCACTGAAAGTCAAGAGACCAATGGGAGTAACATGGTGATCCAACTGGAGTGCACTAGTACTTCTGGGTGCAGGACACTAGTGACAAACGACTGTGCCCACAATAACCACTCACTGCCCAAGAACCCGAACAGAAATGTGCACATGTAAAATTGTTACCTGTTAATTACAAATCTGTATGATTATGACAAATTAATGTCATTTTTTTCTTCCTTGTAAGACAAGTTCAGTACTTGTTGGTTAATAGTATTTTGATAAGTAGCTGTTTAACATGTTTTTATAAAAACATTTGGACACATTTTGTGTCCATACCTCTGTATTTTACAGTTAGGGGCAGGTGAAGGGTCACACTTTACCGGCAAACTTCACCCTTCAAAAACGCAGCAGAAGATTAACAATTTAGGGCCTCATTACAATGTTGGTCGGAAAGCCTACGAATGACATTTGAAATTTCCTAAACTGTGTCGGAACCCATGTTTCCGACGGACTCGGAAACATTTCCGACTGACTGATTACGATAGAAGGTAACCCTTCGGTCTTTTCAACCCGGTTCCGACCAGCATTCGGAGACTCCGAGTCGGTCGAAGCCGAATCGTACAGGTCTATGGACCCCATTTCCGACCGATGTATTACAATGTTGGATTCTGACAGCCTTTCCAAATCGGTCTGTCCGACACGAAAAGGCTGTCGGAAACTGACTTTGGGGCCCGTAGCAGGCCCCCCTTCACCTGTAGGCCTCCGGTTGGGGCCCGTGGGGATACCCATGGGACCCCTCTTTACAACCATGCACAGTGTGGCAGGCACCATGGGGTGCCCGCCACAGGGTGCAAGGTTTTCCGGACCCACCCCTTTTTTCAATGGGAGCCTGCGTTGACAGTCGGAACACAGGCTCCCATTGAAGTCAATGGGAGTCCAACAGAACGGTGTTCGGAAACATCGTAATCGGTCGGTCGGACTCCCCGAACCTGAGTCGGTCGGAAACCATTCCGACAAGGAGTCGGTCGGAATGCTTTCTGACCGACATCGTAATGAGGCCCCTAGTCTAACTTCTCTAAGCAAAATGTGGCCTGCCTGGCTCTGCACTCTGCAATTGCTAGTCACATGATTTCACGCTCGTTGGCATTCCATAGTATGAAATGGATATGAATGGTGCAAAGTCCAAGTTCTCAGGGAGGACTGTGGGGTTTTGCTAAGAGAAAAGAACTTTATCAAGAGGGAAATAGGGAAATGAAGGCTTATGAGGCAGTGTAATTTGTTGCTGTACTAGATCTCTGAGTGGGGATTTGCTGGCATGGGAATTATGTGGGTAATAGCTGCCAAGCAGCAGCAAACCACGATCTGCCTCTCACAGACTCTATTTGCATCAAGAATGTTTATTGCCACAATGGGCCATTGAAGATGCAGCTTTATTTATGTGTGTACTTGGTGAACCTTTAACACATAAGAAATACTTGAAGCTACAAGTTGCTCAGATTTATAACCTCTCACAACCCTAGTTAAAATATGAAGATAACCAGATAATACATAAGGTTGCATAATTTGCCTTTCCCTGACACATAATTTTATATGCACTTGATGACTAAATCCAGTACTCTTGTCTACAATACCAAACATTGACCAGTATTTATATTATGTAGTGATTAGTTTAGAACTGGATGCTTGCCCATTGCTATCATAAATCAAATTTATAAATAAAAAACAATAAAATATTAACTTTACACACAGATTTCTGAAGCACATTTCACTGTTATTTCTGTATAGCTGAAAACATATGTAATATCTAAATGATTTTCATTGTGCAGTAATCAGAAAACAATTCTGAAATCATCCAAAAACGTTCAACCTTTTCTAACAAAAGCGAAGCCAAAATGATGGGCATGCTCTTGCTCTAATTACCAAATCATCTTTATCTTCAAATCACCAGGCAGCATTTCACCTTGTTTAGTTCTTGTGAAGTCTTGAGATAGTCATTTTGAAATCATCCTTAAAAAAAATCAAAAGCAAGCCCAACTTGTGCAGCAGTCAGATACTCCTTTTAAAGTCATTGTCAAATCATCAGGAATACTAATGTCTTGTGCAGCAATCAGATACTCTTTTTCGAGGCATCTTAAAGTCATCAAGCATGGTTTCTAATTTTTTCTGATTATTTTAAGAGCTTGAAAATGTCTGATGGTGAGAAAATGACTTCTAATGCTGTCAATCAATCAGTCAATCAATAACTTTATTTGATTATTCACTGATGAGCATGCAAGCGCACAGTTAAAAATAAAGTAAGAAGCAGCTATACGTTACAAGACATAGTCCATTAACAATTACATTAAAATAGAATTTTAAAAATGTGGATTTTAAGGTGCACAGTACTAAATATCATCCGTGGGTGATAAGACTTTAAAAGGTCATAGATTTACAATATTGTATTGCAGACTTTAAAAAGTTCCCCACAGAATAGCAGAGAGCTGGATTACCCAGCATTTTCAAAAAAATAAAATGCAGGTTTGCACTTAAAGAATCCATGTTTTAAGTACTGGTAATAAATAGCGTGATGTAAAACAGTTATAAAATTTACAAAAGAAAACAAAGTGCATTAAGGTCTGAAGTTTCATCACAAGGGCAGGTCGGTATTGTTCAAGTCATATTGGCCCTAGTGAAAACAAAGATGATCTCTTATGCTACCCAAGCGAAATCTGATCAATAGTGATCTTTTCCCAGGAGTTGTTAACCAGGCTAGGTAGGGCTCTGTGCCAGTAGTTGTTTTTAAAATGTCTCTGTTCTCATAAGATTATTTTTTCAATGGTTTCTCCTCTCTATTCACATGTATATAATCCATATTCATAATTTTAATCCTTTGCTTTTCACCCTTGTTTATCTGTTCTGGCAGCATATACAATTCAGGGCTGCAGATGGCTTCAGCAATCCACTTGATGTGTCTGAGCCAAGGAATCTTATGACCCAGATCACACGCAAGGCAGTCTGCAATGATCTCTCTAATAATAAGGCATGGTTGTTTCCGCATATGGATAGCCAAAGAAGTGTTGGTGCCAACTTTACATAATCTACTGCGTATGTGAGGCCTCATTCTTCATGGAGGAAGTAATAAGAGCTACAACGCAGCAGGCCTAATAAATGCCTGCAAAAGCGATTTTTTTTCCAACTGTAGCTGTATAACATCACGGTACCTTCAAATTGCCCCTCCATAGGTCAATAATAGCATACACCCATATTTTTGTGGAGGGTTAAAATAAGCTTGCTCCCAATGCTCTTAGCAAAATTAAACTAAACCCCAAATTGAACCTGAGGAGCCTATTTGAGAGGGTGACTAACAAATGAATGAGTTAAATAGGACCCCTGGATAAGGAAAATGGGTTGACCTTCTCTATACACTTGCCCATGATGGTAATTGGTATTATCCTACTTGATATTGGGCCACACACCATACAATGCGTTTTAGAAATGTTTGTTTTCATGGTCCAGGTTATCCGTGAATTTGACAATATATTGATCCTTCAATCCATTAGCAGTTTGTGACAATAAAGCAGTGTCATCTGCATAAAGCCGGGATGGTGGTAGAACCAACCTTGGGAATATCCTTCCCTGTTAAAAGCAGGAAGGCATTTAAACTGTTTATATATAAAAGAAAGAAAATAGGGGCCAAGACAGCCTTGGCGCACACCCCGGTCCAGTCAAAAGGGCTCTATACTACACCATTCTGGGATGCTGAGATCCCAGAAAGTCCCCCAAGTCCTTGGCCAAACCAATATATGATAGGATACTCTAGAGCTTTGACCCATTAACCTGGACAGAGACGCTAGTGAGATCCATAAGGCAGAGATAAAGTGTCCCCCCGGCTACTGTACACTTATTGATAATCAGGTGTACATTTTAACACTGCTCTTGTGTACCAAGCCCTTCCCTGAAGTGATATTGAACCACAGTTAAGGCCTTGGAACTATTTGCCCATGCTACAATCCTATGCAAAATTATGGAGCCAACAATGTTGTCAGTAGAATCTAGCTTGGAGATTGGCTTGCCTATTACCCTTTTTAAACACAGGGGCGATAACAATTTCTGCTAATTTTTTATAATGCAGTTAATCAATGTGAAATGTGTTGTACTAGTGCTATATTATTTCTAGTTGTTGAAATTCTGAGGAATAGATCCTACTTAGCCATGAAATGTTTCAATATTGTTATAGGGGGTGATTTTAATGCGACGATAGGTACTAGTCCCACCATCTTTGACCCATTTGAAATTAAGCAAAGGATGCCCTATCACTCCAAGATGGATAGCAGGGGGGTTTAGTCCGAGAAAAAACAATTGGCTTTTGAGTCCAGTGAGAGTCAATGACTCTGAGATGGTTTCTAAAGTAACCTTGTTTGACCTGGGTAGAGAGGCATCCCCAGAGTTCGGTGTTAGGCCATACTTCAGCCCTGCTGGAATTGGGACCACAGCCATTGAATGGGTGACATTGGTCCCCTCTAACTCGTTTCCTGGCTCATCCACAGTCCACCCTAGGGCTACTCCCGATCGTCATTGTCACGGCTATACAGCAAATCTCCTTGTAGTGCACTTCACCACTATACCCTCAGTCCTCCGGCAGGAGCAATTTTCACTCCTTTCACTCAGGGGTCTGGCCGAATTGGGATAGGCTACCTCTCCTCCAGTATGAAATGCAACTTCATGTCACAACAGGCCTCACAGAAAGGGTGCGGCTGGCCTCAGTACAGCCTTTATCGTTGTCTAGATCCACAAATAATAGATCTAGCATGGGCATTGGACTGTTAAGGTTAACAAACTGGGCCACGTTTTGGGGCTCCAGTGCGGCTACTTAAGCCAAAAAACTGAAGTTCGTCCAGAGCATCATCTGAATGAGACCATCGTAATGTTCGATCAGCCATACATGGTTATTCAGGCTGAAATATTTTGTTTTTTAAGTGTTTGTTTTTTATTATTAGATGACCTACTCACATTTCCACTTTAGCCTTTGTTTTTCTTCAGTGCATTTCAAAGTTTTTTTTTTAATGTAAGCTAAAATATTACTACCTTACTTGCGAATAACTACACTTTAACCTTTGTTTTTTTCAGTGTATATGTATATACACTCACACATTCAGATTCTTTTATTTCAAAGATCAGATTAGCTTCCATATTATGGTGAACTTGAACAAATATAAAATATCTTATAAAATACATTAGATTAGAAAAGGTACCAAAAAGTACAGTAAAAATTATTAACACTTTATTTACAGGAAATGTATGCCACATAACAATACAAAATAATAAGGTGGAAATGTGACTGGTTACCTAAGATTTATGTCATTCTGTACAACTGGAGTAATGCAGAGTCTCCACACTTCACTCCAAGAGGTAGTCATAGATAAAGAGCTGCAGCTTTAACCTATTAATAAACAATTAATGACTATCTTCCTTGTAAGACTAGTATTACACAGACACAACTTCTAAAATAAATAGAGTTGTGTTTTTTACCACTTAAAATGTTTCCAAAAGAGACTGTACAGTAGTATACTTGCATTTTTAACAGTCCATAAAATTTGTAAACATTTTATTGTGGTACATAAACCTTAATAGAGTTGTTTACAATATAGGTCTCGGCTTTTCCAATGTTTTTAACAACACATTGCATGGCTGCTGTTCCGCATGGCTAAAAGTTTGTGGCGTAGAGGAGAGTGGTGTGGAGTAGCATGGACTAGCATAGAGTGGCATAGAGTGTCGTAGAGTGGAGTGTTACAGCGTCGTAGAATGCAGTGGCATAGATTAGAGTGGAGCAGAGTAGACTAGAGTGGCGTAGAGTGCAGTGGTGCAGAGGAGAGTGGTGTAGAGTGGAGTGCTGCAGAGTGTAGTGGCCTAGAGTGATGCAGAGTAGAGTGGCGTAGACTGTAGTAGAGGCATAGAGTGCATTGGCATAGAGTGGTGCAGAGTATAGTGTTGTGACCATAGAGTGCAGTGGTGTAGAGTAGAGTGGCATAGAGTGCAGTGGCATAGTGTCGAGTGGTGTGGCATAGAGTACAGTGGTGCAGAGTAGAATAGAGTGGCATAGAGTGTAGTGACGTAGAGTGCAATGGTGTAGAGCAGAGTGGCGTAAAGTGCAGTGGCGTAGATTAGAGTGTTGCAGAGTAGAGTACAATGGTGCAGAGCAGAGTGCAGTGGCATAGAGTGGTGCCAAGTGGGGTAGAGGGCAGTGGCATAGAGTAGAGTGCAGTAGTGTGGAGTGGCGTGCTGTAGAGTACAATGCAATGGCGTAGAGGGGTGCAGAGAAGAGTACACTGGCATGGAGTGCAAAGATGCAGAGTAGAGTGTCGTACAGTGCAGTGTTGTAGAATATAGTGGCATAGAGTGCAGTAGCATAGTGTAGAGTGACAGAGTACAGGGGTAGAGTCCAGTTGTATAGAGTGCAATGGTGTAGAGTTGTGTAAAGTGCAGTGGCGTAGAGTGTTGCAGAGTTGAGTATAGTAGCATAGAGTGCAGTGGTGCAGAGTAGATTGGCATAGAGTGCAGTGGCATAGAGTTCATTGGTTTTGAGTAGAGTGGTGTAGAGTGCCTTGGCCTAGATGGCAGTGGCATAGAGTAGAACACAGTGACGTAGAGTGCAGTGCGTTAAGTTTAGTGGCACAACGTAGGGAGTAAGTGGCGTGGAGTGGAGCAGAGTGCAGTACCATAGAGTGGATCGTCTCAGAGTAGAGTGAATTGGTGTTGAGTCGTGCAGGGTATGGTGGAGTGGTGCAGGGTAGAGTGCAGTGTGTAGAGTGGCGTAGAGTGCAGTGGTGCGAAGTAGATTCAAGTGGCGCAGAATGTACTGGTGTGGAGTGGTTTAGTGTAGAGTGCATTGGCGTAGAGTGCATTGTTGTAGAGTGTATTGATGTAGAGTGCAGTGGCATAGAGTGAAGTGTGGCAGAGTAGTGTGGCCTGCAGTAGAGCGATGCAGAGTAGAGTGGAGTCGCGTAGAGTGGAGTCGTTCAGAGTAGAGTGGAGTGGCGTAAAGAGCAGTGGTGAAAGTGCAGTGGTGCAGAGTGGCGTAGAGTGGATTGGCATAAAGTAGAGTGGAGCACAGTAGAGTAGAGAGCCATAGAGTGAAGTGGCATGCATTCCTAATTCTGATATAATCTGAAATGTCTGCACAGTTCATTACATACATTTGAATTTTGCTGTGTGCTGGAAAGAAAGCCTTTCCTTTCACACCCGCAGACTGTCAGATAACTCCTCTCACTTTGAAGTCAGAGAAATAAAAGTAAACACAGTGAGTGCAGTGAGTCAGGAGCCCGGCCTGCTCATTTTTAGGAAAAGAGTTTGAGCAATTAAATCTCTTTGTGTATTGTAAGATGTTCAAAACGTAAATGAAGATTAGGGCTCCCGGTTTTATGGTATTTATTTCTTTGACATTTCCGTCTGTATTTATCCATATTTATTTTTGGGTAATTTTATCTGTATTTATCCATATTTATTTTGGGTTTTGTGATAAAAATGAGACTGAAACGGGTATATTTCCACATTTATTTCTAGATAAATATGAACTCATGCTTGAATACCTGCCAGGTTTCAGTGTTACGAACATCCGACGAAGATAAATCAATGCGCCTTATGTGTTCAAATATGCAAATTTCAGTATCACACTTGTTCATATCTACTGCTCTTAAAGCCTCTTTACTAAAATTCCTTTCTTTTTTAACCCCTTACCTATCACTCCACACAGCTATTGGCCTGGCAGTCATAGCAGAGAGTATTTAGTATCACTGAAAAGCAACCCAATTTCTGTTTTTATCCATATTTAAAAATAAATACAGGCAAGGAGACAAATGATTTTCTGTCTGTCTTTATATGTAAAAATCAGTAAAAACGGAAAACAGGGAGCTTTAATGAAGATACAATGAGAAATTACACTCGATATTAAGATAATTATATGGACTATTTAATTTTAAATCAAATAGATTGAAATAAAAAAGAATAAACATACATGCGCGTAAAAGACATTTCAGGTTAGGATGCATTTTTTTTTTTTTTTTTGTCCTCATTCACCTCAGGCTTTGATGACTTTTACCCTTGCCAATCCTCTGCAAAGGAGGAGACTCCCGCCAGGGGTGGAGAAAAGAAAGGCGCTGGGTCAAAGAACACCATCCTCCTTCCGGTATATCTCTCTCAGACAGCGTCCGATTTTCCGGCGGCTGCATAAAGTGTACTGGGAGGCCCTTGCTGCTGAATCAGAGAGTTTTGTCGGCGTAATCATTGGACAGGGGATTCTTCTAATTATCTTCTTACTATCCTTAAGCCACTCACTGGGTTTGGTTAGCCCCTACCCAATTTTGTAATATATCCCAGAATTATTTCCTCTTTTTGGACCCATTTCCCAACAAGTCCATTCTTGACATATAAAACATAGACTCTAACCATTTTGCATGCTGCGGCGGTGTTTCACTTATCCAGTTACGACAGATCTCCCTTCTGGCAAGCAATAATGCATAGAACAAAAAGTTCCTAGCTACTCCTGACACACCCTCCTTCACCCCAAAGATAATTTGTGCGAGGCTTACCTTTATGTGTATTCCCAAAATACCTGTAAGTGTTGATTCAACTTCATGCCAGAAACTTTGTATTTGCGTGCATTGAAAAAACATATGTACATCTGTTGTTTTTTCCAGGCCACACTTTGCACAGGCAACCGGCTTTCCTTTCCCCATTTTGGACAGCTTCTCAGGAGTTATATATGCCCTATGAAGTGAGAAAAAATGGTTTCTTTAAAAAAAAGCAGGCTTAACAATTGTATAAAGTGTACGCATCTATACTTGCCAAATATGTTGTGAGTTGCAGCTCGGCAAGCATCCGCCCCATAGATCTTCTACCAGGGTGAATTCCCCGTCGATGGTATCCTGTAAACTTCAGTACCAGAGGGAGACTTCTTTCACACCTGGGAGTTTGCTGGCCAATTGTTCCTCCAGATCGTTGGCTACACCCAATGGTGTTTTTCGAGCCTGCGCCCAGCTCTTGAGTTGCATATACTTGAAATGGGAAATGTTGTCCTTCATAAGCTCTTTTATCTCACTCCATGTGATTAACTGTCCATCCTGTGTAATCTCACCCCAGACAAGTACACCCGTCTCCCTCATTGATAAAGCCAACTTGTCCTTAAGGCATTCAGGTGTTCCTGGAGAATCCCAGATTGGAGCAGAGAAGGAATAGTAATCTACTTCGAGCCGCCTTCTTATCGTATACCACATTCTAGTAAGTGCTTGTGGTACTTTAGCTTAATCTTCTTGAAAAATGTTGGGTCCCCAAACTTGAAAAGAAAACCGCTGATTCCCCTTCTACTCACTTTTATCATTGCGGAGAACATAACTCCGACATCCGTGTCATCTGGGGTTCTAAAAAGCATTCTAGAGTTGGTGATTTGAAAAGCCCATGCGTATAGCTGGATATCCGGTAACGATAGTCCCCCTTTCTCTCTCTGTCTCCGCAACTTTTTCCAGGATATCCGGACCCCTTTATATGCCCAGATAAAAGAGTTTATTGGCTGTTGGATTTTGTCTATTGTTAATTTCTCAAAATGAAGAGGTATGGTGTTAAATAGATAAGTGATTTTTGGCAAAATCACCATCTTGACCAAGTTAACTCGTCCGAAGCTCGTAAGGTGAAGATGTACCCAGCTCTTCAATAACTGCACTATTTCCCTTTACATTCTCAATAGGTTGATTTCCGGAATTTTACTTATATCTTCCACAATTCTGATCCCCAAGTATTTCATATCCTTTTTAATCAGCGGGTTATCTACCCTCTGATTCCAAACCATGATCTCAGTTTTGGCCTCATTTACCTGGTAGCCTGAAATTCTACCAAACCCCATAGCTATCTGTAAGGTGGGAGATAGTGCGGCCTCTAGGTCAGAAGTGAAAATTACCAGATCGTCCGCATATAAAGCAACTTTCTTCTCCCAAGTTCCCCAACAGAAGGCGGGGATGTTAGTTGTTGTCCTCAATTTCTGAGCAAAGGGCACTATGTACAGATTAAATAACAGAGGGGACAAAGGACATCCCTGTCTTGTGCCCCTTGAGATTTTGAAAGGGGCAGTTAGGTTCCCGTTTACTAGAACTCTCGCTGTGGGGCTTTGATATATTAATTGTACCGCCCTACAGAATTTATCCCCTAGCTCCAGTCTCTTCAGAACCACTAGCAGATAAGACCACCTGACCCTGTCGAAGGCCTTGGAGGCGTCTAACATAATAACAGCGAGGGGGACAGAATAAGCTGTTGCCACATCAATTGCTCCAATGAGCCCATACGTTAATTCATGGATGTGCCTCCCCTTAATAAATCCCTTCTGGATTATCCCCCCAGCAACCTTGCTTAGTCTTCCCGCCAGGATAGTGGTAAAGATTTTATAGTCCGCGTTCAATAGGGATATAGGCCTATATGATTCGCGGTTAGCGGGGTCCTTGCCAGGTTTTAGGATAAGGGAAATTGTTGCTTCATTCCATGAACTCAGAATTTGCATCCCATTATCTAGGATCTCTCTAATTACCTCCATCATAAAGGGAATTAAGACTTCCCACAGGACCGTATACAATTCCGCTGGTATCCCATCCGGTCCAGCGGCTTTCCCACCCTTAGATGTTTGTATGGCCTTCCGCACTTCTTCATCTGTTACATCTTGGTTGAGACTCTCTTTTTGCTCTTGGTCCAAAGGCTTGACAGACTCTGCTAACCACGTTACTGCCCCTTCCTCTGAGACCTCCTCCTCTTCGGAGTAAAGATCTCGGAAATATTCAAAGAAGGCCTCTTCCACTTCAGAGTCATTTGTTAACATTATATTGGACTGCCCCAGCTTAATTCCATTGATGTAGTTTCTATTTTGCTCAGTCTTGATTTTCCAGGCTAGGAGCTTCCCTGCTCCCTCCTCGTACTCGAAGTGGGCTAGCTTGCTTGCATCCCACTTTTCTTAATCCTATTTTGTAGGGTTTTTTCCACTTGGTTTTTAAGTAATATCAATCTTTCTTCCCTCTGGGAGTTACTGCCAGGAGTCATGATTCTATCTGTTTCTATCTTCTTTATTTCAGTCTCTAATTTGCTCAGCTCTTGTCTGTGTTTGTCTATTCCTATAGCTGAGTATGCTTGTAATCCTACCTCTAATGAAGGCTTTCATCACGTCCCACACTATTCCGATTGGGGCGGAACCACAATTAATCTGAAGGAACTCACCTACATCTATCTTTAGGGCATCCATTGTTTCTATCTCTGAAAAAATGGTGCGATCCAGAGTCCACCTCTTATCTTTGTGTCAACTATCCTTCCTGAATGTTAGTAATACTGCTGAGTGGTCAGATAAATGTGCGGGATGATATTTGATGTCTAACACCTCTTGTTTAAGATTCCATTCTACCAAAATATAGTCGATCCTTGATCTATGCCCAAATTTTTTATTATGGAATGATGTACCTTGCAGAGCTCCTACCCTCTCCCTCCATAAATCGCTAAGATCGTGCTGCCATAGATCTCAAAAAAGCCCGGGATTTCGGAGTGGGTATAGCCTTACTACTACAGGATTTATCCAATTTTGAATCCAAGATGATAATAAAATCTCCCGCCATTATCACCGGGCCTGGGAAGTCTAGTAAGTTCGTAAATACTGACTTTAAGGGTTCACAGTCATCCTAATTTGGGCCATAATATCCTACTAAGGTTAGTGGATGGTCCTCTATTTTTAAGTCGGCTATAATCCATCTGCTGGATTTATCCACCTGTATATTTAATAACCTCACGCACCCTCCTTGTTTTTTAACGACTATTGCTACCCCTCTTATGTTAGCTGTCTGTTCTGTACACCCTACCTGCTGTACCCATCTCTGTTTTGTAAACAACTTCATACATTCTTGTTTGACCAAGTGAGTGTCCTGTAAAATTAGAATTTGTGCTGGGGAATCTTTGAGGTATTGTAGGATCCTATCCCTTCTACCCCTTGTGCGAAGCCTGTTAACATTCCATGATAGTATCTGCGTCATCTTCCTACAGTATCTTTCCAATGTGTATACAGACCGTCATGCAGTAACTCATCTACTTTCTGTCTATTTGAGGTGTCTGAGGAATTTTTTGTAGTTTTTTCCCACATGCTCCCCACCCTGTGCCCCCTATGTCCCCCCCCTCCCTGGAGAACCCCTCCCTACTTCCTACAAGACCTAACACAGATCCCATTTTCTTCCCAGCCCCTTGTTGCACACCGCCACCTATATTTACATGAATTGAAACACTACCCCCTATACCCCTCACTTTATCTCCTATATCTTCATTTTTTGTGTTATGTCAGTCTCCGTGTACCTCCCCCCCCTTCTTAATTACTTCAAGGAGATCATCAGCCTCTCTAATGGTTTTCAGAAAGTGCATTTTGTTGTTGTGCATGACTCTGAGGGCAGCTGGAAATTTCAGCTGTGCCGAGGCTCCTGTTTTCCGAAAGTCCTCGAGACGCTTTCCGAGTTCCCAATGTCTGTCCAGGGTAACCCGGGCCAGGTCTGACCTAATTTCAAAGGACAAATCCTTCCCCCTTAGAGTTTTCATTTTCAGCGCACCCAGGAGTATTTTTTCTTTCAGGGTGTACGTTTGGAAATTGAGAAGGATTTTCCATGGCTTCGTTCTATTCGGGTTTCTCCTTAATGGATCTCTGTGTATTCTCTGAATGTCCTGTTCTATTGCTGCCTCGCTTTCTTCTATCTGGAGGGTGTCCTTTATTAATGAACCCACAAATGAATTTAAGTTGTCCCCCCTCTCGTCCCGCAGGAACATTCAGTATACGCAAGTTGCTCTTCCTAGTATTATTTTCCAACTGTTCCACCTTCTTCTGCAGTGCCTGCTCCACCTTTGCAGTGCTACTATCTCCTTCTTACTGTTGTTTAGGTTCGCCCTTAGTTCGCCAACATTAGTTTCGAGTGTCTGTGTTCTCGCTGCCAGGGAGTCTATTTTTTTCTCTAGTACCTCGCAAAAGTTGCGTATCTCGCTCCGGTTTGCCTCCGATACCGCAAAATCTTTTCTGATATCTCCAGAGAGTGAGGCAAACATATCCTCTAGCAAACCGCCCCCAGCCCCGGTACCAGTGGTACCAGCGTCTTTTTCCTGGTCGCCATGGATTTTGGGGGGCCCTTCTGAAGAGGGAGTACCCCTGTCGCTATCCAGTGCATTTCCATCCTTGCGGGCCTCCCCTTTCTCACCTTTCTCACCTTCCATCCCTCCTGATGTTCCTTCTATTGATGGCTTCATTGAATGGGCAGTCTTCCCGTGGTCAAGCATTTCAGGATTCCTAGATTGCCTCTCCATGTCCTTTTCCTTACCTTTAAGGATAACTACAGGTGGGAGAACCTTAAAAAAGGTCCGCAGGGAGGGGGTAACTTTAATTTTGTGGCTTAGAATCTCACTCCTGTGTTTTCCACCCCTCCGTACTTTCCGGGAATCCTGGTCCACTCCTCCCTTAGTTCTGGGTCCCTCCGTGCTAGCTTTGAGAAAAAGACAGGTAATGTAACCTTTGTCAAGAGAGGGGGGGACCACTTGCTTCCGGGTTCAAAGCTGTCTCTGTTGGAATAACAGTAGGTCCTTCTACCGACCTGCACCCTTGCTCCTGCTGCCTCCCCTCTTGCACCTTAGCCCTTGAAAACTCCAGACAGTCTTCCTCTATGGCAGCCTTACCAGATTTCTCTCCAGTTCTCCTCCTGTTACCGCGGGGGCCCACTCCTTTTTTGTCCCTCGATGTAATCTCAGTGGGGAACCCTGTTGCACTCAGATCCCCGACTGCCGCCTGGGGAGCAGCGCTTGTGCTGATGCTGCTCCCACTACTCCTGAGAAGACCTTGCGCCGCCGCCCTGCGGCTCTTCCGCAGCTCCAGGGCGGCGCGAGACCAGCGGCTTCCCCCGCGGCGAGATGCTCCTCCACGACGTCTCTGGGATTGAACTCGGAGCTGGCGACTCCGTGAAACACAAACTATTCAGGTAGGTGGGGGGTGGGGGGGTCATTAAACGTCTGCGGTGGCGGTGCGCTTCAGCGGGACCTAGCGACTGGCAGAACTAGCGGCCGCCATGTTCTCCCTTCGGTCCGGATGCAGTTTTATACTTCAAATGCAACAGTTAATCCCATTTAGCCCGTTATTTAAATATGTGAGCAATTTATATGAAAGCAAGATTATATTTATTGAAGGGTTGGTACTGGTCCAACAGCCACTCCCACCAAACTGCGCAAGTATGTTATTGTAACTTCAGATCTCATACGCAGGATTAACGTGAAAACCTAGCTAGCATCTGCTCCCAACAGATTTGCAATAACAAATCATGCCTGACGAGTTACAGTCAGGATCGGAATTCCCCTGGCCCTCAATATATTGTCCATATTCTACAAAGCCGATGTTTTTACCTCAGATTGGTCAAATTCTGCATTATCTGGCCGTGCAACTGTATATTCAGCAAGCGGTGTACGAATTTCCACCACTGAAGTTCAGATTTGCGTCTCTTCCATCTCTGTTTCTGCGCTGAGCAGAAAGTCGGTGCTACTCTGTCCAAAAAGGCCTCGGTGCCTTATCTCTTTTTGTAAGGCAGGAGGGGTGACCAGCCTTTCACCTTCTTCTCTGTCTTTGTCCCAAGATCACGAGGCACGCAGCTTGACAAGTTGGCCATGTAAATGCTCTCTTGATAACCCCATAGGCTGAATTCTGTTGTTTTTGTCCCTGTCCAGTGACTTTTTAAATATCAGGTCCCACTTACAGAAACAGAAGTATTGTGAGACAAGAATCTCTCACGCTGCAGCTGCTACAGATAAATGCACGGTTATGCTTCAGACCGCCACTTCCTAGTCTGTGACATGGGCACCAGCAGCCCGCCTTTCTACGGTCCAGTGTTTCTTTCCAGCTGTTGTACTCTGCCAGTTTGGTCAGGCCAACCCAGAAGTGGCAGCGGCTGGTAACCAGTCTGTTCTCTGAGCTCCAAGGCTCACGAGGGACTCTGTGTAATTCAGCCATTATTGTGGTTCTGGCCAATCCAGCAGGTTGATGCTGGGGAAAATTCAGACACATCAGAATCTTACTGAAATGTGACTGCCTATGACAGACTTTCCTTGATCTAAATAGGGAATGGTCTGTCGAGAAATGATGCACTGTAATTCTGCGCAAAGAGTATGCTCCTCTCTCCAAAAAAACATCTTCTTGACACAGTACTCACCATGTCCGTCCACCATCTGGTGCAGATCTCAAGCCTTCTCAGATTCCACACCATCCAAAGTGGGATTCTTGAAGCTGCCAGTTTGACCAGAAGTGGCAGCATCACCTCACTGAGTCTAAGTCACTCTCCACCTGTGAGTAATCTACCAGCTACAGATAGTACAACGGGCCAGTGGTATTGCACAAGCCAGCCTATGCAAGTCAGGTACTATCAACATCAAACACATCAAATGTGTTATGAATCAGAATTTCTCCTTAGCTCATACGAACATGCCTGCATCTGTCCAGACAGAGGTTTATCTACATTGTCACTGGGCATATTCACTCAGATCTTTAATTCTTCTTACCAAACGATTCAAATTCTGGGGATAAGAGCGGTAGAAATGACCTATTAATAGTGTGTTTATTATTTTTACCTGGGTTCATGCAGCCGGGTTGGTGCTTTGAGATGCTTCTCAAAGGGAGAAAGGGGGTGGGAGGGATGGCAGTTCCATGCAGAGAAAAAAGATGTGATTGTCTACAAACCAGACAGTCATTGGGCTTAAACAGAGCTGTGTTCTAGCTCCACTTTTAATTGGTCTCTATACTGCAAATATAGCATCAGCCATGGCTAAAGCATGACCTTTTCTCCCTGAGATCGGTCCTCAAAAGAACAAGAAAAAAAACAAAGTACAGTAGCCACCTCCAGGAGGCTTCCAAAACAAGATGATGGTTAAGCCCCAATCAGCCCGAAATTCACTAGGTTGCCAAGAGGTCAGACAGTAGGTCTAGTATAGCCTTAGAACCCCACTGTAGCAGCTACACCGGCCATTAAAAGCCTGCTCCAGCGTTAAAGACCCGAGCCGAAGGCGAGGGCCTTTAACAAGGGAGCAGGCCTTTAATGGAGGGTATTGCCCAGCTACAGTGGGCTATAAGGCTATTAGAACATTCTGCCACTAGAGATCAGAATGTTCTAACAAATAAAGCAAAGGCTTTAGGGAGCCCAAGGGGATTTAAATCCCCTC
The DNA here is from genome assembly GCA_963921515.1 of Calotriton arnoldi. Classification (NCBI taxonomy): domain Eukaryota; kingdom Metazoa; phylum Chordata; class Amphibia; order Caudata; family Salamandridae; genus Calotriton; species Calotriton arnoldi. The sequence continues at coordinate 777,304 of CAWUFW010006331.1, read as the reverse complement.
GGGCTCCCTGAGGCCTTTATTCACAGCAACAGCTTTGAACGACAAACTTTGGAATGTTGGAACTCCGGGCTTTTACCAGCCATTAGAAGCCCAGAGCACTCCATTGTCTTCGATGGAGCTACCAACATGCCAATGTTCTATTATAGCCCGCTGTAGCGGGCTATACTGGCCATTAAAGGCCTGCTCCAGCCTTCGTCTGGGGCCTTTAACAAGGGAGCGGGACTTTAATGGCCGGTATAGCCCAGCTACGGAGGGCTATAAGGCTATTAGAACATTCTGCCACTAGAGGGCAGAATGTTCTAACAAATAAAACAAAGGCTTCTCGGAGCCCGAGGGGGTTTAAATCCCCTCGGGCTCCGAGAGGCCTTTGTAAAACAACATTGGAATGTTGCTTTGCGGGCTTTTACCGGCCCGTAGAAGCTCAGAGCACTCCATTGTATTCAATGGAGTGCTCCACATTCCAATGTTCTAATTATAGTTAAACAAAGAGCGTAGTTCTTCCCTTCTTTTTTTTTTTTTTTTTTTGGAGAGGGAGGTTTATTTATTTATTTTTTTAAACTTTATTTATTGGTTTTTAGCGCGCACAAAATTATGCAGGACATTGCATGCCCATCTATGTTACAGGCAGAGTTAATACATATCAATCGTAGATGCCTAAGTGAACAAAGGCACAGTGAACTAACAATAACATCTAACTTCTGCAGTACATTACAGCAATATCATAATTTATGGTAATGTGTCTTCAGTCGAGCTTACATTTCTAGGTGAAATATCACACTTTACACATGGTTCCTAAATAGGTAATTTCTGACCGGTACACTACACAGGGTGTCATACATGCTGCTGATTATCAAGCAGATATCCAGTCAATGGTGCCCAGATGTCTTTGGGCCTGGAGACAGGTGGTAGTTCGTCCGCGTAGGTATTCAATTGGTCCCTGCAATATACTAGCTCTTTCAGCCACTGTGTTAGCGTGGGGGCCGTCCTCCCTCCCCAATGCTTCGCCACCAGCTGCTTCGTCAGTAATGTTGAGACAGCCACGATTCTCCTATTGCAGGGTTTTAGTGATTTGGTCAACCCCAGCAAACAAATGTTTGGGGTACAATTCACAGTTTCCAGCACCATTTGTGTTAAGCTCTCCGTTACATTAACCCAGAAGGCATAGATAATTTTGCATTCCCAGGCCAAATGCACGAAATCAGCCGACTCATTCCCACAGCGCCCACATCGCAAATCCAATCTTAGCCCAAATCTCTGTAGCTTTGAAGGTGTATAGTACATTTGATGCAGGAATTTAAAATGTATTATATGGAGGTTGCAATTTGCTGTGAGGCGTCCGGTTAGCGTGCAGCAAGCCACCCATTCCTCCCAGGATAATGGAGTGGTTATCCTAATGTTCCACCTGTCTAGTGCCAGAGAGCTATTCGCTTCATTCTGTTTTGAGGGGTATCGTATAGCTTGGTTATTAGACCTTTACTACTGGCTGTGGTTAAGACCACCTGGAGCGCTTTAAGCAGCATTGGTTCCGCTGGGAACTCGGGATACAGTGCTCTGACTGCCATGCACAGCCTGGTGTATGTGAACCCTAGCATTGCCGTGAATGGTCCCCCCGCGGAGAAGGCCTCCAGCGTCAGAAACTGCCCAGTTCGAGGCATGTGAGCTGTAGATCACATGCTTTACATACTCCTGCCATCTAGTGTTGGGTCCAGATGTTTGCAAGTTGCTTTTCTTCAAAGAAGTCTTTCTAGTCACGAGGTAGGTGACTCCTCCTTTCGGTGATAGTGTGCATAGGCATCGACTCCATTGTTAGATTGTTTTTTTACGTCATCGGGTTTGGACGTGAATTGCTGCGCTCCAGTTCGAAACCGTTTCTCGGGTTCCCCACGGTGCGCAATCCACTTACCCTCGACGGTATTGTTTTCAATCGCATATTCACTTTTCTCCGTGTATCGTGTCAAATACAAAAAACTCTTTTCGATCAGGAAACTCGTGGAAGGCCGTCGGGCCTACCCGCATTGGTCCACCTCGCAGTCGATGGAATGGACTCCATTTAAATTCTGCCCTTGGTGCCACGCGAAGTTCCTGCGCACCGACTCACACGAAGTGTGCAACTTGTGCTTATCTCCGGAGCACAACGAACAGGACTGTGATGCGTGTAAATCTTTCCGCACAAAGAAAACGCTCTGCGACCGTCAGGCTCGACGTCGCAACATGCAGAGCCAACACACCGGTTCCATTCCGGACCTCTTCGGGGAAGATTCCGAACAAGAGACCAGCGATGCACTAGGGGCCAAGGAAGAACAGGAGGATCCTAAATCAGTCTCAGAATCCGGCTCCGATGTGGATGAGGAGATTCTGCAAGGTCAGCGTATCGTGAGTACCGAACCTCCTTTGCCCCAAAGTCCTACTCAGACTAAGAAAAAGGCTCCGGTCCCACCTCTGCCTTCGAGCCACGGTCGGCACCGAGAAAATGTTTCTAATGACCCGCCTTCCGGCTCGGCACCGAAACACACTTTAAAGCCTTCAGGCTCAGGATCGAGTCATCCACACTCGGGCACCGAGGCCGAAACCAGTCTCAGGCCCAACTCCTTCGACACTGAAACCGTCTTCGGATCCGAAATCTTCGGCACCAAAGACACCAACACCGAAAACTTCGGCACGAAACATAAAGATGCTTCGCAACTACCACAGGAGACCCGTTTCCACGCCCCGCCTTCGAAACAGGACCCAAAACAAAAAGAACTTTATATTAATCCAAAAACTGGACATATTGCAACCAAATTGCCACACAAACGCAAATCTGCCAGAGGACACTTATCACATTCCTTTAAAAAGGAAACATGTTAGTACTAACCCTTCTCCTCCTCCTCCATCACCTCCTTCCCCACAAACACAACATTTACTAATTACTCCTACTAATTCGCCACAACCACAAACACCTGATGATCAGGATGATGGGGATGGGGGTAATGATTCTTCACCTGCAGAGCCCTGGAAGGATTATAATACGGATTCTACCACAGATAATGATCCTGACCTTTATCCTACCAAGCCTTCTCCACCAGATGATAATGTAGGCTATATAGAGCTGCTAAGTAGAGCTGCTGAATATCATGGTGCACAATTACATAGGGAGTCCCTAGAGGAGGATTTCCTCTTTGAAACCCTTAGTAGTTCCCAAAGAACCACCCACACATTCCCTATGCTCAAAGGCATTTTAAGACATGTGGACGGCATATTTAACGACCCGGTTCGTGCACGCATTCTCACCCCCAGGATAGACAAAAAATATAAACCTGCACCATCAGATCCAGCTTTCATTAAAGGCCAGTTACCTTTAGACTCTTTAGTAGTTTCTAATGCCCGTAAACGGGCCAATTCACAGACGTCAGGGGATTTGCCACCTCCAGACAAAGAGTCTAAGCTCATAGACGCCTCCGGGAAAAGAGTAGCCTCCCAAGCTGCAATTTACTGGCGTATTGCTAATACCCAGGCCCTTTTAGCCAGGTATGATAGAGTGCATTGGGACGAAATGTAGCAATTGCTCCAATTTCTGCCAGATGAGCATAAAACCAAAGCCCAAGACTTGGTGCAAGAGGGGAAGCTCATCTCTAATTCTTCGACTAGGTGTGCACTAGATGCAGCTGACACTGCGGCTAGAGCTGTCAATACCAGTGTTACTAAGAAGACACGCATGGTTAAGAATTTCGGGCTTTAAACCCGAAGTTCAGGCTTCCATTCTTAACACACCATTCGACAAACAACATCTCTTTGGTCCTGTAGTAGACATGTCCTTAGAAAAAATGAAAAAGGATCCAGACGTGGCAAAATATATGGGAGCCCTACAGTCCTCTTCCAACCGTGGGTCCTTTTGGCGTGCCTTCTATCGTGGGGGTCCAAAAATATCTCTTCAGACACTGCCTCTACACCATACAAAGGCAACAATTAACCCTCTTCTTCAAAAGGTTTCTTTAGAGGAGGCTAGAGAGGCAACAATGGCAAGGGTAGTGGTAGAGGTTCCACAACACGCACCCCCCTCAAATAACAAATAGTGACTTGCCTACGATTCCCCCCGATCATTCAACACCTGTCGGGGGACGTCTTTCACAATTCCTCCCTGTCTGGCAATCAATAACTACAGACAAATGGGTGCTAGGAATTATCCGATATGGTTATTGCCTGAAGCTTACCAACAACCCTCCAAACATTCCCCCGCGTTCACACAAAATGTCACTTTAGATACTCAAAAAGCTCTGGCTTTTCCCAATGCTGCCAGAATTCACAATATTCAGGCTCTAGTCGCTCAGGTTCAGCCCACCCACTCACTACCAGCTCGAGTGTGTATGCAACTGCTGGGAATGATGGCCTCTTGCATCATGATTGTCCCCCATGCAAGGCTTCATATGCGTTCCTTCCAGGAATGCTTAGCAAGTCAGTGGAACCAGTCGCAGGGTCATTTGACCGATCTAGTGTTGGTAAACGGCCGCACCCATCGCTCTCTGCAGTGGTGGAACCCACAAAATTTATCAAAAGGGCGGCCCTTCATAGACCCTGTTCCACAGACAGTACTAACAGCAGACGCGTCGCTCACTGGTTGGGGAGCTCATCTCCAGAAACACACAAATGGAGTCAAAACCAAAAGGCTCTCCACATAAATCATCTAGAGCTGCTAGCAGTGTTTCTAGCGCTCAAAGCTTTTCAAATTCACCTTCTAGACAAAGCTGTCCTAGTCCGCACTGACAACATGACAGCTATGTACTATATACAAAAACAGGGGGGGCACACTCTCTCCAACTGTCACACCAAGCTCAAGCCATTTGGAAATGGACCATACACCACAAAATGTATCTCCTAGCAGAACACCTTCCGGAAGTAAACGATCAAATTGCCGACCTTCTCAGCAGACGGAGGCAGCAAATCCACGAGTGGGAACTTCACCCTCAAGTTCTCCTCCCATACTTTCAAAGTTGGGGTTTTCCTCAAATAGATCTTTTCGCCACACACGAAAACGCAAAATGCCCAAGCTTTGCCTCCAGGTATCCACACCCGCTCTCCAAAGGCAATGCACTATGGATAAACTGGTCAGGGATATTTGCATACGCTTTTCCGCCTCTCCCACTCATTCCATCAGTGGTTCGGAAACTCAGGCAAACATCCCTAAACACTAATCCTAATAGCTCCCACATGGGCCCGTCAACCTTGGTTCACGACCCTGTTGAAGTTATCAATAGTTCCACATCAAAAGCTACATCTCACATCCAGTCTCCTCACACAGAGCCATGGAGAAATCAGGCACCCAGATCCCAAGGAACTCACCTTAGCCATCTAGCTCCTGAAGTCATAGAGTTTGGATATCTCAATCTTCCTCCAGACTGTATGAACATTATCAAAAAGGCCAAAAGGCCTACTACAAGAGCTTGCTATGCAGCTAAATGGAAACGATTTGTTATCTATTGCAATAATAACAATATCAATCCTTTGGATGCTTCCATACAAAATATCATCTGTTATTTATTACATTTGCAGCGGTCAGAATTAGCTTACACATCCATCCGCTTACATCTTGCTGCAATAGTTGCGTACCTCCAAAATAGACAGCACTTGTCTCTGTTTAGAGTATCAGTTATCAAAGCATTTATGGAAGGACTAAAAAGAGTTATACCACCAAGACTTCCACCTGCCCCAGTATGGAATCTTAACATAGTCCTTACACGATTAATGGGTCTACCTTTTGAACCAATGCATAAATGAGAACTGCAATTTCTCTCATGGAAAATCGCTTTCCTCATTGCAATTACTTCACTGAGGAGAGTGGGTGAGCTACAGGCACTAACCGTAGAAGAACCTTTTTTCCAGCTTCACAAAGACAAAGTGGTCCTTCGTGCCAACCCTAAATTTCTACCTAAAGTAGTATCTGCCTTTCACATCAATCAATCGGTTGAGTTACCTGTGTTCTTTCCTCAACCAGACTCTGTGGCAGAACGTGCTCTTCACACTTTAGGTGTTAGAAGAGCTTTGTTATATTACATAGAAAGAACAAAACCATTTCATAAGACAAAACAACTTTTTGTTGCGTTTGCTCCACCTCACAAAGGCAATCCTATATCCAAATCAGGTATTGCTAGATTGATTGTTAAATGTATTCAAACATGTTATACCAAAGCAAAGAGAACTTTAACAATTCCCCCTAGAGCGCATTCCACTCACAAACAAGCATTGGCATAGCCAATAGGTCTCGCTTTTGGGACCTTATAAGTGTTTACCCATGCAACAGTTGATGTTGTTGCACCAAGGATATTGTGCTGCATAACTAAATACTTATAAGGTCCAAAAAGTGAGACCTATTGGCTATGCCAATGCTTGTTTGTGCTAGACATAGAAAAGTTTGTTCCCACTTCCTGATGGTCTTTGGGTGCCTCTGTCACAGGACTGAGTTGCTCTCACACCCTAGACACTGCAGGGAGACGTGTGATCATTGACTGCATTTGCTTCCTGCAATCGCTGCACGGTTTACAGCCTGTGATCTTCAGGGCAGACATTTCCCATGGCGCTCGGTCTGCGAAAAAAATGCTTTTGAAGTCAGACACCAACATAAGTTCGGAGCATCAAAGGGTGTGGAAAAAAGAACCAATGTCAGCGCATAGGGATGGTGTCCATATGAGGAGCCATGCCATCACTTTCAGAGGTAGTGTGAGGCCGCCACAGAGTCGATGGCGCCCCCTGTCAGCGTGCGAGAGTAAATGCTAGGGAACGTGCTGGATCTGGTATGGTGCCGGGGGGATTCAAAATGTGAGGAATCTGCGGTAGAAGCATTCATCAGAAAAGCGATTTACAAGTCTACATCGAGAGCAAAGAACGCTGTAAAAACCCTGCAAGAAACGGAGCAGCAACCACCCGAAGCAGACGTCCAGGGCCACGTGCTGTGCTGTGGAAACGTAATCAGACTGATTTACATAGCATTTCCCCAGACACAATGGCTTTGCATACACGGATGTTGTTGGAGTTATTTTCCCATTCTTCAGGATTGACACTGTGCACATGACATGAAAACTTCATCTGATCAATGCTGACGTATGAGACATATTGAGACAGACCTCGCTATAAATTGGGTGGCGAGTCAGCCCCTAAGGTAACTGATTACTCTGCGTTTCCCTTCAAAAGTCTTAACTTTATGCTGAAAAACAGTGGGGTTGGTCGCTTAAAACATTTTTAACAACCGGCAAAACAAGCAATGGCCGAGCGGCCGTGAAACTGACACGGCCGCGCGGCCGCGAAAGTGAAAGTAATCGCGAGGGAAGCCAGATGGCGAGGGAAGCCATATGGCGCCTGATCGCGCATGCACGCTCGCGTGAACGCAAGCTGGTCGCCAGCAAAAGCCACTGCTGTTTGCACTTGCAAAACCCGCTTACTAAAACTCTCGCCAGAGCAGCGCATGTGCTGGCTCAGGCGAGACCTAAAAAGGGGCTACTATGGCTTTCTTAGGAAACATTCCCATAGTTGACATTTGTAAAGCTGCAACATGGTCTACGCCACACACATTCACCAAACACTATTGTGTAGATGTGTTAGCAAGGCAGCAAGCTAATGTAGGCCAAACAGTACTTAGAACACTCTTTCAGACAACTGCAACAGCTCCAGGTTAGCCACCGTTTTGGGAGAATATTGCTGTATAGTCTATGCAAAGCATGTGATCTACAGTTCACATGCCTCGAACGGATAATGTTACTTACCCAGTAAGCATCTGTTCTTGGCATATAGAGCTGTAGATTCACATGCGCCCACTCGCCTCCCTGGGTACCTATACCTGTTGCAGTTCCTTCTTATCTTATATACATACGCATGGTCATCTTTATTCTAGCTTTACTAACTCCATTCTCACCCTCTGTGGGAAAACAATGTAACAATGGAGTTGATGCCCATGCACACTATCACCGAAAGGAGGAGTCGCCTACCTTGTTTTCTGGAAAGACTTCTTCGAAGAAAAACAAGTTGCAAACATCCGTACCCAACACTACATGGCAGGTGTATGAAAAGCATGTGAATCTACAGCTCTACATGCCAAGAACAGAGGCTTACTGGGTAATTAACATTATCCTTACTGTACAGATCCCCCAGTGTGGTAATGCCTGAAGCAGCGAGGATCGACAGCACCCCCTGTTCTCGAGTTAGATATGTCAGGATGGCTGCAATGGGCATTGCCAGCGCATATAAGAGTGTCCTACCTGCCTGGTCACCTAAATCTCTCCAGGCCCTGGAGGTGCAGGCGGTAGTGTTCATATCCAGTTCTTCCCATATTTTCATGAATAAGTCTCTATGCTTTTGGAGGTGGAACTCGTGGTGGAACTAGCTGAGCAAGTGTGTTACCGGTGAATTAAACGTTCACCACTGCTCATGTGTCTGTAATTGGCTGGGAGATCAGGATGAGTAATAGGCTTCTTCAAAAGAGAAGTTATCAAATAACACTAGCTGCTTTAATACAAGTTTGAACAAGACAATCATAGGTTAGATGTCACATGTGTGAAGCGGCTTGGCATAGTGTGTAGACTTTAGCCGTGCAGATTTCCTAGAAGCAGGGTAGCAGGTTTTAGTGAACTGATTGCCTCGAACACAGTCTGACCTGCATATGGATGTCATGGAGACATCTCAGAGACATTTATTTCGAGCTTCCTTGGATCATTTTGGGGGGATGGCTGCAGCTACTGATAGACCATAAAGCCGTAAAGTGTTCTTGTAATCTTGCAGTCCATGTACGAAATTCAGGTTTCTCAGTGAAATGTTTCTGGTCAATCGAGGGCAAGCACACAACTACAGTAGTGAATTAAGCAAACTATGCATTAGTCAGGAAATTAGATTTCACTCAACATTTTTCCATGCTTCTGCCAGCAGTGATTTAGGGAATGGTTTCGTAAGAGCACCGGTTGTTCATTGCTTTTCTTGATCTGGCCTTTAACTTAGTGATGGAAGCTGAATTGGGAGAGTGAGGGATATGCTCTTTCCCATTAAATCCACAATAGTGCAGCAGTGCCCGGCACAATTTCTCAGTGATAACAGAGGCACCACCACGCTTCGCTGTAGTGTTTGCTGCCAAGAACACCCCTTCCCAAACCTCCTTCTACTTAATTCTGTGAGACGAGCGACGTACTTCAAGAGTGAGACTCCAGTCAAGAGATCTCAGGAGTAACTGCTGTTAAAGTGAACTATATAATGCCAGTGATTTTGGAAAAAGTGAGATTCTATTGAAGTGCATGTGTGCATTGACCAATGATGTAGCTGAGACCATTAGGGAGGGAGTGAGCCTGTTGAAACATACAAGGTCCGCGATGTTTGGATTGAGTAAACTTGACTAGGAGTGGAGTTGTCACCGGATTGCTTGTACGCAGCTGTTTATCTCCACTACTTTCTTGTGTGCTAGGATGTTCCTGGATGTCTCTGATGCCTTCTGCCTATCAATGGCTATGACCATTCTCGCCAGCATGGTGGACGAGCTGCGGAGAGCCTCTCAGCATTGCAGCAACAAAGAGGAACTCCTGCAACAAGTAAACTGCCTGGAGGTGGGTGCATTGTTTGTTCTGCCAAAGTTCTGTTGAGTGCCTGCCATGAAATGTGTGTCAGATCTGCTGGGGTCTGAGATGAGATTGAGTAAACTTCTGCTCCAGGAGCAACACAAATCTTATTTGATCAGAATGTGTCTAGAGTAGAAGTTAAACTGGTTTGACCTGCAGAGTACATACTCTGAAAACAACACAGCTTGAGAAATCTCTTAATGCAGCCAAAGCTCCTCATTTCTCAGCTACAGGCACTGCTATGGTTTTTCCTGTCCAACTGTCAGGGCGTTCATAAGGCAAAGCAACAGGGGCGCCACCTAAGGTGACACCAGCACTTAGTGCCAGATTGTACTCACAAGATAAGCAAGAAGGGCTGCAAAATTAATCTTTGGCAAGGAAAGCAAGAATCTGATCCCGCACTCACCCCGTGCCTAAGCCCCGTAGGGAGTTGTCATGGACTGAGTTTCAGCCCCTCTCACATCCCCCCTCCACTTTAAATAAAATGAGTGGAGGCATCTGTTACCCGAACAAAGCAGGCTGTAAGCAGATCTTCAGAGTTCACACATCAGATGCACGGTGATTCCAGCACAGTGAAGCCCACAAGAGCATTGACAACCTCAACACAAGTCTCTGTCAGTGGTACCAACGTTTACTTCACTATCTCGTGAAGTTACCCAGATTACAGTCCTGGCTTAATCCATCATTTCCTACCACATTCCATCAGAGGATATGGCTTAGTGCCTAGAGCGGCCGACTTTGAAACTGGGGAACCAGGTTCGAGTCTAGCGGGAGGCTCAAACATCTTGTGATTCTTGGCAAATGAATGTATGACGGTACTACGCATACTAATACCACGCATGCCATTACAACGCAGGTATTAATACGCTAGTACCCCTACAGCGAGGGGCTTCAGCTGAAACCATTTGTGTTTTTTTAAGCAGCAAGGCCGCCCCATAACACGGGCGCCTGCTTTCAATCACTTTAACCCAGCATTATCTCGTGTCTGTTTCCACCCCCCCCCCCAAGTAAAATGGATTTAGAAATGATTAGCGAATTAAGTCATGTGAATTCCAGGTAGCACATAATCCTGTGCTAATGGGCTGAAACTGACAACAAGCACATCTGTGTTACATGTCATCTGTACTAAAGCCACCTGACGGGTTGTTTTCAAAAGCCTGTTTTATTAACAACACCACCACCACCAATACCACCACCACCAATACCACCACCATCAATACCTCCACCAATAACACCACCACCGATACCACCACCACTGTCAATACCACCACCACCGCCAATACCACCACCACCAATACCAACACAACCACCATCAACACCACCAATACCACCACCAATACCACCACCACCAATACCACCACCTCCAATACCACCACCAATACAGCCACCAATATCACCACCAATACCACCACCAATACCAATGCCAATACCACTACCACCACCACCACTAATACCACCACCACCAATACCACCACCAATACCACCACCACCACCAATACCACCACCAGTACCACCACTAATACCACCACCACCAATATCACCATCACCACCACCACCTATACCACCACCACCAATACCACCACCACCAATACCACTACCACCACCACCAGTTCCACCACCACCAATACCACCCCCAATACCATCACCACCAATACCATCACCACCAATACCACCACCACCAGTACCACCACGACCACCACCAATACCACCACCACCATCAATACCACCACCACCAATACCACCACCACCACTACCAATACCACCACCAATATCCCCACCAATACCACCACCACCAATACCACCACCACCACCAATACCACCACCACCAATACCACCAATACCACTACCACCACCAATACCACTACCACCACCACCAATACCACCATCAATTACACCACCACCAGTACCACCACCACCAATACCACCACCACCATCAATACCACCACCTCCACCACCACCAATACACCACCAATACCACCCCCTCCAATACCACCACCAATACCAATACCGCCACCACCAATACCACCACCTCCACTAATACCACCACCACCAATACCAGCACCACTAATACCACCACCACCAATATCAATACCACCACCAATACCACCAATACCAATACCACCACCACCAATACCACCACCTCAGCGCCTCTCGCTCACTAGTAATAGCAGGGGCACTATACGAGGCTGGAGCTGCAGCCGAGACCATCCCTCCCTCCCTCCATGCCTGCCATAAAGCACAGCCCACCCTGCACCAGAAGGTGAAGCCAGGGCCCTACTACAGCTGGAGTGTTTGTTATTTGGCCAAAGATAGCAATGACATTACGCAATGCCACACTGCACACTTAAATCACAGAGAGGGCAGGAAATAGCCCCCCCTCCCGCTCTTCCTCCTGAGCCGGCGACAGTGTAATCACAGAGCGAAAGGTGTTGGAGCGCTTTGTTAGTGTTTATAGCTCGGATCATATGTAACTCTCACTTCACACTTTGTGTCTGTGTAACTTACAACACATACACATCTTCTTCACTGCACTATTTATCACTACTTTGAGGACGTCGCAGGCCAGTCTCTCCGTCTGATATTTACAATCTAACAAGCGGTCGAGAAGGCCCTTTATTGCAATGCAATAGGTCTCGCATTTGCAGAGTTTAAGTTAATTGTATTGTAAATGACAATGCCTTTTATTTATGTTTTAAAACCCAAAATATAAATAAAAGGCATTGTCATTTACAATGCCAATAGCTCAAACTCGCGTGAAAGCGAGACCTATTGCTTTGCAAATGCTTGTTTTAAAAACACGTATAGCTCTTTGCCTTGCGACCAGCCATTTAAGGCTTACACACGTAACTTTTGGCTGTGCCTTTCTGTTGTTTCCACGATGATGACCCCATCCTTTGACTGGGTTGCCAGGTAATCAACCTGACGGTAACACCTTCCAGTAAAATCTCTGAGCAGCACGTGTTGCTGTAGATCACATGCTCTGCACTCTTCCAACATCTAGAGTTTGGACTTGGAATATAGCAACTTGTTTACATTTTAAATATCCTAGAAATAGCAGTGCCGCTGCTTGCTTACAAGAAATCAGAGGCTCTGCTGAGTTCCCCTAAGGTGGCGTATAAAGAGGTGTTCGCACTCAAATGCGGAGTGAATGGAAAGATATTGATTCATCCACAGTAACAGTAATTGATTTTGACAATGGAGAACGGAGCCACTCTCCATTTGAGCGAAGGGAGGCTTCTGATCCTGGAGAGTGCAATATCCTATGAATCCCACCCATGCCTGTTATGAGCAGGATTGGTACACGTCACAGGTAAGCACTTCCATCCCAACACATGATTCCTCACGTCTCTGAAAAACAGGCCCAAACAGTGTATCGACCTTAAAAAGAATATTGTGTCCTGAATATGAATCAGCTTGAAAAGGTTCATCAACTCCTGGAATGGGTTGAGCTCAAAAGCAGGATTGATTCTAGGATGTAGATCAACCTCAGAGAGATGATCACACGTGCTGCAGAGCGGAATTGAGAAGACGATTGGCATTTCCTTATAGATCACACTCATAAGAACTTAAGACTGTACAACCATTTTGACCGAGGAAGGCTCAGTACAATAACATTCTCCTAATCATCTCCTAAAGTATGGTTAACTTTGAACTGTGAGACTCATGAGCCATGAGTCAGAAGCACTTGAAGATATAAAGGGAATGGATGTGAGGCAGAGAAGAGATCAGATAAACCTCAATGCCAGGCATATTGTAGCACCATTTTACCACCACATTGTTGCTGCTTTTCTACGAAATTATGGATTTCAGGCATTTGACACAAACTTTTCCAGATAATTTGCAGATTTCACAAAAAAACATGTTTTGTAATTCAAGGGCATGAAAGTAATGAAAATATTTTTACCAGAGAATATGCAGCACAATTTAGGAAGGAGAGAGACAGCGAAAGACAGAAAGAGAGGAGAGGGAAAAAGAGAGAAAGAAACCGAGAGAAAGAGGGAGAGAGTTTGGGAGGTCTTAGTAAATGTAACAGTATTAAAAAAATAAAAAAGAGGAATTATATATTACAAAAACGGATACGGTAAAAATCACAACGTAAATGTACAAATGGTGTGACGGTGATGACGAAATAGTAAAAAAGTGCTTACCCGCAGAATGACAATTGGACTCAAACAGCAAATTTCCCTTATGAAGGAAGATCAATCGGGGTGGGCAACTATTCTGTAGGAATCTATAAAGCAGAAATCATTGGAAACATATGTATGGGAGAAGAAAAGTGCACTCCACAATTTCTTTCACGCATATGGTGGACCACAAATGCAAATTTGTTCACAAAAGAGAATGCAAAAGTTACACTTTCAGGTATTTAGACGCTCACTAGAGAATGCTTTGTGGATACATTGGTTAGGCCGTTTGCTTCCGCTTTCCCTTGCTACCTCTTATGCTATATGTCATAAGCAATATGCATCAGGTTCTGATAGTGGTTCTAATTGTTCCAACATCAGCTTGTCAGTGATGGTTCTCTGTTCTCTTGGAGAGGTCAGTACACCCATTCACCATTTGATCCAGGTTGACTTTGCAAGTCATCAAGAAGGACAATTCATACATCTGAATCCACAATTGCTTAATCTAAGAATTTGGTCCCCAAGGTCTCTCAATTTCGAAGCTCGCAGCTTCCTGAAGATTGTATGGACTTCCTGATAAAAGTTCGACACTCGATGTTTGGAGTTTATTATGCAGCAGAATTGAAGTGTTTTGTGCATTACTGTTCTCAATATATGTCAATCCATTTCAGGTATCAAGGCTAGGTGTAATTAAATATATATATTATGTATATCCATTCAAAAATCAGACTTGGCTTCCACTTTGATAGGGTTTTAGGAGCTGAAATGGAAGGTGGTGTTCTTACAAGCAATAACCGGAGTCAGTGTGATATAATCACCATCATTGTAAGAGTCCTACTTGTAGTTTCATGCACACTATCTTCCAAAGTGGTCTCTCCACTCCTTGTCAGTCAGTAGAAATAACTGATAATAATCATTGTAAACATCCACAAAAAAAGGTGCCGCCTTGGCTATGCCACTAGGAGGTGTGGGGTTGGCTTGGGAGGGGAGGTTCAATGCTATTTCTTTAATATCAGACTAGATTTCTTTGTCAGCTAGCTTGTATTATTCATACCGAAAACTTCAACAACATTATTAAAACCTAACAATGCACAAAAGTGGTGGAAAGAGCTTTAAGTTGACGATGTTAGCAACATTTATAGACTACACTTATTGCACTAAATTGATCAGAAAAATAGCTTTTTTAACTTTTGTTCAAGCCATTTCTAAAGAAGACATTGCTAGGTAGATAGTTGGATATATTGAGATTTGTTAGACAAGAGTAGCACAGACCTTTAAGTCATGCTGCATGCTCATTCTAACAGGATGATGGGAACCACAATCACATTTTTAGGAAACGTTCCATTAACTGGCATTTGTAGGGTAGCTATACTGATATCAGTCCACACATTGTGGTCATTTCAGACAATCAAACGCCTCCCTTCTAGACATGCTGGATCTTTTAGTGTACTCAGAAAGTCAGACCTTAGTGCTTTTTAATTGACTTTGTCATCAACAGCCTCCTCCGTTCAGAACTCACATCACCAAAATAATGCAGACTGCCGTTACCAGTTGCTCCACCTGGACAAATAAACCTTAACCGTATGAAGTGAATTTTAGAATCCACATCCAAGTCGAAGTCCTCTCCCACCTTGAAGGCGACAATGCCTAGTGAGAGATCCATGCTTATCCTGCCTAACCAGGCACAAAAAGGGAATGCACTGTTTCCATGCCCCTCTCTAGCAATAAACTCCAGGGTTGAGGCTTCTGCTCTCACTTGCTGTAGACTGAGGGAACATCTTAGCTTAGAAATGAGCAGGTGGAAATCACACCACTCCTTTGCCTCCAGGATGTCAAATATGCTTCTATTTCAAACAAATTTAGGAAGGCACTACCACTTTATCCATCTTGACCAGCATTTTGGTAATTCAACGCCACTGCTGAACTTCACGAGGCTGGCAGGAAAGGGCGGCGACATCCATTTTATTGACTTGTAAAATATTCCTTAGTATAAAAAAACTTAAATGTCCAGGATATGCCGTGCAGAAGTTATTGATGTGATTAAGACCGTATTCAAATGTGTGCTTTGATTCAATGGAACTCAACAGCTTGGAAAGACAAGCACTAAGCTTAAGTCAGATCAATCTGCTCATCTGCAGATAAAATCTTTCAAAAATCTTCTTCAGAATTAATTTCAGAGAAGAGCATGGGCTGAAATCATAGCGAATGATAGCTGAACTCTGAAGAAGATGTCCTTCAGAACTGTTTTGTTTACAAGAAGACAACTTAGTAAGATCTGATGGAGAACAGCATACAATGGGGATAGATCCTTGCTAAACCTTTGTCTTCAGGCAGTTTAATGGACTGTCAAGAAGAGTATTCTGCCTCCATACTGGATCAGAATTTGATGGTTTATTCCATTCATGGTAGGGTTTGAAGTGACTTTGGAATGAAATGCGACTACAAAGTCTGGCACGCTGCAGTTGAAGCCAGTAAAATTATCTCGTAGTCTCATCCTCTAATTGCATAATCAGTGGAAAAGAATATGGACATTTTGCTGACCATGGAATCGAAAACACCTTACCAATGGAATTTTTTTATTGCATCTGCTGGCAAACATTGGGCATTATGTAATATACAATTGTGGGCATTTCAAGTTTCATTTATGATAAATAAATCTTTTCCTGCAAATGTTATACCAGACCCTAGTCTTGTTGAACTCTGTTCTTAATGAACTGAATCACTTTTATTATAGATATGCTTTCGTTTTGCATATTTACTGGCAGTGCTAAAGTGATACAGTGAGCAAGGTCTTTTCAGTGGGTGAATCTTAGGAGTGGCGGACAGAGGTGGACCACATCAAGCAGTAATCCAGATAGAGATGACATTTTAAATGTGCCCTACTGCAGTTAAGCAGCTGATGACTTTTCTGTGTGCTGACCTTACTTCAAAAGGTAGAATGTTTAAGTAGTAATGCCAGCCTTCGACCACAGATCTGAGGAATGTTTTGCACTTTGGATATGTAGAAATGTGGAAGTATGTATCCATAAATGTACAATACATAAGAAATTCATGTTGCTTAGAAATGGGATTGTATACTGCAGTATGAACATCTTGAAGGTACAATTTCAATTTAACTTGTCAGATTCCTTATTTGCAAGATGCTTCTCCAGCTACTGTTCACTTGTGCATTAGGAAGCAACATTAGTACTTTCCTTGATTAAATTCATATATAGGAAGGGTTTTCATTGCTCTGGTGCAAGACTTCCTTTGGTGTCCTAGGAGGTTTCTTGAGAACTTCATAAAATGTTCTTGGCTTATTATTCTTAGCACACTATTGTCTGATATAAACATCTTACATGTAGTCTAAAATCAGGAGATTCCCTCTCTCACCAATGCAATAGGTGGGTGGGAGCGCAGCCTCAAAGTCAAGCCTTCTTTTTTTTATCCGTGATCTTTGCTGGTTAGAGACCATTTGTGGCTTTCATGAACATCTGTATCATCAATGACCTTTCTGTTGGAGTTGGAAGTGTGATTCTTATGATTGATATTGTCTTTGTTTTTAGTATGAGCTTTTACTGAACCTGAAAGTTCTGTGTTAGTAATCTGGACAGGAACAGTGCTGGTGTTCTCTAACTAACATTTAAGCAAGTAGCATTTGTTGATGCTACTTACAGCACCGCTGTTCCTGGAGCTAGAAGCGGTCCCTTTCCAGTGTGAGGCACCCTGCGGTGGCCGTTTTCCACCAGGTTTCTTGTGGGGAAGGTAATGTGAGAGAAGCTACTCTTCTTGGCAGTTTGTGATTGAATTATTCATCTTTAAAAACAACTAGGCCTCTGTGGTGGTGTGATGAACTACCTAAATCCTGTAGTCTGCATAAAAAGGCATATCTTTTGCAGTCTTAACAGTTTCAAGCATTATTGTCTACTTTCTAGCCGGTGCGTTTTTATCACAGGGGATTTTCCTTCATTGTTGCTGGGACATCTGGAATCACACTCATAAACTTTAATCTTACCTGTAATCTTAAAAAGCTCCAATGGTCACATAATGTAAGCCTATGAATTTGATGTTTGCCAGTGATTTAGTGGCATAGCTATTAACGCTTCAGACTCTACCTTTGTGATATCGATAAGAAAGTCAATGAAGTATTTTGCCTTTGGCCACATTTTCCAATATCTAGATTCTATAGCCAAGGATGAAGCAGTTCCAAATGTGAGGGAAGCTGAAGATATTTCCTTTTTAGGTCTTGCCTACTAGGCAGCTCATGCTCTGTCTGTTGCGGGACGGGTTGTCTGTTTACAGTGGGCTAAAAGGCCCCCCCTTTATTTACGATTGGTTGACTTTATTATGACTGCTTCTTAGTTATTAGCTTGTGTGGGCTTTACTTCATATTCTTGTGCTTGTCCCTCCCCCATAGCTGGAGTCAACTACTTTTGTCTTTCACTGCTCATTTTTCAGCTGCTACTTTTTAAATTTTCTTTAAGCACTCCAGGAGAGTGCATGTGTTTTGCAGATGTCTCCCTCGTGTACTTCTCCCCTCTGCCACCCTCATGTTGCTCTTTCTCTCTCTCTATGTTTCTCCCTGTCCTCTCCATGATGCACTCAACCCTTGTGTGCTTCTGTCCCTACCCTTCGTTGCTTACTCACCCATGTGCTTCTCACTCTCCCAGCTCAATGTTTATCTCGTGCCCGTTTGCTTCCCTTGCTTCACATTGCTTTCCCCATGTTTTTAGCGATTTTGTACGGTTGAATTTTGCATGGAACTGCAAGACTGACACATCAGGCTTCAGTTGGTCTTGCAAATTAAGAGCATCATAGTCAGAGGAGGCCTTGCATTTCATTCTTGGAACTATTCATGAGCAATATTAAAGAGAACAGTGTCTTCCAGTATAAGTGTCCTTGGCTCCCAACTGTGGTATAGAACAGGTATCATTGTGTGAGTCTTCTAAGGGGTCTCTACGGAGTCTCACAAAAAGACTTAGTTGAATTATTAGTGTGGAAGCTGGTCAAATTATGCAGCAGTGTTTTTACATGATATCATGTTAATATATAATCTTGTATTGCAATAACGCCCCAGGAGAAAAGTTATTAGGGGTTTTTCTGCGCAACATTTACTCACCAAACGAATTCTTTTTCTCTGATGTATTCTTTCTCATTTACTTTTCTAAAATATGCCTCATGTTCTTCTTCTCCCATTTTCTGGAAATACTTGCTAAGGTCTACCGGTGTTGGTAAAGGTTGTAGCAGTGCAAGTAAATGTGCTGGTCTAGATGTAGCTGGCCTTGTTGAAGTGAAGGGTTAAAGAGTCAGGTGTTTCCTTCTCTTTCCAGGATTTGTAAATGTGTTTATTCATGTATATCAAAATGAATAAAAAAGGGGGAGACACCCCACTACTAAGAGAAGGGACGGGGTAACACCAAAAAGAAACACAAAAGATCCCTGCTCTTATTAACATTAACTGCATTATCTATGATTATTGTTATGATGTTTTTTAATGAAATGGTTTTAATTATGTATGACATAATCTTATTCGAATAAAATTTCTTTTATGCCCGAAATTTTGCCCCACTATAGTGTTTTTATATGATGTATTTGTACTGTACCTTTTTTTTGAAGAATATAGTGTAATCCCTCATCTACTGTCTTTCAACACATGATCTATAGATTTGAATGTTAATAAGAGCAGGGATCTTTTGTGTTTCTTTTTATTCATGTATAACAATCAAAATAGGTTATGGTATTGATAGTACAGCTGGCGATGAAGTCTCGGTTGGTGAAGCACCTTTCACTAGGTTGGTACGAGGCAGGTGATTTTGACTTGGAGGCGTTTCAGTCTGGTCATCTCCCGGCCTTTCACCCTTTTCTTCCTCCGTGAGACAGGTCTTCTGAGTTATATTTGTATACTAACATGAAGTGATTTTTCTACGGATTTTTCTCTACCTGGAGATGCATGATAAGAAGGACCTTAGGAAGACTCTTAGCTGAGGACATGAATCCTCCCTCATCTAGGGAAAACATGCATCTACCAGTACTCTCTTTTTTCAGTTTGGTAAGAAATTCTGATTAGCTGTGTGTTTTTCTATATCGGGTTACAGACTGTGTAATAATCACTATGATTGCCTCACAATTAAATATGCCTTTGCTTGTTTTTCGTAAACAACGAAGATTATTTTCCCTGATGTTTTCTCTTCGGCAGTTTACTTTCTTGTGTTAGATACTGAAAATCCCAGTAGAATCAAAACCCATTAAAAGGACGGTGAAAGCTTCTTTGGGCCATGCGAGCTGCAGAAACCTTACAGCAATCACAAATAGTTTATCTTTGATCAGAGTACAAAGTTAATGAAGTACTCTTTCTTCCATCTGATGAAAGCTGAAGGCAAATCATCACATTTCCTTTCACTGAAACTCCATGTGTGGTTATACGGCTGGAAGGGTAAGGCCTGATCACTCTTTGGCTTGAGCTGAAAATAGATGAACAAGATGAATAGGCTACTGTTTTACAGCTGTTCTTAATACTCCTGTTTTAATAGTGCACTTAGAATGCCTAGCCTCATGATGGGGAGTATTCAAAGCATGTGAATCTACTAAGGATCCATTCTCTTAGCAGTACTTTTCACTTTATTCTAGCTTCTCTTCCAGGCTGCGGGGCAGAGTGGAGACACGAGTGCTGTGTGCTAGAAAGCCTGTTCATCATCAAACTATTACCTGGAGCGGTCTGATACTAAAATAGCAAAGTTCCACAAGTGTTAGGAGGATTTTCAGTATCTAGTGTGAGCAATGTAATCTATATCCTTCAACCTCTTCAACTTTGGGACACTGAGGAGAATCTGATTAAAATCTTCCACTTTAGGCATGGTATGGAAAAAAGATTCCTCTCACCCTTTAGGTGATTTCAATATGCACTCCTGTAACAAAGGGAAACTAGTCAGCTCCCCAGTAAAGTACGATATTGTTTCCTGGGGAAAAAGTCAGATAAATCTTTAGCACACTAATAATAGGGATGTCTGTCTCCAATCAAGGAGAAGAAATAAAATACTGAGGTCCTCCTCTTTGAAGATACAAAATTCAAAAACTGATGCTTAATGTGCTAGTGTTGTTCTGATGCTAAAACAAAGTAATTTAAGTGTACAAGAATGTCGGGATTTAGTGCTCTTGATCTCCATTGTGCTAGGCATCTCCTCTTTCACAAAATACTTTCTAATACTGGGATAAGGAAATATGTTACCCGTAGCACACTTATTCATTATTTTGAAAATATTTGGACAACATTGGGGTGGGGCGCCATACACCAGAGCCCTTCTTATTTACTAAGCTATAACATTCTCAGCTGGCATGTCTCTGCCTGTGTTGAGGAACAGCAAGCCTCCGAACAGTGTGCTTGAAGAGCTGGCATAGGCTTCTGATAGCTACTACCGACTATAGAGAGCATTTTCTGAAGAAAGTCTAGTGAGAGCAGAAAGGATAGTTTGTAAATTTCTGTTCATTTGCACTGAACATCACATGTATTTTCCTAGCCTTTATGCATTTACCATTCTTACTTCTGAGGTTTCGGGGTTTTTCATGTCTGAGTTGGCGAAGGTGCATTGATGGATGAGAATGATGAGAAAAGTACCCAACAGATCATTGTAGATATTACAGTGATCAGCTACAAGGGTTAGTCAGGACTCAATTAGTTTGTGCTATCAGGTGGATACATTTGAGCATTGCTTTCAAGGATGCCTTCGGCCAGTCCAGAATTTGGCTTTTCATGCCCATGGCGTCTGATGACACATAAGGAAGACCCTAGGTTCAGAGTTGTAGAGAAGCCATGGTAAGAAGATGATCCAGAGTTTCAGGGTGCGTGTCTCAGAGTTGCTGGACTTCCTGAAACCAGATTGGTCGGACTGTAGATACCTGGGGGGTTACAAGTGATTGGTTAAATTGTGTGTGATATGTAATAGGAGCCCAGCACGAGAACGTCCTCGGTAGTGTCTGGAGTAGGAAGGCATGAGCAAGGGGGAATGTAAAGAAGCAATTGTGGACTATAATGAAGACAAAGGAACCTAGTGTTGGTTAGGCATTGCATGATTATCTCTCTGAGGAATGTTTAACAAAACCGCCCTGAACTGACCTGGTCTGTGTTTTACACAACTATAAAAATAAACTGAGTTATAAGGGATTTATAAATGTTAGGTTTGTAGGACTACAGCAACGACTAGACAAAACAAGTTATTTTTAGAAGTCAGTGGGCCACTGTAAAGTTTATGAGGCACACCCAGCCTTCATCTCCTTCTTGAGATAAACACTGCAAAATTTTATATAGGATCTTCTCCCAGGCCATATAATTTTTTTTTAACATCCATTTTATTGGTTTCAGGATGTGTGTTAACGACAGAGATTTCATATTGTTGAACATGAGGTGGCACACTTAGCAGTGAATGATTCTATCATTGTTATTTTGTGTGAATTATTTGTATTAGTGTTGCCATGCATTATTGTATTTTGATAGGCCATTGTTGACCATTGTGGGACCAGGACTGGTATTGAGATCACTACATACCGCAATGACGTGTTTTGTTGTATTCTGTGCTCTTTTTAGGAAGTCCATGATGGAAGCTTATGTTGATTTTCTTGAGGATATTAGACATTATAAATGTCAAGTGACAATTTATCGTTTTTAATCGCTATTTACTGTAAATTCCTTCCTAATTCGAAAGTAGTAACTGAATTCCCGGTCAAGGTCGTTGCAGTACTTAATTTGAGCTGGTGGTTGCAGGTGGGGCCCACCAGCACTCATTTTTAAGGACCAGCACTTAATTTTCCTCAACAGACTTTGATCCAAAGCAAGCGAGAGTAAAACACAAAACGGGGAAAGAAGAAAGAAGAGAAAGATGGAAAAACTGTGACAAATGGAGACAGCAGGGATGAAAATGAACCTCCAAGAGGAGAGATAAAGAGGGAGGAAATGCAGGGTATTGGATGCAAGAGGTATGAGGTGGAATCAAAACTATGCAGCCTTGGTATTCGCCACCCAGCTGTCGATAGTGAAATCACGGGGTTCTAAGCAAAACATTTGGCCCAACACCGATTATTTTTACAAATTAAGCCCTTGTTTGAACTCAGGTTACTAATTCTCCATTTGATCTACCTTTATTACTCTTGGTTGCAGCCACATAATATGATGTGTAACCATCCATTAGTATATCTTCAAGTCCCTGGAAGCAGCATTTATCGTAGTTCTAGCCTAATCTGTATCATCTAATTTTTTTCATTAGATCAGCTATATTCCATCTTAGTAGGTTGCTGACTGCAGGAGGGGTAGTGGTGTGATGCGATACTCCCAGAGACTCCTTGCTGGATAGTTTGTGTAAGGGTAACTTCTAGTAAGATCATTCTGGATATTTAGTTAAAGTTGCACCCATCCATTTCCAGCCGCACTGTATTGCCAGATTTGTCTTGCAGTGATTTCAGGTTTAAGTATCTCTTTTCAGTCATTAGCAATTTGAAGTTTAACCTTTAGTTTTAATGCTTCCTCCTTTGAGATAGCTTGCGCAAAAGGGGCAATTGTAGATATGTCTGCTATTTGAGCTACAGTTTCTTTTCAAAAGTCTAAGGTTCAGTGTTATACATAGATTATTATATTTTTGCTGCTTATCTCCATGTGTCATAGCTTGACTTATGTAGCCCTTCCAGGGAGTGAGTTGGTATTTCATACTCGTCTGCTTTTTCTGGTGCTACGGGCCACATTTCCTTGAACGTGGGTTCGTTAACAATATACTTCGAAGCATTTTTAGCCATGACAAGTGGGGAAAAAAGCCAAGTTTCACAGTTGTCATCTGCGCCTCCCTTTTAGCTTTTAGGTCGATAAAAAGGTTTTTATTACCAGTGGTTTTCCCTTTTATTGGTCAAGAGTGGAGATTTGGTTGCTGAACTAGGTCACCCTTGTCTTGCACCAATGGTAAGTGATGCTGGGGGGTGGGCATGTTCTTTTCCTATAGCTGCTAAATTTTACTCCTATATGACAAAAGTTTGTATCTGTTTGTTTCTCTTTGTCTTAGGGCCAGATGTATCAAGCAAAATTGCGTTCGCAAACGCCGAAATTCGCAGAATTTCGACGTTCTGCGAACACAATTTTGCTTAGTGGTATGTATTAAGGCAAAACTGCCTCGCAAAATAAGGAATCGCAAAATTTGCGATTCCCTATTTTGCGATTGCATTTAAGGAATCGCAAATTGCGATTCCTTAAATCCAATGTAAGAAGCACCAAAAAGTGCAAGTTGGCCTTAAGGAATCGCAAATTACCACCAACTTCAAGTTGGTGGTAATATGCGATTTCTTTGAAAAATGCACTTTTTAGCATTTTTCAAAGTGCCATGTGGCGCACATACATGCCCGTAGGGCATGTATGTGCGCCACATGTGCACACATACATATTTCAGGGGTGCAACAGGGTGTCAAAAGGACACCCTGGCACCCTTGAAATTGCATTCTCAATTTGCGATTCTCTAATTGCGATTCGCAAATTGAGAATGTCTTCCCATTCATTCCTATGGGCCTCTACGCCCATAGGAATGAATGGGAAGGTATTCCTTAATTGCGAATCGCAATTTGCAATTCGCAATTAAGGAATATTAAGGAATCGCAATTATTATTGCGATTCCTACATACATAGCATTTGAGATTCCTTAATAGCAATTCTCTAAAATTCGCTATTAAGGAATCGCAAATGCAATCCTTGATACATCTGCCCCTTAGTGACTAGGAGAAGAGCATTGCTCCGAGGACCTGTCCGGATCCTCTTTATATAGGTTTGAGCTTTGGTTCGAGCTGAATTCCGTATTCCAGATTCGTCGTCACCTGTTATGCCAATAAATGTGTTAATAAAACGTTTGCAATCAGTAAGAGCGGTGGTATGCAATAATGAGTTGTCAGAATTTTGTTCGCAAGCTTCCAATCTCCCTCACATCTTGGAACTGGTGACCATCCTGCTCACATACGGATCATGGAGAGTAAATAGTGTGCAAATCTTTGTTTATGTAGCTCCTCCATTAGCTCTAGTCTTTATTTAAGCATTTTAAGTAGTTTCTTTATAAATGAAAGACAGGGAGCTAGACAACTGAAATTTAACCACAGCAGGTGATTGGTGTGGGGCAGCTCTGTGGGTGCTCCTATGTGCAAACGAGAGGCTCAGATACTGAGCTGGTCAATGGCTGGGATGCTGGGATGTGAAATGGTCAATGTGGGCTTCGATTCTGCATGAACTAGACATAACAGGTAGAATAAACTAGATATTAGTGAGCAGTCCACTGCACTCTGCTAGAGTGTTGATCTTTCACAGACTTCACACAGGTATTCTCATGTGTCTGTTTTGTGCACAGTCCTTCGCCCTCTGCCAGCTTCACACTTTCACAGTTGCCCACACTCCAATAGTCAAACACTCAATAAGTGATCTTATAAAGCGCGACTACTCACTGGTGAGGGTCTCATGGCGCTTTGGGGATGGGGGGGGGTCCTGCGGATCAGTCGAAAAGCCAGGTCTTGAGGTCATTCCTGAATTGCAGCAGTGATGGTGATTGTCTGAGGTGCAGAGGCAGGGAGTTTCAGGTCTTCGCAGCGAGGCAGGAGAAGGATATTCCTCCAGCTGTGGTCTTGCGGATCAGTGGGATGGTGGCCAGGGTCAGTTGGGCGAACTTGTAGGCTGGCCACATCTTTTTCCTCCTGAGGTGGAGCATGGTTATTCTACAGTCTGGGATATTGAGGCAATAACAGCAGTGATGGCAGTAGCAAGGCCACAATGGACCCACAACCGGACCACATAACCACAACAGCAGTGGACAAGTTGATTAATCAACAGCTGGGCAGTGAGAACAGTGGACCAGTGGCCAACGAGGGAGTATGAGCATTAATCATTCACAAACGGCACAGGAGCAGAGGGAGGGGCAGAAGCACGCTTCAGCCGCTTTCGCAGTTGTATCGTACCCTTCTGTGCTGCAGCCAAGGGTGTGACTAAAGCAGGTGTACAACTAGACCTCAACTTCAGGAGTTTACAGAAGCTCAGTCAATGGAGGGCGAAGCTAACACTTCAAACAACGAGGCAGAGCTATTATTAGGGTTACTGCCTGGCATGGAGGCAAATTTCGGGCATTGACTGTACAACTTTCGGACAAAAGGTAAAAATTCAGGGCAAAAATTCATCATTTGAGGAGCAGACAATACCCCACTCCTTTACCAATTCTCTTATTTACTATATTTTATATTGCACTATTTATTCACCGCGCCCTCCCTATATGTGATTCCCTCTAGGCATATTAAATTCAGGCGGTGCATTATGTCATTGTTCATTGGTAAATTGGTCCCCTACCAGAATCTACCCAATCTATCTTGGAGAGAAATTGACAGCAACATTTTAAGTGGTTCTGAACATTTTAAAACCCATGGGAAAAAAGCTTTGGAAAAACGGAGTTTTTTAAACGCTTTTTTACCTTCTACTAGTTAAGACAAGTTGAAGAAACAGTGGGTCCTTCTCACCATCCCTAGAGGTCAGTACTAGAAGCAAGCCCCCAACTTTTTGACGATTTTTCGAATCACATATTTACCCCGAAATTGGGCTAGGTGCGCGATGCCAGCAATTACAAGCCTGTGTGCCGCAAAAAACAATTCAAGTGTCAATTTCTTGATTTATTAATGTTTTTTAATGCAGGGTGCCCGGTGGCACTGAATACAGAGAGCTATTACGTTCCTCTGTGTGATGGAAAAGGAGCGGAAACACATGTCCTTTTGCTGCTTGCCCACCCTCCTAGGACATGCTCTAAATGACGCAACATGGCCTTCCTCTGCTCCTCCTCCGCCTCCCTTTTACTGGAGTTGCTTAGTGGAGTGGGGGAGAGCGAGGAAGCCAAGTATGTATCAGTATTGTAGAGTTTTCAGAAGACAAGCACAACAAGCTTTTCTCCTGTAGGGAGCTCTTCTATATTTTAATTTTGTTTATTATTCCTCGCTTTCACCCATCTCTTTGGCCCGTCCTTGACCTGCAAACTAAGAGAAGGAGAACCAGCATGGGGGAGGTCAAATGTAGAGTTGGGCGAGCCAACAAGTAAAAAGAGATAGCCGAGCCAGAGCAGATCTAAGGGTCAGCTCTGGCTGTAAGAGCCCATGCAATTAGCCGAGCCATATAAATATTTGGCATGTAAATCATGCAACAAAAATATTTTAAAATAGAATAAGGTGTCTTCAAAATGCAAATGTGTGTCATCTTAGTACATCACCTCCCGTTAAAGTTCAGCTTGATTTGGACCCAAGATTCCAACAGGACCTTGAGCTGAGCCAGAGCCAGGCATCTGGCTCAAGCCTGACCCGAGCTATCAGTAGCTCACCCACCTCTAGTCAGGTGACTCATCAGCTGCTGAGGCTGTGAGACAGACATTGAATATGATGCAGTACAAGGTTTGAAAATAAAGAACACAATTCTGCTTTTATTCCTCTAAACAAATTTGTTGACTTTGTTTGAGGCATGTGTGGCTGTGGATACACATGCTTGGCATAAGTCTGCCATTTAGTGTTGGGCTCAGATGTGTGAAAGTTGTTTTTCTTCGAAGAAATCTTTCGAATCACGAGGTAGTGTGACTCCTCCTCTTGCTGATAAAGTGCATGGTCATCAACTTCATTGTTAGATTGTTTTCTTCCACTGTCTGGTTCAGGCGTGTGCTTCTCTGCTCCGGTTTGGCACCGTTGGGCATAGCTTTCTCAGCCTGTACCTACTTCTCGTCTGTATTGTTTTTGATCACGGTCCTCTTTCACTCCCTCAGGTTCTATTCAATGGCTTTCAGGTGCTGATTTTCATTTGTAGGCATTCCACCCGCATCATGTCCATTCAGCGTTGAAATGGACACCTTTTCAATTTTCTCCCCAGAGTCACACACAATTTTCTTGCACCGGCCTTCATCTGTCGGGCCGCCCCGCCTGCAGCCTCCAGTGCACGCCCCACCGGCCGAGACACGTCGGCTGGTGAAGGCGGCGCATGAGACCTACAAAAGGGGGTGGTCTCGACGGGAACGCGCTTCGCGTTCCGTCTCGGACCCCCGCCTAGCCTCCCTCAGGTTCCCAGTGACTACAGCCTGCACTTACCTGAATTCCTGCATTCCCCGTCAGAGAGTTGAAACGTCCTTGGTGTTCTTCTCCCGATGTCTTCTGTACTCTTGCCTTCCGATTCACGGCTCCTCTTCCAGGGCTTACGGCAGTGTTGACGCTCTCTCGCCTATCAGCTTCGCTACTTCTCCTTGAACAGCCTTCATTAACGCTGTTCTTACGGTACCTGGATAGGAAAAACAAGCAAGGAGAAGCATTTAAAGAACCATTGTTTGCTTCCTTCGGAAGGAAACAAATTAAATAGCATAGAGTGTAAAAAGAGATACTTATCTGATTCTGCCTTTCTTCAGAGGTATGGAATTAAGCCTCTGCCCTTAATTATTCCTGTTTCTTCTCTTATGCTGCAAATAAGAGAAATATATTAGTTACTTAACTTTGAATAGTTTGGTTAACCTATCCTTACCCAGTACCTTTTTGTGCCCAATTTTTTAATTTTTTTTTATCCTGTCTGGGAAAATACGCTTTTTGTTTTGTTTTCAGGATACATTACGTTTTTATGCGTCTAATGAATCCAGATGGTGGTCTCCGTTAAGGTTGGTATGTTTTACACTTATCATTGTTTAATGCTTAAATTCTGCAGTCCTAATGAGTAATTTGTATATTTCTACCTTTTAGATACCACTGTGTCAGTTTCAAGTTTAGTTTTTCATGTCTTCCTTATCCTACCATCAGAACATTCAACAGTATATTCCTACATTTAGCCACACTTTCTATATAGTCCTCTAGTGGTTCTAGGGTCATACTTACCTTTTTAGGTCTCGCTAGCCAGCACATGCGCTGCTCTGCGAGACATTTAGTGTGTGGCTCCAGAAAATGCTACCACACGCTTTTGCGTGTGGCATAGAGCTTGCAGTTACGCGCGCGGGCGCGCGCTTCCGTCATGGCTCATTAAGTGCATCGCTCGCGGGCACCCTTCCAGCCTGCGATCGCGATCACTTTCACTTTGACGGCCGCGTCACGCACGCACACAACTCCCGGGCTTATATTAGTCCAAAAGTGGAGGAACACTGACATCTGGTGGCCAAATTGCGCAAACACCTGTGTGAGGATAGATGCTTAGGAGCATCGACTCATTGATTGGTCAATTATTCTCTCCATCTGTTCAAGCCAAAGTAATGCGAGCCTTCTTGGACTTAGTCATTGTAGATGATCTTTGTCCCAAGGCAGCTACGTGGTTGATTTTAAGACATACTACCTGGAGATGAGAACAGGGCTGAAAATATCATTATTCCCGAATCACTTCACTTTGTGATATAGAATCCGTGTCCGGTGAGGAGCATTGCACCTGCACTTGTGAAGTTGTGGGATCTCCTCCACTGAGTCATATAAGTGCCCAGGTCCTAAATTGGTGCAGCAGTCTGTCCTCTCTGCTTCTTCCACAGAGACAGAGCTTGAACTATAGCAACCGTGGGGTGACTAGGGCATGGCAGCTGGAAAGATAAGGGAGTTCAGGTCTCAGGTTGTTTTGACAAAGGGCAGTTCTACAAACATTTCCGAACCCGTTACTGCCCCAACTTCGTTCTGCGTGTATTTTTTGTGCAGCGTTTTCCTCATGTAGCTGTACTCTATTTAAACGTGGAGTTGAGATAGGTCATATCTCTGGATGTAAATAAGAAAATCTGATTTCCCTAGGACATGCATTATGTTTTCCCCAGTTTTGTAGATTGAATACCTTGATGTCTTGTAGGGAACAAGCCAGGCATGTGAAAGGTCTGATTGTTTTGGATCACACACCAACTCATTTTAGGACATATACATGCAAACAAACATCTGCATAGTCTTTATTTTGCCAATGATTAAAATTATATTTCTTGAGCTTAAAAAATAACTATAAAAATAAAGACCATAAATCTTTTTGGCCCGTTGTCCCTCAGCGTTCATTTCACTGGTATTTGGAAAGGTGAGGCTCCGTTACCTAGTCTGGCAAGTCAGTCACATTTTGTTAGCACAATGGAATGTATACAAAATACTAATGTTGGTTTTGTATTAATCTAACCACATGAGTAGAAGGGTGCATAGTTTTTGCCTGACTCATATCGTTGTGTTAGACTGAAGCCTTCACTTATAATTACCACAACGTCTGTGCTTGTGTTTTTTATAATAAGTGCTTGTGTGGGCACATCTTATTGGTTATTGGCATCTGATTTACGGCCCAGCCCTGGGGCATGTTTTGGCATTTGCGCAATTACATTTTTCCAGCGGATTTCACACCTACGAGGCACCCTATCAGACGCAGGACAGGAGACAGCGGATGGAGGCCGCGACGAAGGACTCCTCTACCTGCGACGTGATGAACCGCCGGACTGCAGAGCCCAAGGCGCCCGGGAGAAGGAAGGCCTTGTTTATCACTAGGGCTGACACTCTGCTACTAAGCCTTAGCTTGTGCAAGGTTATTCCACCCCGAAGGGGCTGGGAGGGATAATACATTGCCGTAAAAATGCCATTTTAAAGTTCCACACCATAGGTCTGCTTGTTGGCCTCGCACTGAAACACAGCTTTGACAAGGCCCATCTGAGGGCTGACAAATGATGCACGTTTATTCCGCCATGTACTGCAGAGGAACGCACCAGGAACGAAGGTTTACCTCCGCTCTGCCTGTCCGTCGCTTTTGCTTCATAAAAATCACGCAGCGGGATGAAATGCCCGCCCTATGGAGCCAGCAACAGTAAAACCTGCACAGCCGCTTAAAGCGAGAAACAGCCGAGACCAGCCTAAAGCGTAAATAACATTATCGTAAGATTAATGCCACAGCCTGCATGGGGGCTTCCGCAATATTCCTACTCCCAATTGCAAACAGGATTTTATTTAGCTTGCCCAGGCAAACTCTTTCCAATGCCTCTCCACAAAGCTGGGTGGTTCTCTACTATAAACAGGGTCCTCTATAAACTTTAGACAATTGTTTTCAAAGTGGTTCAGCCCACTAACTTACTGACCTAATGACCTGCTCACACCCACCATGCACTCGCTGATCACATCAAATTCAGCTTATGCAGCGCCCAGAAGGCGATACCAGACCTATTGGCAAGGTTGGTTACTTTTTGACTTTCATTCTTACTTTGCATATATTTATATATTCTGAGACATTACTAAAGTGATGTATTTTTATATAAAATAAAACCCTCGCAGGACATTCCCAGTGTATTGCCGCTGTGATAAATGTATAGCACCACTGCACTACCCCTCTTCTACCCCTCTACCCCTCTACCCTTCTACCCCTCTACTACCCCTCTACCCCTCTACTACCCCTCTTCTACCCCACTACCCCTCTACTACCCCTCTACTACCCCTCTACTACCCCTCTTCTACCCCTCTTCTACCCCTCTACTACCCCTCTACCCCTCTTCTACCCCTCTTCTACCCCTCTTCTACCCCTCTACCCCTCTTCTATCCCTCTTCTACCCTGCGGTGGACTAAGTGGCAGCCGGAGCCTGATAGCACTGCTTGTCCTTTTAAAAAAAAAAAAAAGCATTGGCATAGCCAATAGGTCTCGCCTTTGGGACCTTATAAGTGTTTAGTTATGGAGCACAATACCCTTGGTACAACAACATCAACTGTTGCATGGCTAAGCACTTATAAGGTCCCAAATGCGAGACCTATTGGCTATGCCAATGCTTGTTGTACTTTCACCCATTAGGAAACACATGCAACACCACACCGGACTAAATTCAAGCGTACTATTGCGTAAGCATGCCTGGCTTCGAATTTCGGCTTTTAAACCCGAAGTACCACTAGACCATCTGCCCATACCATTTGATGTGAAATATCTTTTTGGTCCTCAAGTGAATACCCTCCTTGAGAAGATTTAAAAGATATGAGACAGCTAAGGCGCTGCATACACCATTTCATAGTGGCTCCTTTCGCTGCTACATTTATCGTGGCGGTTCCAAGACCACCTGCCCTGAAACCTCTGCTTCATATCACCGGACTCAAACACAGACCACCTCGCCTAGGGGTTACCACAAAGGCTCATACAAGGGTAACAACTCCAGAGGTAGAGGCAAGGGCGGATTTACAAATCCCTCTGCCACAATCACAAAGCCCTGACTCCCCAGTCATTCCCCCCAATCACAAAACACCTGTCGGGGGCCAACTACAAGGTTTTCTTCCTGCCTGGCAGAATAACACCTCCTTCCAGTGGGTGTTGGATATTATCCAACATGGTTATTGTCTGGAGCTCACTTCCACAACTCACAACTTTCTATATTCCAACCACAGACTTTCTCCATAACATCAGCAGTTGCTGAAGGAGAAGTACAAGCTCCCCTAAAAACAAGGAGCTATAGAACCTGTCCCACTTCACCAACAAGGCACAGGGGTCTATTCACTATACTTCCTTATTCCTAAAAAGGACAAGTCCCTTTCACCATTCTTGGACCTCAGACCAGTAAACCAATACATTCTCTCAGAGCACTTTCATACGGCTACTCTTCAAGATATCATACCAGTTTTACAACAAGGCGCATGGTCGCACTCGACCTAAAAGACGCCTACTTTAATATTCCAATTCAGCGGCACACCGCCAATATCTAAGGTTCATAACAAATGGTCAGCATTTCCAATTTAAAGTGCTCCCTTTCAGGGTCACTACCATGCCCAGGATCTTTAAAAAATGCCTTGTGGTGGTAGCTGCTCAGCTGTGCAGGCAAAGCGTACATGTCTTTCCATACCTGGTCGATTGGCTCATCAAGAGCACAACTCATCAAAAGTGTTTTCAACACACCCAAGCCACCATAAACCAACTTCATCAACTAGCCTTTACAATCAGTGCCCTAAAGTCTCATCTTCAACCCCTTCAAAAGCAACCTTACTGAGGGACAATTCTAAATTCGCAACTAGGTATAGCTTACCCGAATGCTGCCAGAATACAAGCATTTCAGGCACTCATTCCCCAAATTTCAACCAGGTCAACAGGTAACAGTCAGAACAGTCATGCGTCTCCTTTGCAGTATGGCTTCATGTTTAGCCATAGTACCTTATGCCAGACTCAACATGCGTCCGTTACAAGAGTGCTTATTGCACCAGTGGACTCAAGCGGATGGTCAGTTAGAAGCTCTAGTGTTGATTAGCCGTCAAACTTGCCACTCTCTGCAGTGGTGGAACACCAACAGTCTGTTGAAGGGACGGCCTTTCCTAGACGCAGTTCCACAGAGGACAGTAACAATGGACACTACTCTTACAGGATGGGGAGCGCATTCCCAACATCTCACTGTCCAGGGTCACTGGACACTCAGTCAGAGAGATCTCCCCATAAATCACCTGGTGTTACTAGCTGTTCACCTAGCATTGAAAGCCTTCCTTCCTCACCTAATTGGCAAAGTAGTCTTCATCAAAACAGACAACTTGACAGCAATGTATTATCTCCAAAAGCAGGGAGGCACTAAGTCCCCGCAGCTTTCCCAGTTAGCCCAGAACATTTGGAAGTGGGCTCTCCGATACAGCATTCACCTGTAGGCGGAACTCCACCCACAAGTTCTCATCCAATACTTCCAAATTGGGGACAACTACCAATAGACCTCTTCGCCACAGCAGAAAATTTGAAATGCCCAAACTTCGCCTCCAGGTTCCCACACCCACGGTCCAAGGGCATTGCACTATGGATGAGTTGGTCCGGGATATTTGCGTACACATTTTCACCTCTCCCACTGCTTCAATTTCTGGTTCGGCAGACATCTCTCACTCTCATTCTGGCGATTTCCACATGGGCATGACAACCATAGCTCACCACACTTCTCGAAATGTTTGTAGTTTCTCACAAAGCACTACTGAACAGGCAGAACCATCTCACGCAGAACCATGGAGAAATCAAACAGCCCGACCCCAGATCACTCAACTTTGCAAATATGGCTCCTGAAGTCTTAGAATGTATCTACTTCAATCTCCCACAACAATGCATGGATATTCTTAAAGAGGCAAGCAGCCCTACGACTGGGACCTGTTATGCTGTCAAATTGAGAAGACCATCAACGTCCAACGTCCAACTAACGAAATTCATCAAAGAGAAATTCATCCTCGACCCCTCCCAGTCCGGATCTCGCAGCAACCACAGCACTGAGACCGCTCTACTCGCCGCTACAGACGACATCCGCACTCTCCTCGACCAAGGACACACCGCGGCCCTGATCCTACTCGACCTCTCTGCAGCCTTCGACACCGTCTCCCACCGCACACTCACCGCCAGACTCCACGACGCCGGCATACAGGGAACCGCCCTCGACTGGCTCTGCTCCTTCCTCACTGGCAGAACCCAAAGAATCAGACTTTCACCATTCCTCTCCGAACCCACAGATATCAACTGCGGAGTACCCCAAGGATCGTCGCTCAGCCCTACGCTCTTCAACATCTACATGGCCCCCCTCTCCGCCATCGTCAGACATCACGGACTCAGCTTAGTATCCTACGCCGATGACACCCAGCTCATCCTCTCCCTCACCAAGGACCCCATCACCACCTGACTCAACTTCCAGGAAGGAATGAAGGACGTTGCATCCTGGATGAGCAGCAGCTGCCTGAAGCTCCACTCGGAGAAGACAGAGGTCCTCATCCTCAGACCCTCCCCTCTGCATGGGACAACACCTGGTGGCCCACCACCCTCAGCAGCCCCCCCACCCCCACGCACCATACCCGGAACCTCGGCATCGTACTCAACTCCTCCCTCTCCATGACCCGACAGGTCAACGCCGTCGCCTCCACCTGTTTCAACACCCTCCACATCCTTCAGAAGACCTTCAAATGGCTCCCCCCAAATCAGGGAAGACCGTTACCCACGCACTCATAACCAGCAGACTGGACTACGGAAACGCCCTCTACGCTGGGATCAATAAGTCACTGCTCCACAAACTCCAGACCATACAGAACACTGCAGCCAGACTCGTCCTCGGCATCCATCGACACAAACACATCACCCAACACCTGCGAAACCTCCACTGGCTCCCCGTGGAGAAGAGAAGAACTTTCAAGATACTAACCTACGCCTACAAATGCCTCCACAACACCGGACCCCAATATCTCAATGATAGAATCTCCTTCCACGTACCCAAGAGACACCTCCGATATGCCGACCTCGCCCTCACTGAACCCCCGCGCATCCGCAGAGCAAGAACGGGTGGAAGGACCTTCTCCTACATCGCGGCCAAGACCTGGAACGAGCTCCCGATCGACCTCAGATGCGCCCCCACCCTGCACATCTTCAGGAAGACCGAAAGACCTGGCTCTTCGACTGACCGAAGCTGCTCTCCCCCCCCAGCGCCTTGAGACCCTCACGGGTGAGTAGCACGCTTCAAAATTCCCTGATTGATTGATTTGTTCACTATTGTTAGTCCAACCACATTGATCCCATAGCAGCTAAAGTACAGGGCATTGTCTGCTACTTATTTCACTTACATACATTGGATTTTGCTTTTACATCTATTAAGCTACACTTAACAGCGATAGCTGCATATCTTCAAAATAGGCAACGCACCTCCCTATTTAGGATTCCAGTTGTCAAAGTCT
Organism: Calotriton arnoldi; assembly: GCA_963921515.1. Lineage (NCBI taxonomy): Eukaryota > Metazoa > Chordata > Amphibia > Caudata > Salamandridae > Calotriton > Calotriton arnoldi. The sequence goes on along the minus strand of CAWUFW010006331.1, from coordinate 742,023 downwards.
TTCTAGAAGGGCTTTAAAGAGTCATTCCTCCTGGAGTTCCACCAACTCCCACATGGAATCTCAATATTGTATTGACAAGATTATTGGGCCCTCTATTTGAACCCCTCCACTCCTGCCCCCTCCAGTTTTTATCTTGGAAGGTAACATTCCTAATTGCTGTCACTTCACTCAGACGTGTCAGTGAGCTTCAGGCCTCAACTTTTGAAAAACCTTTCTTCCAAATGCCTAAGGATAGGGTTGTACTTTGCACCAACCCCAAATTTCTTCCTAAGGTGGTCTCACAGTTCCATCTTAATCCATTGCACTACCTGTCTTTTTCCCCCAACCTGACTCAGTTGCAGAAAGAGCTCTCCATACCTTAGACGTAAAAAGAGCTTTCATGTGTTACATTGACAGGACTAAATCATTTAGAAAAACACAGCTATTTGCTTCTTTCTCAAAACATCACAAAGGAAGGGCCATTTCTAAATCGGGAATTGCACGATGGATTGTTAAATGCATCCAAACATGCTGTGCAAAAGCTAAAAGAACTTTACCCATTCCTCCTAGAGCTCACTCCACTTGTTAAAAATGAGCTTCAATGGCCTTCTTAGGAAGCATACCTATAGCTGACATATGAAAAGCAGCTACATGGTTTACCCCACATACATATACAAAGCATTACTTAGTAGATTTACTGGCCCGCCAATAAGCCAACAAGGGCCAAGCAGTCCTAAGGACACTTTTTTTTTTTTTTTTAAATTGTAACTCCCATAGGTTAACCACCGCTTATGGAGGAGAACTGCTTTACATTCTATGCTAAACATGTGTATCTACAGCACACATGCCTCAAATAGAAAATGTTACTTACCCAGTAAACATCTGTATGTGGCATGTAGTGCTATAGATTCACATGCGCTCACCCTCCTCCCCGGACACCTGTGATTCTTAGTTATTTTCACAATTGCTTCACAAAACTCCTTTCGCATGGACATTGCCTTATACTACACTTTACTCCACGTTCTATCATCACCTGTCATGCGGGAAAACAATTTAACAATGGAGTTGATGACCATGCGCATTACTTGCAAGAGGATGAGTCACACTATTTGTGACTCAAAAGACTTTTTCGGAGAAAAATAATTTGCATACATCCGAACTCAACACTAAATGGTGGACTTTGGCTAAACATGTGAATCTACAGCACTAAATGCCACAAACAGATGCTTACTAGGTAAGTAATATTTTCCTTATCTTTAAATAGCTCTTTATTGGTTTACAGAATTATACATCATGTCATCTTTTATCAATAGCACAACCTTTTGTATGAGTGTGCTAATATAAAGTCAGTTATAACAATAGTTATGCATTGTACAATTTGTAAAAAGCGGAAGCTGAGTAACTAGAAAAGAAAAAACAAAAAGGGGGAAAATACTTAGAGAAACCATTAACTAGACCATGTTTTGCATGACGTTCATCGCAAAATTGTTTTATTGTAGTCATCTAAGCAAGTTACAGTGGTGTAAGCATAGAAGCACTAATCAGTATGGTGTGTCACCTTCAAATCGGCCATCCCTCTATTAGTGTGGGTCCCCATCATACCTCATGGCTACCGTAACATACATTAGAATACATACCATTTCGATGCAGTCTGCACCACAGCTGCCCCATAAGGGCGATCAAAGATTGAGATTAGCCGCAATACGTGGCCTTAGTCTCTCAATGGGGCATCGCGTCCAATTTGGCTTCTAGCACAAAGAATATGGCATCCCAATCCATAGTTATTGTCCCCACCCGCCTCTATTTGTGTAGGATGGTCAGGACCCTAATCTCTGTAGCCATCTATTCCTGCAGCTCCCCAAGCAATCAATGAGTGGCAGGAGCCTATGGCTTTTTAGCCATCAGTAATGTCAAGTCAAATTTTAAAACAGCTTTGTTTTTTTTTAGGTCTGGTGCATCTCCCCAACAAGCAAATTGCCCCTTTGGATCTAAGGCTCGTCCTTTAAGTTCAGATATTATATCAGGCGACGTTCCCAGTGTTGTTGTATCTGTGGACAATGCCACACCATTTGAAAAGAATCTGCATCAGAGGCAGCGCACCTGGGGCATGCAGCTATACCCCTGGGGTGTATGTTGGCAATGCGAGAACAAATATATTGACTTTGTCTTCACTTTGCTGTCATTCTCAACCGTTTTTAGGTCAAGCCTGGCCAGCGATTGCGCTGCTCTGCGAGGCATGCCGTATTCGATTATGGCTTGAAGCTCCACCCAGTCTCCGCCCATATTTGTCATTGGCTTGTGTCATTGTCCTTTGTAAATGCTGGGTTTAATAGGCTTGTTAGTCCCTCCTTAGTACCGCCTTGTCTTCATTTGTAACCTCCCATGAGGTTCTGTTGTTACACAGAACATTTAGCGCGCCATGCACGCTTTCACTTTCCAAGCAGCCCGGGACAATGGCGGCCACTTGTTTGAAATGAAATAGGTCTGGCATTTACAAGAGTTTGAGCTATTGGCATTGTAAATGACAATGCCTTTTATTTATGTGTTAATTATCAAATCTGATAAATAAAAGGCATGGTCATTTACAATGCCAATAGCTTAAACTCTCGCAAATGCGAGACCTTTTGCATTGCAAATGCTTGTTTAAATAAGCTATTGTTTCATCCTCAGTTATTGGTCCTGCCGTCTGTTGGACTAGAAGATGGTGCGGTGTTTCGTCTCACTTTGAGGCTGTAATCTCTGTGTACAGAGGAACACAGCTTTGCCCTCTTATCCAGTTTGAAGAGTAGATGTACAACACCAAATTACTGCGGCTAAAGTCATGATCCTTGGCCTTTTGGAAACTAAGCTACTTTATTAATGCACAAAGTGGTGGGATGGGGGGAGGGCTTTCCTGTACATCTTCAACCTCTTGCTGGGTAGTGGCCTGTATAGCTGATAAGTCCTCAGCTTTTTCCTAGGCGTGAATCTGAACTGCGGAGGCAGCTAGGGGTGAAATGCACCTGTTGCTGAGATGTGCATGTAAACCACCTACAAGTCATATGCACTTGCTGCACACACAAAACCTGTAGTCAAATGTCCCACTTCCAATGAGGTAGTTTGTTCGTTAGGTAATGGGTCCGGTAGCCAAGGTTACCCATAGTGGATCGAACTGGAGTAAGTGCATGGAATGATTTCCTTGGGAGCACAAGACTAATTCCAGTAACCAATCACAACCACTGGAATAACCACTAACTTATGCTACTCGTCATAAAGTGCTTGAATTCCTTTATGCAGGATAGCAAGCGCTATAAATGCAATTACAATAGAATACAATAAAATTTCAATTGAATCAATTAGACCAGCAGAGCCGAAAACAGTGTTTTCTAGGAGGAAAGCCCAATACTGGATCAAAGTGTCCCCGATGGCACAGCATCATCTGGTAACTTTATGCATGTACAAAATACAGACACCAGTAAACCACTTATACAGACTGCAGATAAAATGAATATTTTTCATTCAGTAAGTGTTGTCATACATTATGTATTAATCCATTACATTTTGGTTTGTTATTTTTCAGCTTTCTGCTTATAGATTTTGATTACTTACAAAAGCTTGTAATTGCAAGTGAGGGACAATTGTAGCACTGGTATCTGCCACCCAGCCATAATTTTTAGAATGGAACAACCAGCTATTACATCTCCCCAGTCCACCGTCCTTTTAAAAAAAAAAAAGTGAAAACCAGATGTCATTTCCGCAGTCCACCATCAATCACAAGCTATACGTTTGCATAACTATTGAATAGCCCTACCAAGAACACTTTATCTGCCTCAAACTGAAACATTAGTCTCAAAAGTATGGACTTGATCTGTTTTGAGGATGAAATCCATCACCCACCCAAGGGATGCTTGCTTCATCACAGAGCTCTTCATCACCCAGACACTGGGGACAACAATAAAATGTGGGGTCCACCCGGAGGAAGTTTTAGCAGTTTTACTCCGTTCTTTTTCCCCACTACCTGTTCCACTTAATTAGACCTAGCCACCCACACTGCTCCTCATATAGATGTTCTTCCAAACATTTTACACCTCAAGAGCTCCCTTCCACCAATGTTGTCGCCCACAATGGCACCCCAACATGGTGTCCGTGTAACTAGGAGCCCTATGCTGTTGTGATTAGGGGAGCATACACCGTGTTTTTTTCCGCCATAAATAACAATTAAATGTCACTAAAATGAGGTGCTACAAAAATACCACAAAAAACACAATAGTATGCCGCAAAAAGGCCCTTTTGTGCTGCAGAATGTCCTAATCCATGCCGCAGTATCCGGGGGTGTCTAACAAAAATAGGAGCGACAGAAAAGGAGCGCATACAACAAGTTGACAAATCCCACACATACTCCCATGACCATCATACCAGGGAAGTGGCAAACAGAGCGTCACCATGTGTTGCACAGTGCACTATGACCCACTGTGAATTGTACCCCCACCAGCAACATCTCTGACTTCATCTGTGCAGGATCCAGTGCTAGGTCTCTGCAGTGGAGGCTGGGCAGACGCACTTGCTGAATGCGGCCCATGCCAACCTCTATTGAACACTGAAGGACTTGCTGATTCTCCGTGGCTCTCATTGAGTGCGCAGGACCCACCTCCCACATGCCAGCATTGGAAAGGACACAAGAGAGCGCCAAGTCTAAGGAGGGGTGAGACAGCTCAAAGTCTGAGCGCATTTGATCTATGGTTACCAAATCACTGCATTGGAGCTGGATTTGTTCTACTCTTGAGTACTGTACACGGGAACCATGAACCAGGGAGAAAACCTTGGAGCGGGTGGCGGACAAAGAGGGAGTGGGGCAGATGTAGCGCTTGCACGAGGTAGCACCTAGGATCACTGGCTTCTGTGTGTTCATTAAAGTGTGCAGTATTTAGTACAGCTCTGTGGTGAAAGTACTTTCATTCTTGGAGAGAGCACTGAGCTGGACATCAACTTTAGTGGGACTGTTGGTTGATTGTTGGGTGCTGAGCTTGAGCATTCCCCAGCTACCTCCCTGAGAAGCTTGTAACTGCTCTACCGCACAAGCCAGAGATCCAAGTACGAAAAGGGTTGTACTTGGTCCAGTTTGCTGCGCCATTTTAGGATGGGCCCCACGATATCAGTGGAAACTGTAACAGCAGGATAAGGCAGGTGGAAATGCCATTGTTGTAATCTTGTATGACGTCTTTCAAAAACCCACAGGGGCAGTCTCCATGCCTAAACCAGGTCTTAAACCCATCTGGCTGGCATTTAGTACCTGGTGCTCTTCAAGATCTTTAGAAAGCCTGTGAGCCAGACTTTTCACCAAATTTAGTGACTGCTGGTAAAAGAAAGATGAGTCTAAGCCTCTGCTCTCAGATCCAATTTTGTCTTCATTAAAAGAGATTTGATGACCCCTTTCTTCCACCCACTAGGGGCAGTAACAGATACAAATAGGTGCTAAGGATAAAGGTAAATAGTAGGTGTAATAATTTTAGAGTCCTGACTGGACGTACATAATCTGGGGAGCCTACCTTTAGGGAGGTAAGCAAGGAGAAACCCTACTCCTCTTCCTTAATCATTGGGAGAGCTGTGAGAGGAGTGTAAAAAGGTTGAAAGCTTGTAAATATTCTGAACTAGACGGGATGAAACCGAATCGGGCTCTGCTCCGGCTCCACCGCTGACTTCAGTTCAGGCGCCATCTATTACGCTGGTATCCTTTGCATCAGCACCAATGCCGACGCCGGAGGAGGATTTATATCTTATTGTGCTTTCTGAGCACTGAGGCCATGCTCGGTTCTTTCCAAAGGGCAGCTAGCAGGCACTCCCTCTGAATCTGACACTTTGCCTTCACTACATGGTAAGGGCCAAACTTTGCACAATATTTATGGCACTGATTGGGGCAATGATAATTCTTTTGATGGTGATGATTTTGTCCCCCAATATGATCAGGAAATTAGTATGAACAATTCCAAGATGCCAGTGGCCTGAATACATCTCCAGATGCTTGCTTTGTTCCGCTCCTGGCCCTGCCACAGAAGAAAATTAGTCCTTTGCCATCGTTATGCGAAGAGCAGCAGTGGTACTTAACCTACAACTTCCCACTAGGGAGGTGAAGACCAATGTTTTGACAGAGGTGCTCTAGCCCGGTCAAGCACCTACAGAACCTCTTTTACTGTTTAATGAAGCCCTCACAAATACCATCTTGGGAAGGTGGGCGAAACAATGTTTAGGACCACCAGTGAATAGGCAGGTCACTCTGCACCAGCACCAGGTGACCCTGCTTTTCTTACACAACATCCTACACCAGAGAGTTTGGTGGTTCAGTCATCCATCAGTGAGGCGAATCTCAACTCATTCCCCACCACCCCACCTAATCCTGAGTTTCAAAGAATAGAAACTTTTGGTAAACTTATTTTTTCTTCTGTGAACCTTGCTCTGTGTTCAGTGAATGCCAGCTGCCTTCTAGGCCACTACTCCCATGCCCTATGGGACACAGTGGCTCAGATATTGGCTGTAGTTTGGGACAACCTGAGGGTGTCCCTGAACTTAGCTATCCAGTATGTCTGCAACACAGCAAGGTTTGTCATCTGGTCTGGTTTGGACATGCCCGACTGTTTGGGTCATGCAATGGGTACGAGTGTAGCTTTCAAGCTATGCAGTATGGCTGAAACAAAGCAATGTTTGTAATCTTGTCTGGTTTGGACGCGACCGACTGTTTGGGTCAACCAATGTGTACAAGTGTAGCACTTTGGCACCATGCCTGGATGAGGTCTGCAGGCTTCTCCGGGGATGTCCAGGCATCTGTGATGACCATGCCGTTGGCAAGCCATAATCGGCCCTGGAACGGTTTAAGGAAAGTAGGGCCACATCACATCACATCACGTTCCTTGGGTCATTCTGCCCTAACCAGACCATTCCAACAATTTCACCCCCTTTGTGGCTATGGCAGGAGGTTTTAGTTGCGCCAGCATTCGGTCCCTCCACCAGCTCAACAGGCCTTTTATCTCTCCCATGGCACAAGGGACAACACGCAGCTCAGTCTGCTACCCCTCAAGCATCTGCAGCCATAAGACCGCTTTAGTGTGTCCTCACCGGCACACAGCCACCTTTCTGGAGGCAGGATCTGATATTTCCTCCTCGGGTGGCAATCCATCACTTAAGACAAGTGGGTCCTCCAAACTGTACATCGGGGCTACGCCCTCTGATTTCTCCCCACCCCATCTTCCATCACCATCAGAGTTGCTGACGGAGGACCACCTGTCTGTCTTGCAGCAGGAAGTGCATGCATTTTTGGCCAAAGCGGCTATAGAGAGGATTTCAGCCTCAGAAGTCAGAACTGGGCGTTACTTCCGCTCCTAGCTTATGCCAAAAGACAGAGGCCTTAATGCTGTTTTGAATCTTGGTTCTCTCAACACCTTGCTGGGGAAGGATATATTTAAGATTCTCACGCTAGTTCAGGTCATGTCTTCACCAGACCCCATAGACTGGATAGGACACTTATTTACATATCCCCGTACTGCAGGCACACAGGCGCTACCTACAGTTCACAGTGGGTCAGGAGTATTTTCAGTTTGCAGAGCTCCCTTTTGGCCTTGCCAGTGCCCCTCAGGTGTTCATGAAAGTGTTGGCTGTGGTCTCAACACAACTTTGCAGGTCGAGGGTACCAGTCTTCCCCCTACCTCAGTGACTGGATGCTGAAGGTTGGCTCGCCCCAGGCAGTCGTCCACCACCACCAGATGAATACGAGCCTTATAACCTCTATGGGGTTCACTATCAATGTGCTGAAGTCGTACCATACTCCTTTGCAGATGCTCCCGTTCATCGGTGCCCTTCTGGATATGGTACAGTTTTGTGCCTTTCCCCTGGTGCGGAGGGTTCAGGATCCCAATATTTGAGCCTCTGTCCTGTATCTCAGTGCGGATGACTCTGAGTCTGCTGGTATTATTGGCCTCCTGCATCCTGCTGGTCAAACATACCAGATGGCGCATGTGAGCTCTGCACTTTAAGTCGATGTGGGCACAGCACCAGGGGACTCAGTCAGATTGCATACAGATTTTAGACAAGACTGCAAAAGATCTGCAGTGATGGCTGCTGGACCACCACCCAGAGCTGACGGTGGTTACAGATGCATAACATCTGGAGAGGTGGAGATCAGAGGTCTCTGGTGTCCAGCGGAGATTTTAGTCCACATCAGTTTGTTGGAGTTCAGTGCAATTTGTTCGGCATTGAAGTTCTTCCTCCACACAATCAGAGGAATAATATATAACAAGAATGATTGTGTCGGATTCACTCTATATACACAAAGAAAAAAAGTCATTTTTTCTTCACGCAATGCACAAGAGAGTGAAAAAGTCAAAAATAATAATTTATGAGAATATATATCAATATCATTGATACTATTTACAATAATATTGAAAAAGATGCTCCGTGGTTAGTGCAAAAGTGCTTGTGCAGTGTATAAACCAGTGTATGATATATAGATTAAAATGGACGAATACATAAGCTGCGTAAACAATAGTTTTTCAGGAAAGCCTGGTCAAGAACAAAGTTCATTAGAGTCTCTACAGTTGGGACTATCCACATGATTCCCAAATCTGTTGGCCCAAAGTGATATCTTAGATACAGGCATATAAATGGATCCCATCAATGTTTCGACCTGCCACATTAACGTGTCAGTAGTACATCATAGTGGGGTCTTCATCAGGACAGCCAATAGGAACACTTGAGTCATCTTGGCAAGTGCCAACATGGGATTACTGTCTTTGTATTTGTACTGGAATAGAATAAGAGTCCTCTTTACTTATAGTACCACTGAATGGAAGTGAATGTGTTTACATTTAACCCAGTGTATGAAACATCCGGGCAGAACCCATAAAATGACCAAAATGATTTACAGATTACTCCTTCATAGTAACACACAAAACAAGAGCTGTAATGGATCAAACACTTCTCTTGTCTTTCTAAAGATGTTTTAGAATGGAACCACTTCCAGGCACAAGAGGATGGCCAGGTGGTTTATCCAACCTTTTGTGTATTTTGGGGAGTGTGTATGAGGTGGATATTCTCAAATATTTTTTATTTATGTATTCAAACTCATGGTCGCTGAGATAGCCGTCAGGTAACCCTTTGCTAGTCATTTCATTATTCATGTCACTAATTTGTGAAGTGGGATCTCCTCTCAGTTTGCTGTAATGATCCTGTATACCTAAATATGATACAATCTACTCTTTATGATCTCCTACATCCTGGACCACTATTGCGTCTCCCTTGTCTGCTGGTTTTATTATGATCTTCTCTTTTTCTTAAGTTCAAGCAAGCTCATATTCTCCAATTTGCTAAAGTTATGCTTATTGTAAACTCTTTTGTCTAGAGCATTAGCAGTGTCCCTGAGAATAACTTGTTTGAATGAAAGACTCTCATGTGACATGCAGTTTGCTGGTGGTGTAAATGTGGAAGGTAGTCTGAAACCGGTGACATCGTTCTTGGATTGATAAGGAACCTTGTGGAAATAGTGCCTGAGTCTTATTTTCCTAAAGAATTGATAACGTTCCATCTGAATGTTAAACGAGTTACGTTTTACGGTTCAAATTAACGATAAGCCTTTGGACAGGACACTAAGGGGTCCATTACGATGGCGGGCGGACAAAGTCCGCCCGCCATTGCAACGGAAAAAGGGACCGCCCGCCATATGTGCGGCGGTCCCGCAATACAAATTACGATGCGCCCGCCACACTGGCGGGCGCATCCCGCATTGTTCACATTGCGGTGGGCGGTGCTGTCAGCAGCACCCGCCGCAATGTGAAAAAGGCATGTTGTGCATTTGCATGCACAACGTGACAGGCACCGCGCGGTGCCTGCCACCTTGTGCATGCAAATGCAGGGGGGTACCCCCCATGTGCACCACCCAACCCCCAAAACCCTGGGGGCCCGCAACGGGCCCCCAGAAGCAAAGACCGCATGCCTTTCCATGGCGGCAACGCCGCCATGGAAAGGCTGCTTTCCGCCACCATCCTAATATGGATGGCGGTGTCTTGCAGACACCGCCACCATGTTAGAGCCCTTTTCCGCCCGGTCCCCTGTCAGACCGGCGGAAAACCGGCGGACGGTCTTTCCGTCCGCCGGGGTCCCCCCGCCATCGTAATATGGCGGGGGGAAATGGAATGCGGGCGGTGAAAAATAGCGGGCGGATCGCCACCGCCATACGGGCGGTGGCGATCCGCCCGCTATTATAATGACCCCTAACTTTGCCTTGGGTAAGGGCTTGTTTTGATAGATTAATCAGTGGGCTACAGTTTTGTTGCTCCGATTGTGATTGCAGTGGGAATTTCTGTCCTGCCATCTGTAGTACTGATATCTCGTCTGAATTTCTCCATGAGTTTCTTGTGAGTAGTATCTCCCTGCTCTCCACCCCCTGCATTTACCCCTGTTCTGCCCCCGGTCCTGGCCCCTGCTCATGGTGGATATTCATCTATTTTCCGCTAAAAAAAGTCACTGGTGGAAGTCCTGAAAATTTTGCACAGATCATTGGACCTCTATGCTGGGTTGTTCGGCATCACTATCTGCACCACTGGATATGGATGAATCTGAAAAAGTTACAAACTTACGAGGAAAACACTTGCCTCTATCTGTGAAACGTCCTTGATTGTCTTGGAGATAATAATCTTGAAGGTAGAGATAGGTTGCTTTCTTGTAATAGTTTTTAATGTCCTTAGCTAATTTGTCTGATTTTTTTTTATCCTGAGTGAAAATTCTAAAGTCCAGTGATGTCTTCGCACGTTTCTCAAGAGCTTTCCTCACTTCACTCAAAGCTTCATCAAATATCTCACTTTCAAGGTCTGCTATCTCTGTAGTCAGTTTTTTCACGTATTCCAGAGCTGTTCCCACCCCCAGCACCATCCAATGCCTGGAGCAATTATAGGTCACAAAACTGAAATTCTCTTTAAACTTGGGATCATCAACAAATACTGCCAGTTCTTTTTTAACATGTAAACCGACAGGAATGATGTTAGACTGTAAATACTTGGTCAATAAATGCCAAAGTAACTGTGCCCGCACCAATTTCTTTTCTAATTCCTCTAACTTGTTTAGTTTCTGTAAAGTATTATTGACTGGCATGGTGTGTTTTCAAGAAACCCAGGCTTCCTTTCTACTAAATGTGATCACTCCATTTTATGTTGGGCTGGCTGTCACCCTTCTGGCATCCTTACAGCATTCTTTGCCCCATCCCATCCCTCAAACGAGTAATAGAGACTTCATTCTTTGGACCCCAAAAGGGTGCACATTTTTTATATTGATCGCACCAAACAACATCTGATAGACAATCAGCTTTTTTGTGGGATTCTGCGGGGCAAAGACGGGAAAGGCAGTGTGATGGATTGTTCTCAGCACAAAGATCCGCTACGCACTGGCAAAGAAGCAGCCACTAAAGGACTTACGGGCTCATTCTACCAGCATTAAGGCTGCTACCACTGCGCTGGCTCAGTGAGAGCTTGTCCTGGACACTTGTCAGGCAGCTAGGTGAACTTCGGTACTAATCTCCACGAAGCACTACTACCTTGACAGTCAGGTCCTTTGAGACATTTTGCCCGCTCAGCACTGCAGAAATCTTGCGTCCGAGCCAGTTCACATAACTCCACTGGGGGGGTTACTGCTTTGGTATCTATTCACAAGGTGAGGAATCTGTGGTTGGAAATGTCCATAAGAAAGACAAATTACCTTCGGCAATGATTTTCTGGAGTCTAACTGCAAATTCCTAATGGGCCCTACGTTCTGTGAACTAGACTCGTTTTCCACCTTAAAAGGTCCCAGTTTTTATATCTGTGCACTTGGCCGTTACAATCTGCCGGTAGGCTATGCATCTGAGGGCACGAACAGCCTAAGAAAGCAACTGACGTCAGCGCACATGGGTGGCTCAAAGGCCGGATTGGGAACAGCAACCAACCCACGCTGCTGCTCGACTGGCCCTGGGAGTGGGGGTGGGGTAGGGGGGATGCTTAGGAAGAAGCACCGCTCCCACTTTTCTTACAGGGGGCCGATATTGCAGCACTGCTGCAAAAGCGGCCCCCAGTGACAAAAGCGGCCCCCACGGGCACAAAACCGGCCCACAGAGGAAATGCCGGGTGCCTGCTACGGGCAGTCCAGACCTGGGTAGCTCCACTTCCCACGTCCGTAGCAGAACGATGTTGACACAGAGCCACACAACACCACCCACTTGTACACAGGAGTACTGCTTTAAAGTTTCCGGATCCAGTCTGATGCCTAGGTTATGTGACGTTACCCCGCATGCTTTTACCCCGCAGATTTTACTCCGCAAAATCTTTTACAACGCAGGGCTTTACAACGCAATTCTTTACAACGCATTCCCCATTCCAACGCAATTACTATTCTAACTCCATGGGGGTGTTAGTTTGGGGAATGCGTTGTAACAGTTTTGCGGTGTAAAGCCCTGCGTTGTAAAAGTTATTGCGGAGTAAAAAATGCGGGGTAAAGCCATGTGGAGTAAAAAATGCGGGGTAAACGACGTTTCCCGATGCCTAGGGTATATTCACAAGGTGAGTAATTCTGTAGTTAGAGAGATTTTCCACCAGAAAAACTGTTACCGAAGGTAGGTAACTTGTTCTTCTCTGCAGTCTTGTCCTTGCACATGATGCTCTGTTGCTATCACTGTGTAGTGTGGGGTAGGTGCTGTGGTTGGATTGTGCTCTTGTCACATTAGGTGTGAGTGCTATGGGAGTCCCATGGTGTGAGGACCAAGGAATGTCTGGAGAGGATTTAGAAATGTTTCAGGGGAAAAGTAGGAAGTATTCAGCACATCCATAGGGCTATGGGGGGGATCGGTGCTCTTAGATATGCGGAGCTAGTGTATGGATTAAAGTGTTTCTGTACAGTCATTAGCATTTCATAGAGCCGATTTGTTCCTTCCAGGTAAGTAGGCATTGAAGCAATTATGGTGATCTAGCCAGCAAAATCAAAAACTTTTCTCACCAAAATCTCAAGATCATTCTGTTCAAACAGATGCTTACAGGAACATGCATTGGGGAAGCCAATGGCTCTGGCTTGTATTTTGAGTCTTGACTAAAACATTAAGAAAATTCATGCTGTATAGAGTGGATCTTTGAGACAAAGAATTTTATGTTTGATGATTGGATGTGCTTTGGACATGCAAAATAGTCCCACATGCATTGCATAGCAAGCATTCTTTAGAAGGCAGAAGGCTACAACAAACAAGCAGGATACGAGAGTGAAATACCCATCTGGGTGGAACCAAAGACTACTCTGTTTATATTTTAGAGCATTGGTAACAATAAGAAATGTCAAGCCAGACCTAAAAAAAACTGACTAGGTATCTTTATCTGTATTAGATATTGGATGAGGAGGAGGGGTGGGTGAGTTCCTAGTCCTCCTCCCAAACAAAGCGAAGTGTCCAGAGTGACTTCGTAAAGGGTAAGCAAGTACCGCGTATTGACAATCTTCACCACCATCCTAAGTTACTAGCTGACCTTGTTGGGTGCTGGACACTCACTTTTGGTAAAAGTGCTTTTTAATGTGTTTTTAAAGGAGCCTAATGAAGATTGAATTTTTACTACAGGACATTTGTAAGAGAGAACCCCAGCAGATGGTGGAGACATTCAAGGGCATTCTGGAGAGGGAGAAAACAGCTGTTATCGAACAGGTAAATAAGTTACAATACCGGACATTCATTTGATTGAAACATATAAGGGTCAGAATACGCACCAAATATTATATGTTTGAAAATATTACACTTTCTATACATTTTTATAACCTGAATGTTTTGAAATATGATTTTTTTCTGATTTGAAAGAATGCATGTAAGAGCTGGTCACCATGGTATCCAGTTTCAGGATCACATTTTCAAAATGATTGGGCCTTTGGTATGAGTGACCATGAGTCTTTGTAGTTCTGGGGCAGGAAAATAGTGAGGATTATAGGTTCTCAGGGAATAACAAATAGGATTCAGTGTTTCTGTGCCAAATCCGACATGTTTTCCCCGGAGTGTTACACAGAAATATTATTTCTCTTTGTGGAAATCCAAAGCTAGCAATTCCGATGGGCCTGATAATGTCAGCTGTCGAGCCCATTGGAATTTACAGGCCACTCATAATGAAGGTCTTAGTAATTAGTGATAGCGCGGCCATGGGCACCTTTTACAAGTGACCCTTTTTAGGTCTCACTCCCACCAGATCGCAGAAGCTGTCTATTTGCAAAAGACCTATTGTGTACTTACAGTGGGCTTAGAGCCCACCCATTACTTACCGTTTGTAAACTTTGTTGTCACTCTCACGTGCTTTCTTCTTTTTCGATGGCTTGCCTTCCTCTTCTTGTGTCAGTCACCCTCCTGGAGCATTGTTAACCTTTTGGTCAGCATATATGTATCCCTCCACTGCTCACTTTTAGGAAACTACTTTTTTCTTGTTGTTTAAGCACTCAATGAGTGCGCATGTGGTTTCCATTTCTCTCACGTGTGCTTCTCCCCTATTAAATACCTGCTCTCCTTGTTGCTCCCTCCCTCACGTGCTGCTCTCTCTCTCTCTCTCTCTCTCTCTCTCTCGTCTGCTTCTACCCCAAATTCTCCCCATGCTCTATGTTGCTCTCTACCTCGTGCACTTCTCCCCCCGCCCCTTTGTTACTCTCTCCATCTTGAGCTGCTCGCTTGCTCCCTGGTGGCACCTGCCTTCTTAAAGCATCGTATTGTGCTGCGTTTCATTACTTTGGGTTCAATTCCAACGTAAATAGCAATTTTTGTTGGATCATAAATACCAATCCAACACTTTGTATTGGGGCTGCGTTAAAAAAGTAACGCAAACTTGATATAAAGTATTTATAAATCTGGGCCTGGTGCCTCCTCTCTACTGTAACTCATTCCTTGGGTGCGAGGGAATGTCTGCAAAATGGAGAAAGACAGCAAATAGTCAAACGACGAGGCTTCTATTTACATAGGTTACCTGGTAGGTAATAATCAACCCCGGCTTATCTTGGTCTATTCATTTGTCAGGTCTTGACCGAAATCTGCTTGTGGAAACCACAGTTCTTGTCAGTATTGATGCTCTGGGGCTGAAACCCCACATGGTCAGCCATGCTTGGTGCTCATTCTGCATTTCAGTTCATTATTCTGAATTCTGAGTGCCCGGGGAGAGTTGTTGTTATGCAAGACCGATGAATGAATTCAGAGTGCCCACTTGTAATACCAACAAGCAACCCAAAATTCCAATGTTTCATTGAGTTTCTTTGCAACACACAGTGCAGTACATTGTCCATTAATAGTTCCAATTGTCTACTTATTTCTAAATCTGGATTCTGGGGAATTCAAGGACATAGTTCACAAAGATAATGCCAGTTTTATATTATTTACAGTAAATTGCACATAGATTCTGAAGTGAATTATGAGGTTGAACATACAGTTAAATGCTAAAACTTGAATTATTTTTCAATGGACTGAATCTTCCTCCGTTACTTGGGTCTTCCTTCCCTACACTGGTCCTTACTTTTTCCACCAGTTCCGCAGCCTGCCGATAAGTTACTGCCTGAAACAGGAAGAGCTGAAGTTTAGGCTGGAGACCCAGAATCTGCGTCACAAACTTGGCGAAACACAGGCGCTGCTAGACGGGCTCGGACAGGCAGCTAAAGTGAACAAGTCCTCAACACCAGACGTGGAAGGCATTAAGTTGGTAAGTTTGCCCTGCTGGTGTTGCTTGCACCAATCAGATTTTTTCCTTGGCATAAAAATCTATTGCTTATCATTTTTGCAAAAGTAAGATCAACTCATGACATTTAAAATATCCAGTATTGGAGACATGAGCAGGAAGTTGGTAGGATTCGTTAAAATGTGCACTGAGTAAATATGTTTTAAAAAAGAAAATGTGCCCTGAGTTATTAAGAATGGCACATAATTATTGACAAATGCAATTTGTTAGAACTATGAAATGATTATTTAATAAATGCAACACATTCTGTGCATGCTGTCCGGAGTGTACCATAGGACTGAATAACAAGGCATCATGGGTGACGCCTCAAAGAGCATCTGAGGGTGTATCAGAGAGATATGTGGCAGGCAATACTGATGTTTTTTGGGTTTTCAAGCTGCACACTGAGTCGTCCTTTCCACTTTCCACTTTATACTTATCTGGCTTAATTGTAGTCGTTCTGTAGCTTCAGTGGAAGCCACCTTACTAATTAATCAGAAAATAAGGCAGTGATGCAGATTTTTCTACTCTCTGTGCCAGTATTCTCTGGGAGCATCACAATATCATTGCTCGATGTCCTCATTTTGACTTGAAAAATGTATGCAGGAAAGAACGTGGACAAAAAAAAGTTTTTCAGTATATTATTGGAAAGAGATTTATTTGTGGAGACAAAAAATAGAATTGTGTAGATTTTGATTTTTTTTCTTTTATGTGAGACGAAGCTGCGTATTCTGTGGTGGGTCATCACCTTTCTTCCGTGGTGGTTGCGGAGTATTCAATGTTGCCTCTATTCCTTGTCAGTTGCTAATGTTTTCAAACTTTAGATGTTTATTCCTCTACGGTAAGTACACACCACTACCCTCCCCATTGCAGAGCGTCATCCTGCCCTCACCTCTAAAACAATCCACCCCTACCTCAGCTAAAGCGTAATTTTCATGAAACACCTTTCTCCTATTTCCTTTTAGCTGGTGTGAACTCCTTCCACAGATCCTCTACTGCAGTGGCTCTTAACCTTTTGACTTATGAAGACCCCTACTTAATCATTACTGGAATCCGGGGACCCCCACTGAATAATCATTGGAAGCCTGGGGACGCCCACTGAGTCATTACTGGAAGCCGGGGACCCTGGCCTAAGCAATAATGATGAAATATTTTTATTTCATTCACAAACACACATTAAAAAGTCACAATGTTAATTTTAATGCAAAGTTAGGAGCTTTTCTAAATTTAGTTAAGGCCACCCATCATCCATGCTATATCCTGTTTGATGCACTTGCCCTGTCCTACGAATCAATTTGAGGATAGCAACCAAATTTTTAGCTTCCAATTTCAAATTCCTACAAATTTAAAAACGTTTTTAAATTTTGATTTTTTTAACACTTTATTAATCTGTTAATATTATTTAATTTTCTAAGCAGTCGCGACGCACCTGAGTAGGCTTTGTGGACCCCCAGTGGTTCCTTGACCACTGGTTAAGAAACGCTGCTCTAGTGTACCAGAAGGCATGTGTAACAATGCAGCATAATTTTTAGTCTAATTTAATTTCTGGGCAGTATCCAATGAAACAATGGGAGCAAAAGCAAATATCCCTGTCTAGTTCCTCTGGGCTTGAATCCCAGTTGGCTGTTACAGTGGTTGGAGTTTTTGTGACAGTCTTAACAGCAAACGTGGCAAAAATGCTGTGTTGTGGAACGTTTCCGTTCAATAGAACTATATGCCTAATTTGTTGGAATCACTTAGAAGGTAAAATTGAAGAGCTATACTCCATTCTTGTGCTTATAATGGAAGAGACCTGTATAGGAGTGGAAGCTTGGTTTAAACATACCCTGAGCCATATTAATCGAATTTGTAAACCATATGAATACCCTGCTATACGCAGAGTCTTAAAGTGAGATCTCTATTTGATTGATAGCCACTGAAGTGAACTGAGAGCAGATGTAATGAGGCACCCTGGGATGTTATTGCACTAGTCCAGCACCGTGACGGGCATATGCTTGCAATAATGAAACTAAACATAGCAGCAGGTGTCCATCTTGCAGAGGTTTTGTACATACTCGTATCATTGTTTTAAAGTTCCATCATGGCCACCACATTTAGAACCAACGTGGATTGGTAAAACAGTGATACTCTATGGACAATGGTCTTCTGATTTACGGAAAGTGGCCACATGGGATGTGGCGCACTGCAGATGAAATGAGCAGTAAGCCAGCGTCCTGTTAGCACTGACTGGAGAGCTATGCTTGTATGAAAAAATAAAATAAAAGGAGAAGAAAAAAATTAAAGGGGAACTATAAAAGGAGGAAATTTGAAACTAAAGGACTGGCCAGTCAAACCTGACACTGAAACCCACTCGTTTTTGGGTAGATGTACGTACACATGTGACCAGAAAATGCGGTAATGCACAGGGCAATAAAGATAATGACTAATGTGGCCTGCACCATTTTTTAAAACATAAAACAACAAACAAAGCGGGCACATGCCCACACATTGCCATCAATGATAGGGTCACGCGTGCATAGCTGTCTTTCGTATGAAGTGGACTATACCATTACCCCATGCAGTACACTTTCACGGATGGAAGCAGTGTAAATGACACTCAGACAGACAAATGGTGGAAAGGAGCTCACCCAAAGGCCCTCTGTGTATCTATGTGAATATATATTTATTTTTTAATGTATGTATTGTTTAATGATTTTTTATTACTGGATCCTGGCAGATAGATGAGCCTGAAAATAGATGACAGGATGCACACCATTGTTTTAAGCATAGTTGACTATAATATATGATGCTCAAAGGCAAAATTTGGCACGCAGGCTCAGCTTATGCTCTGCCCCAGTAGCACATAAACAATTTCATAACTGACTGGTGCGCCGTCGCAAACCAGGCCCAAACTGCACAACCATCCATTAAAGAACCAGAGTTCAATTTAGTCCAATTAATCTATAATAATCAATATTTTATTCCGCTTTTCTTTAAAGTTTTCAAAGTTTGTACAGAGGCAGCGTGATTACAGTCTTCAAATGAAAATGAAATGCCCATCCAGGCTTTTATCCACAGCATGTCGGAATTCACTTTTCATCTTGGGTAACCGTACTGATATACCCAATGCATTTCAGGCATGACGCCCTTCATCAGAGGTAACTATAATAAAGGAAAGGACCCATCAGTGACCAACCATAATCTCATAACCGTAAGCATAAATCTAGAGTTAAACAATATATAAGTTGTGATTCATGGGAATAGCACACAAAAACCACCACCAAATCATTCTGTAAATATTTGCACCACTGAACTCGTGTTTGGTTTAAACAACAAAAGGATTTTCTTAGAGAAAGCAGAGAATCATGAAAAAGTACTAGAAGTTTCCACTACTACGCAGTGACTAAAAATCAACCCTTTGCTAAGCAGTGCTGTGTAAAAGCTATGTGAAAACCAAAATAAAAAATATCCGGAAATAACCCAACAATAGACTCACTGTGTAAAACAGAAATGTAATTAAAATCTCCCAATGTAACAAAGCCATAACCGCCGACATAAACACCTGAAATGTCTTCCGTGAAACCAACTGATTTGTGCACCAGACAAGCTGGTCGTGCGCTAACACTCCATGGACGCCACAAGTGAAACCCATCTTTTAAAACAAGCTATGAGATTCAAACTTGAACACGTGACCTTGCCAGAGAATATGTATGACAGAAATACATAAACTCTAGTGTTGAGACATGCGTTGTACTCCATGTTGTATCGTAAAAGTGATGCAACCTTGAAATCGTACTGATCTCCATGTGATTACCTATGAATGCACTTGTGCAAATATTACCCAGTGATGTGAGATAGATAAGCCTGCCAGGCCTCCCAAAGAGATTCTAGTAAGAACTATTGCAAATCTTCTACCCCCAGGGTTTGTCAGAGACAGTAAACAGCAACAAAATTCTTCCCTACAAATTTAATCTGTAAATACCTACATATAGTCTTTAATACAGAGAAATAGCAATCCACCCCAAAACACCTATTGACTTTATCAAATGTGTTTCACACTCAACATGTTAGGCCTACTTCCTTTATCGTATCTTTTCAAAATAAACAGATCAGACGTACAGCATCTAAAAAAAAATTCCTAGTGAACCAATCAGGCATCTAGCTGTTATCATGGACCTGTCACTATAACCTACTCAGGACTCCTGTATTGAGATCAAACTTTCCCACAAGTCAATCATCAGCCATACAGTCATACAGTTACAAAAGTAAAACAAGCATTTGCAATGCAATAGGTCTCGCATTTACGCGAGTTTGAGCTATTGACATTGCAAATAACAATGCCTTTTATTTTTGTTTTCGTTTTTAAAACATAAATAAAAGGCATTGTCATTTACAATGCCAATAGCTTAAACTCGCGTAAATGCGAGACCTATTGCATTGCAAATGCTTGTTGAGTGAGTAGTGAGACTGGGGTCTGTGTATTCTTCTTGTTGCATGTTGAGAGTAGGCCCTGGTCAGCCTCTCATGTCTGCAGCAAGCACTCCCATAGCACCGCGTGAGTTTGTTTATTGCCCACGTCGTGGCCCCCAATGTGGATTTCATTAATATGCCGAACTGCACCATGCAGGATGGAGGCAGGCAGAGACCAACACACTAGTTGAGAATTTGAAATTTGCTAAAAATAATTTGATTGCATTGTTGTTTAAAATACTTTTCTATAAGCGGTGTAAAATATTGTAGACGAAGATCCAGAATTTAACATATTTCAATGCAAATTTGAACGTTTTAAATGTTATAGGATGGCTAAAATGTGTAGCAGGTTTATGTACTAAACAATCATAACTGCAGATGAGTGTTTTACTTGTGCTGCTAAGTGATTGGCACCTGATATTTTATACCACTGTTTATAATTATTTAGTTATGCTATGGATGAAAGCCATTTTCGCCAAAATGACATTGTGGGAGAATTGTTATAATACAAGATGTGTGTTCTTAGTGGATGCAAGTGAGGTACCTAAAACGGTTCTTATTGTAATAGTTTGAAATTACCAAAAAAAGTAAACGTAGTGAGTCGTATACTTTTGCAATGAAAAAAAAAAAGTCTTTGACTGCCATTTTGAAAAAGACAGCATGGTCCAGTATTGTGGCAAAAGTATGCCTAGGCTAAAATGTTAATACAGAACAAAGGTTGTTTAATATATATATATATATATATATATATATATATATATATATGCCTTAGTTCTATATATATGTATAGCCTTAATTCTATATATATGTGTGTGTATATATATATATATATATATATATATATGTTACATGACAAGTAGCCATGTAACATATTCAATATATGCAAATTCCAGGACGATTGTTTATATTGTGTCTGTATTGCTGCTTGCAAATTTCCCTGTATGTAAGACTTGATTGCTATATGTAGCATTCTGGTGCCATCATAAACTACAAGACCGAATGCCTTTGTTTCATAGGTATAAATGGTAATTAAGCGTGCCCCAAAAAGCAAGCATACAACTGAAAATTTCAAGAATCCCCATTTTTTTCTGCGCCATAATATTCTTCCTGCCTTTCTCATATTTTATGCTTTCATTGCTCTCCACTTGGCAGGCTGGAGAAGAAAGAACAGAATCTCTTGCATACCCGAGATCAGAAATGAGCGCCTGATGGCCTGGAGGTTGACATAATTATCTCTGGTGGCCGCACAGATCTCGGTGTCAAAGCTGGGAACCACAGGGCAGCGGAGTAACATCCCCCTCCCTTCCTGCACACAGTCTACTTTCACATTCAGCAGACATTGCACTGAGTATAGAGAACAGCATGGCCCCTTAAAAGAACCCAGATTTTGGGGGGATACTGCTATGTTAAATAGAGGAAATGGCAGTGGGCCGGACGGAATTAAGTTAATGCACACAGACATACTTGTTGACAAGGTAAATCTACTCGCAGTACATTTTCTTTTATAATTATTGAGATACATTTTTAGATTATATTTGCATTATGTTCAGAAGGGGACTTCATTTTTATTCCCAGCACTGATATACCAGTCTAATGCTTGAGGATGGTGATTCTCGTAAATGTAATGTTTAAGCTGTAAATATGCTCGGCGTGTCTACAGTCGATGCATTCTAACAGAAAACCACTGGGAAGCATATTCATTTCTTCAAAGCAGAATGTTTATCTGACTTAAATTGCCTCGTCACTAATTAACATATCACACTCCGGTTCGGAGGAACACAATAGTTCAGTTTTAGACAGCGGCGGTGCGTCCATTGGGGGCGTTGGGGCGTTGCCCCACCGACCGTCACGAGCTAACAAATAAAATTTAATTGCCACCAACAACTTCATTAAAAACTTTTTAATGAAGTTGTTGGTGGCAATTAACAAAGTCACAGTCTCGTGATCGTGATGAATACGCTAGCGCTACTACCGCTACCGGGACACGCCCGAGGCAAGCGGACGCCGGACGGCGCTGAAGGGGGTGGGGCTGCGGCAGCTTGAGTGACAGACTCAGCGCGCAGCACAGCAGTAGTGCGCATGTGTGTTTTTGGGCTGGTCATTTTTATGACCAGCCCGAACATGCGCACACACTACCTTCCCGCAGAGCGACTGGCGAGGGAGGGACCCAAGGGTGCTTCCTGCAGCAGCCCCCAGGTCTCATAATGGGCGGTGAGTAACCCTGCTCTTAGCCAATCCTGGCCAATCCTGGCGCTGCAGCAGCGCCAGTATTGGCTGAGACACCGCGCAGCCTGAACCTGAGAGAAGGGCAGGCATAAGACTTTGGGTGCGCACGTGGGTGGTGGCACTGCCGCAGCCGCACTTGTATGGCCAATCACTGTTGTCCCTAGGTCGCAGCGCAGCAGTCACGTCACCGCGCCGCCACACGACGACAGTGCGCCACACAGACCTCGTGCCGGACTGCTGCCTGGCCCTGCCGGTGTCTACTACTACTGTGGGCCGGTGGCTCGTGTCGTCGTGTGACATACGGAGTCCGACTCCAAGATTGTTAATTACTACTGAAGGAAGGTAGGCGCTGATTTGAAGTAATAAATAACTTTAAGAATACAGCACTGCAGGCTTAATTAGGTGTGTTTGCATGCAGTAAGCCTCAAAATCCCTGAGAACCGACCGTTGCGTTCCAGATTGTCGTGGAGACAATATGTTTACAATCATGTTGTTGAATTTATGTAATCACATTTAAAACATACTGTGTCAAAGAAGCTGCTGAAAGCTGAATACCTATCAACACTTCCTGAGAGGCCCTGGCAGCAGTTTCTGATGTCACTGCCGGTACATGTGCGACCTCGCTTTACCCCCCCCCCGCCCCCCCCTGTTCAGTCTCGAGACTCAGGGCTGTGCTTAATCCAGGGGTTCTGGCGCGTCCACTCAGCAGCCATCCTTGCGAAGTCAATAAAACGAGTAACGCCGACTCAGGAAACACTACAATCTGGCATCGGTGCCAATCAAGTGCTCTTCACACATACGCAGTTATGTCACTCTTGTGACACCTCAGGGGGTTACTAACCTCTCGGTTCCTCATCAAACACAAGGCACTGGCTTCATTGTAGGGCCCCGACTGCCGCTATCTTGTAATCAATATACACCACCCAGAATACAGGAGAGACGGGCACGTGGCACTTCGGCCACCTGGGCATGGATTAATCGGGTGCCAATGGCAGATACTTGCCGCGTGGCGAGCAGCGTGGCGAACACGGGGTCCAGATAAGGAAGGACGGAGAGCTGTTGGCTCGAAGGGCCTGTGTGTGGTAATGTGGGGGACACCATCTTGCATGTATGGGATTGTGGTGTGTGCCCCAATAGTTGGAGACCCTGGTTGCTATGGTATATCTCCCGTTGGTGTAAAGACGGGGGCACAGAAGTGTTTCAGGAGGGAACGGCAAAGTTCACCACTCAAGACCGGATGTGACCTCCAGGCTCGCCCCTGCCGCTGCGCAGCGCTCCTCTTGGTGGTGGTGTGAAGATTTATTCGATGTGCACACTGCACCTGATAGGCACTGCACCAGATAGGCATCGCACCAAATAGGCATTGCACCAGATGGGCACTGCATTACACAAGCACAGCATCAGGTGGGCACTGGACCGGTGCACCAGATGAGCACTGCACTACACAAACACTGTATCAAATAGCCACTGCACCTAATAGGCAATGCCCCAATTGGGCACTGCAAACACTGCATCGGGTAGACACTGCGCCAGATAGACACTGCACCATGGCATCAGATAGCCACTGCACCACATAACCACTGGAGCACATGCCCACTGCACCAGATAGGCACTGTGCCAGATACGCACTGCACCAAATAGGCACTGCACTAGATAATCAATGCACCGGATAGGCATGACACCAGATAGACATGGTGTCCTCCCTGGCACAACCGTATGCCTGCTGCGCACACAGATTGTTTTGCTCTCTGGCACTGCCTAGAACTCCTTACGAAGTCTGTAACCTGTCCCCGTTTTTGGTTTTGGTTTTGAAAATCTGGTTACCCTACATATAGGAGATTTGTACTCGAAAATGCGCTGAACATTTCATGAGATGGGAAAGAACTAGTAGTGTGGGAAAATAAAGGGCATGGACATGGGAAGTCCTGGATGGTTTGCATCTTTGAAGAATGCTGTGAAATCATTATTGCGGAACAAGCATTACAAGGCGTGTGGATATGTACTAGGAAGGTGTCTGTGAAAGAAATCATTAGAGAGGAAAGGGTGGCAACTATTAGCTGTTTTTAATGAAAGTTGTATAAACATTTGGAAGAACAGAATGCGACGTGTCTCTCTGAGATTCCAAACATGTCATTTAGGTAGGTTGCCCACAGGAGAGGCCGAATTATTTACACCTAATGTGGGTAAATGCATCCGACATTTTTGACTGCTGAAAGAGTTGGCAACAAAAAAGGAAACATGCTATCTTCGTTCATGGGGAGAAGACAGAAGGTATAGACTGAAGCAAGTAACGAGTCGTTGGTGCATATATGAGGAATTTGTATAATGTTACAGGCCACGGTGATTAATGTAGACTAAAACCCACTGTGGTGTCCCATCAAAAGAGACATCTGCTTCTTCCCAGAGAACATGTCTAAAGATAGACTGATAGACGTAATCACAGAAAGAGCCTGCAGCTTATTTACAAGAAATATGTAACATGACCACTGGTGCTGACGTCTGTGATGGATTGTACTGGTGCTGTAAATGCAATTTATTGAGACAAATTACAGTCGGCTGTTTGAGTGCTTCCTCACTATTCGCGGAAGCGATCTGGTCGTTTAGTTGTCTATTGGGGAAGAAAAACCCTTGGTTTAAATATCAGTTTCAACATATTGCCAATTTATTTGAACGTGGCCAAATGGATTCCTATATCTGTGTTTCCTTTCACTTTTCCGCAGTACCCCGTTGCTCATAAAAATTTGGCTATTTAGAATCCCAAGTACAAGTCCCGTTAAAATTGCACACATTCCTGAGCTAAGAGGCAGCTGGGCGATAAAGAGCCTCCATCCAATGTATCAGTCACAGCTGTATTTTCTAACCTAATTATTCTATCCATATAGTAAATGTGTGTGACATTGTGTGTGGGTTAATCCCTCGGCCCTTGATTCAGCTATGGAGGACCTGGGTGCCTGTCTTTTGTGGCACAAACACGGCTCAAAAACTGCAGTCTTTAATTTCCAGTTTAGTTGTTTGTTAAATAAAAAACATCTGTGAGGTACTCAGAAATGCATTGTATCTCTAAGTCCGTTAGGAAGCTCTGTGGTTATACTGAATAAGCAGCTACCTATGTTATACGACATCTCTTTATTAATGTAATAACTGCACTTTCACAATTGCTTTATTAACCTTCCTGCTTTCTCAAATTTGCTTGAATATGCACAATTTTTCCTCTCTTTTTTCAAAATTTTCTCGGGGGGAGAACCCCCCGAACCCTCCTTAGGTTGTTCGGGCTCGCTCGCTACGGTGCAGTATGCCAACCATTTTACGCCTCACCACTTTGAAATGTCACCAGCCGCCCCTGGTTTTAGAAGCAGTTCATCTCAAGTATTTCATATTTGTATGCGTTTTTTTTTTCCAGATTAACATTCCTAGTTAATAATCTGCTTACACTGGCACACTGCGGTGGGTTTGCTAACATCAACTGCAAACAGTCTTTTGACAGAAAATACGACCAGTCACCGGGTATCCAGTAATGGTTAAATGAATGCCATGTTATTATCCGCCACACATACAGCAGCGAAGGGAGAAGGCAGCAGAAATCCTGCATGCCATTTTGCATTGTTAGACTATTATTCACCGGTTTCAAATTTAATTAACAAATGCATCCCAGATGTCGAAGCACAAACATGTTTTAGGCCTTAAATTGCGCCGGTTAAATCTGTTTCATGACAATTTCCCTATCTCAAGCTTCACTGGAATTAAGTGTATGAACTGAAAATAAAAACAGATCTTAACGCCTACTTTTATCATGAACTACAATTGCAAATTTGCGATTTGACAATCAGATTATCCGTAATTGTATGTGTGTATGCATTTTGGAGGCGGCGAGGGGGCAACATTTTCTTCAGGTCTGAATAAGATATAGATTCCTGCTGGCTGTTTTGTATTTCATCATAAAGCCTGTGAGGAGGTCGCTACCCATTGAGTGGCTCTGGCCCATGAAGTTGCTGGCATGCTGTGCAGTGTTTTCATCTCGCCAGTGGCAGTTATGTTCCTGATAAATTCGTAACCCCCAGGAACACCTGCAAATCAGCCTGGATTTAAATTAAAATTATGTTTATGGCATTTTTTAAACAAACGGAAGGACGCGATAAAAGGCAACCGTGTATTTTTGTAGAGAAGAAAGATACCTACATTTAAATTTAACATGAACTCTTGCACCAATAATAGGTTCCAGATTGATCTGATCTTTGCATGAGTAGAGGGAAAGCAGGTTTTATAAATAGACAGAGTCCTTTTCCTTCTCTGCCCGTTCCTCCCAAGCCGAACCTTTAACTATCGGCCTTGGTGATTAATGCCGTCCGGGAGGCATGTTTAAAAGAAGAAAGTAGGGGAACGGACTCTATGAAATTAAAGATGTAGGGGCACGCGGTGCCCTGCCGATCCCGCCCACTTCGACCACTGGTAACAGTGTGCCTTCAGCGCACACATAATATTGTTGTGTGCCCTGTGGTCAAAAATCCAAACACCATCTGACTCGCTCTGGAACTTGTAGGACAGGGGTGCCAACTCTTCAGTGTCAGCCTGTAGACATTTTCCATCCCAACACTGTAAAAAAAAGGCGTCACTGTAGATAAAAAAAAACACACACACACACACACAATTGACAATGGAGGTCCTTGGCGCCACTGTAGATTAAGGATCCAATATAAAAGATGTGGATTTTTCAAAAAAAATATTTAAATAAAGACCAGAGTGCCACTGCATGCGGTAGTTTGTGCCGTGCGCAGCTGTTTGCGTGGATTCGGGGGGGTGTACCACGGATGAAAGCAGGACGTGGACAGAAAGGAAACATCCTACGCCTGAGAATCCGCGTTGTGCACTGTGATCTTTTCATTATTATTTTTTATTTATTTTAAACACATAATTACCGTTTAAGAATACTTTAAATGTTGCGATATGTTCCTGGCGGCGAGCCCGGGATGGCGCTCACCGGTGTACAGGTGCACGTCATACATGCTACAATATTTAGGGAATGATGGAATGCCAGAGCAGGAAGATGAGCTCAGATTTATTAGAGAGGGGAAATATGCAGCGGGAAATAAGGGCAGAGGAAATGATGTCTGAGGAGACTGCAGTGAAGTATTGGCAAATAAAACCAGGTTAAGGCAGGCGCTAGGTGGAAGTGCAGAAAGTACGAGCACTTCCGCCTCCATTCCCCACAACAGTTTAAACAAGATGGGATCTGCTCTTGCCCCCCTACACCTCCTGTCACTGGAAGCTCTGTGCAGAACATGCTCCTACTATAAGGTACCGGTGACAGCTGGAGGGTGGTGTTTGTTCCAGCCTGTGTCCCTCAAGTGCGATGGACAACAAGCGCGTGCGCCTCGCGCTGAAGCACGCGCGCGCTTGGGAGAGCAGTCTTCACTTTTTCAAGCACTGCACTCGTGCTTGTGGCGCGCCGCTGCTCGCTCCCGCAAGGTGGATGCCGCCACAAGCACGAGTGCAGTGCTTGAAAAAGTGAAGAGCAACGGCTAAAGGCCCTCCTATGCAGCGCATGCGCGCTGCGTAGGCGAGACCTAAACAATTATGTCTGGCAAAGCAAAATACTATTTCTCCGAGGAAGGGCTCAAAAGGATTCTGCCATGCAAACCTTCTGTACCTGTGGTTTGTCAAAGAGAGGAACCAGCACCAAAACCCTTATCGACTACAGTTATCTGTGGGATTCCATGCAATTCAAAACCTGTCAATAGGCTTTAGTTCAGACTAATAACAATGCACCCTTTAGTGCCTTTTGACTTAAACATATGCTTTTCATAATCAACATGTTAGGCCTCTTGTCTTTATAGTATTGGAATAACATTACAAATATGCACAAAATTACAGTTGTCAAAACAATATAAAATCCATGCTGACCGAGCCAATTAGGGATTACTATATTGCAAATCTTCTTTCCCCATAGTTTGGTCAGGTAAGTCGCCAACACCAAAATCCTTCCCTACTACTGTAATCTGCAAGTTTCTGTGTAACAAAATACCTGCGTGAAGGCTTTAGCACAGTGTAATAACAATCCACCCTTACAAGCCTGTTACCTTTAACACGTGATTTTCACATTAAGTGACTCAATCCATATCACACCAAAGGAATCTGACATTCGTTTTACCAGTGAACTGATCAGGCCTATACCCTTTACCATTGTTTTGACGCTATGTCCAACACAGGCAAATATCTGCAGAATTTTAGTTGGCAACACAATATACAACCCCTGTCAATAAGGCCTTACAAGAATCATCACAGTGAAAATCTTCTACTCCCAGGGTTTGCCAGAATAGGTGACCAATACCGAGACCCTTGCCTATGATGGTAATGTGTGACATTATATGTAACAAAATACCTCTCCACAGCCTGTAACATGGTGGAATAACAATTCACTATTTGAATCGTATTGGCTTTAACAAACGTTTTTTCACAAAAAAGCCATTCCTACTGCATTTGCCGAACTTTTCATAATAAACAGACCAGATCTATGGCTTCTGGCATAACTTTTAGCTGCACACCAATCGGGTCTAAAGCTGTTATTTTGACTTGTTGCCATAACTAAGTCAGGCCTACTCTAATGAGCATAAGATTTCCCACAAGGCAACCATGAGGCATTCAGCCATAAAATAACAAATGTATACAAAGTTACAGGTGGCAAGCATAATACTATCTCTCTTAAAAGAGCCTAAGAGGGATTTATCATGGCCCATATCTTCTATCTCCACTGTTTGTTTGAGTGGGTCACCAACACCAAAAGCTTTGCCTACCATGGTAATTTGTGTGATTCCTTGTAACAAAATACCTACCTCCAGGCCTTTGCACAGTGCAGTAACAGTCCATCCTTAAAGGCCATTTGCCCTTAACACATGCTTTTCACAATAGGCTGGCCTGTCCTCTTGGCTTTGTCATAACATTTCATAATAACCAGATCAATCCTATGGAATCTGGCATTACTTTTTTAAGTCGAGCCTCGAGTAGCGCGCAAGCGCTGCTTAGAGGCGAAGACTTTTAGTAAGTGAGTTTTGAAAGCAGTCCCAAAAACGCTCGTGCGTCGTGGCTGGCCTTTTTGAGATGGGTACGCGCGGCAAACATGTGTTTCCAATTATCGTGCCCAGACGCGGGCGCGATAATTGGAAAAACATGTCTGCCGCGCGTACCTATCCAAAGGCCAGCCACGACGCACGCAGCGTCTGGTCAGCTGGAGCAGGCTGCCGCGCTCCCTCCTCCCCCTCCGCTCCTCTGTGGTGCGCGCGCACCACTGTTTATTTTTTTACCGCGCGGCCACCATTTCTTTTTCATTTTGCAGCCTGGTTCTTTATTGAGGCTGGACAATGGCGGCCGCATGTTTTTTAAACTCACGGTCGGGTTTTGCACATTGCGGGCAAGGTGTGTTACAGTACAGCCTCGGAGGTGCACCCCGGGACAGCAGAGGGGCACTGGCTTCTGTTCGTGCGTTAGACAGAGGAGGCGGGCAGCAGGCAGCACTTGCCCGCTGCGGCATGTAGGAGTGAGCGGGCAGGATCCGGTCGGGTAACTCTGCAGGAGCAGAACCGGGAACACACTAGCATATCCTCAACACACCACACTGTGGAGTGTTGCGCAGGGTCTGGCTGTGGAAGTTTCTGGCTGATGCTTGTTTACAACGAGCAGGAGCTGAGCTGCAAATCCAAAGCCAGTTTTATTTCCTCAGCAGTCTTCCAAGCACACGCTGCTGGTGCACATGTGTAGCAGGAAGACCCGCAACAAGAAAGCTATGCCTCTGAGCTTAAATACAGAGCGACCTGTGGACGCAGAAAGGAGCAGAGCTGTCTGTTTAGGGAGGATGTGTTGTGCCAGCCAGCAGGACAGAATAAGCCCTGGGATTTGAGCGAGATCTGCAGCTGACGCTGCCTGGGTGTTGTAGACGGGAGCAATGCTTATTCTCTGATTAAACGCAGACTGCTGCTCTTGTTAATGTGTGTTTGCAGCGAGATGTAGGTGTGGGAGACTAGCGTCTCCAATACAGGCAGCATGGTTACCACATCGACGGCGGAGTAGCTGCATGATAAATGACAGCATGCCCACCTAACCTAACTTGAATCATGCGAGAGGGAGCTGCTGGAATTCTAATAGACTTTCTGGTTCCCAGCAGTCGGCAATAATAGGATGCTTTCAGCAAGATGACAGATACATGGGAAAGATGCTGTTTTGCACTAACTTGATTTGTTACAGCAGCCAACTTATTGGCACGATGGAGTGACGAGAACCAGCAGCTGGCATGGAAGGTAGGATTAGCAACAGCCATTGTATCATTATGAATGTAATTATAAGCTGTCCATGACAAAGCATATGTTAGAGCGAGCGGCAGCTGACAGGGGAGGATTTGGAGCAGAGGGCTCCCAACTCCGAGAGCGCGGTGCCGCGCAGCAAATAGCTTTCCAGTCAGCCTTCATGCTTGCATTACATGCCTGTCACTGTGCCGGCTTTCTCGGCTTGGAGGAAGAACTGCTTAATAGAAGCCGTTCCATTAAGATATGATTTTGAAATTAAGCGATTTGCCGCTGTGTTCAACTTTATGGCTCCAGGTAGACGGAGCTGGAAACCATCCAGTGTGATTCAGGCAGTGAGTGCAGTGCGCCCATGGAGTCTTATAGCACAATGTTTCATCGATATGTGTGTGAAAAAGATGCATGCCATCTTAGGAAGATTCAAGAAATACATTTCTGAACATATCATCTACGGGTGGATTCAATACTGTGTGTTCTATCTGCCTCCTGCGTGTGTTTTATGCAATGTAGACAAAGACAGCCCTACACCCTACTATGTGCAAAGCACTTAAATTGTATGATAGCCCTGAAGAAGGTGACAAGATTGGAATAGCAGCCAGTTGAATCAGTTTTGCTACACAACTCAAGCTAATACCAGTGATAACAAGCATTTACAATGCAACAGGTCTCGCATTTACGCGAGTTTGAGCTATTGGTATTGTAAATGACTGCCTTTTATTTATGTTTTGGTTTTTGAAACATAAATAAAACGCATTGTCATTTACAATGCCAATAGCTTAAACTCACGTAAATGCGAGACCTATTGCATTGCAAATGCTTGTCTAACTAAGCGACAGGGCCTATTTCCTTTATCAGTGGCTTTGCACCTTAACCAACACAGGCCTATTCACATAGACTGACAACCATCATGCATATAAAATTACAATCATTAAGTTAACTCTTTCATTTAATTTTTCTCCCATTTGAAAGCATTCAGCGACTTAATTTTGTTCTCACATTCCAATATTGAGTTGACATGGACGGTTATTTAAGAGTTAAATACCTCAGTGCTTTAGTTCTTCACCTGTGTGCCCCAGGCTGAGACATAAATCTGAATCCAGGACTGCTCAATATCAGGCCCTTCTATCTGGAGCCTGATGATAATACTGTAAAATAAACACAGCCTTTCCTAAACTTTAAAAGGAAAATGTGACCCTATGCTTATTTAAAAATGAACTCACGACTGCGAGCTACTCTAAAGGTGTCTGTGAGCTACTGGTAGCTCGCGATCGACTGGTTGGAGACACCTGAGCTAGACCAACTGCCTTGGCATAATGTTTCATAATAAGCACACCAAACCTATGGCGTTGGACATAACGGTCCCCCGTGCACCATTCAGGCCTATAGCTCGCCACCATAACCAGCTCTGGCCTACTGTCTTGATTATAGGCTTTTTCACGAGGCAACCGTCAAGACACAGTCATAACATTAGAAAAATATTCAAAATTACAGTTGGCTAATCAAAATGCAATCTCTCCTAAGAGGGCCTAACAAGGATACTCACAGAGAAAATCTTCTATACTCATGGTGTGTCACAGGGAGTAACCAGCACCAAAACCCATGCCTATTACGGTAATCTGTGAGATTCCATGTAACAAAATACCTATCTGTAGGCTTTAATATAGAGTAATAACAATCCACCTTTAAATGCATTTTTACATATGAGCTTCACAATAAATATGTCATGCCTTCTTCCTTTTTAGTGACATTTCATGATAAACATGTCAGGTCTATAGCTATGATCATTGATTGCCACCATATCCAATGCAAGTCCTGCTGTGTTGGGTATAAGCTTTTCCACAAGCTAAAAAGTGTAATTTTCCACAAGCTAAAAAGTGTAATACAAGCACTCTTTTAGTGGAAGCACACAAATTCAGTCCAATTTAATCCTGTACTCATGGCAACCAACCCGTGGGTGGAGCCTAAGCCCTTCTCTGAGTAGTACTCTGAAAGCTCTCTTTTGTTCATCACATAATGTCAGGTGACAGCTGCCCTGCCGAGCCAAATTTAAAAATCCATATAGATTAGTGTAGTCCTGGACATATTATAATGCCTTCAAAGACTCAACTGAACTCTAATGTTAATGATGGAAAGGGAGAGTGCTGCGGTTGGAAGATAACAGTACTTCTGAAAACTCTCTTTTAGGTTTATTACATAAGGTCTGTCGAGAGCTGCATTATCAAGCCAGACTTAAAAAGGCTAAAGCCATCTTTTCAGAAAATAGAAAAGAGGAGAGGACAACCTAGAGCCATTAAAGAGTCTAGAATGTGCTTTTGGCGATTGTATTTATATGAGAATGTTGTTGAAGATGCCATCCATATTGCATACCTTCTGTACTAGAGTTGGGGTGGACCTATTTGGCTTTGGAAATTCTTAATATTTAGTTTTTTTAAAGACTATCTTTATTTGTGTTTCATACAATACAAAGCACAAACAGAATGACACATCCTAAGAATGCCTTAAACTATGCAAAGTTCTTACAGTAGTGCAAAGTGAGGCCCTGTACTGTGGAAATTCCAACACTTATTAGATGTTCATTCTCTACGGAGCCACCATTATTCTTTGTCCCTCACAGTGAAGCCCAGGCATCACAAGTAACATTTCTTCAAACTCAGGGAATCATTATGTGGAGTACCTCGGATGCAAATAACTATTGATAGTCCCTCAGACATCTTCACGGGTGGCGAACTCTAAACTCAATTCTTGTCCTCCATTTCAAGAGCCCAGAATACATAGCAATTCTCATTTCAAAATCAGTATACTACAGAAGGCTATTGCTGCCTTTACACTCAAAGTCATCAAAACCTTCTTATGTGCTTCTTAATTCCTTTTCATTGTCTCTGCACAGTTTTGAGAATATCAAGGTTGGGGAGCCATGATGTAGTGCCTTCCCATTTCCTCTTTCGTCTGACCTTACATAGCACCCGTCACCGGCCGTCTCATCATTCAGGTGAAAAATAATTGTGGGGCCCCTTGTTCTTTAAGGCGCTGGACCCTGCTTGCTTCTTAGTGTGATCTGTATTGCGCCTACACATCCCAGAAGGAATATCTTGGCACAGCCAAACAGGTCAGTGGATAAGTTGCAAGAGGGAAACCAAAAAGCATAATTGAACAATAAATATTAACCAGTTAAAGTTGAAAAGCCAAGTTTCCTGAAATGCATGAGACTCAAAATTAACTGCAAGTTCAAGGTGAGGGCATTCCAGTGAGTGGCGACGGGATGAGTGAAAGAACGACTACCCAATCTGGCCCGATACATACACGCATGAGGATAATGGCCAGCTTGGCTGATCTAGGAGACCTATATGGTCTATAAAGAATACTACCCAAGTAGTGTGGGCCTACTGCATAGAGGGATCGGTGGACATAGCAGAGCAAATTAAAAGTGGCCCGATTGTGAACAGGTAGCCAATACAAGGATTTTAATACAGGGTATGGAGGTTATCTGCTAGGTAAATTGCAGATCATGCGGGCAGCAGGCAGTGTTCTAGATGGTTTGCAAGCAGACAAGTAGTCGCCGTGCCCAAGTCCTATAGCCCTGGTGACTAATAATAAGTACCTAGATAATGGTTCTTTGGCACTGAATGGCCAACCAGTTAAAAATCCTGCCTTAGAGATGCAGGATGCCATAGCAGGTACCGTAGAAAGAAGTCACCTGATCCTTCATAGAGAGGATATTGTCCAATATGATCCCTAGATTCCTAGCTGAATTCTTAGGAAGGGGGCATGGCCAAGTGAATTCATCCACCAATTATTTGAGCAGATAGTCTGCTTTCCCAAACAGAATAACCTCTGTCTTGTCCCTGTTCAGTTTCAAGTAGTCCTGCATCCACTTGACATCTGATGACAAGCACTGAACAAGATCTCTTCTTATAATTTTGACATTTTCTGCAATCAATACAACTATCTGTGTATCGTCTGTGTAAGATACAATGTCAATGCTCTTGGATCTTACTATGGCTGCCAACGAGGTCATGTAGATATTAAAGGCGTCGGATTCAGTGACGATCTCTGAGGGATGCCACAGGTAACGGGTGCAGGATCTGATCTGAATGGGAGAAGATGGATAGATTGTGTTCTACCTGATGGAAAAGACCGTAACAACTTGAGAGCTATCAAGTATAGACCAATATTATGCAGCCAATTTATTAGCATGGCATGGGATATGGCATCAAAAGCCGGAGAGAGGTTGAAAAGGATGAGGACAGTAGTTCTGCCCGCATCCAGCGTTGAAGTGATGTTATCGGTTACAGCTAACAGTGTGGTTTTGGTTCTGTAGTCATCCTAATCCCTGCTTGAGAGATGTCTAGCAGGTTGTTGCACTTTAAATACAGTGATAGCTAGGAATTTATCAGCTTCTCAAAGACTAGTCAGGTATGGAAGTAAGGAGATTGGGCCATAGTCCTATTTAAAGGATCTACCCCCGGTTTCTTCAACAGCAGAAGCACTAAGGCATGTTTCCAATTGTCAGAATACTGTATTGAGCGAAGGGAACTATTAAACAAATCTGATATGTAAGAGCTCAGCAGAGTTGCATATTGAGGAACAAAGTGTAATAAGGGTAGGCATCTTCGAGCGATCCTGACTTAACTTTAACCATTGTTTTTTCCACTGTTTGTATCGTCAGTGGTTTAAGAGCTTCACGGGAGATAGAAGCTGTAGGTTGAGACCTTTCTATATCAGACGGGATCAAGATTGAGTTGAGTGGCAAAGAAAGAGTATATGTTATTATTTATATCCTTCAAGTGCAGTGTCAAATTCAAGCAGAAGGCAGAGGATCCTGAAATAGACTGCCCACACACAGAGGGATGGGTCAATTGTTTCATTTTTTTAAAGATTTTGGTTGAGGAATTGTGATCTGAATCACCCTGTATTTCCATGTGACCTGTTAATGTTCTGTCCACTTTAATGAGCACACATTTCACCCCTCTGATCTCTTCAACCTTGGAGGACATCCCTAGAAATCAAAGATGCTGTGGCCTTGCACTGCTGTTAGTTTCATTTATCCCTGACTCTTTATTTCAAAATAGCCTGGTTTAAATTGTTCAGCTTATCTTCAGTTTCACCTGTAGTTTTCTCTATTTTCTGTATCATTTCCAAAAAAACATATGTGAAAGGTGAGCAGCTTTGGACTGGAATTTGGGGCAGTCTGTCAGACTGGCAATGCCAGATGGCCAGCTTGAAAGGGCAAGTGTGTGGGCCATTCTTCTTGTTCCTTTCCCAGTCTACAGGACCAAAAAACAGCCACTCACAGGGTCTGTCAAGCTGGCCCATCAGTCAGTGCCAAATTGCCAACCTACCTGAACTTTCAGTCCTTCACTGAATGCGAGGACAAACTGGGATTTTCTAACCCACAGGAGTCACCACCATGTGCAAATAAAGATCAGAACCAGCCTTTTTACCTTGTTTTTCTAAAACCAGTGTCATTTTCGCTGTTGTTGAGTGGCTGTAGTGCCAAAGGTAGGTAAACCAATACTTTTTGCTAGACCTCCACGAAAGGTCAAAAGATGTCTGCTATTAAATCAAATGATTTGTGGCAACTAAACTTTTCTCTGTGGAATATTTGTGAAGAGAGGCTTTTTCCCTTCACCTCCACTTGGTCACTTGGTAATTTACCTTTTGCTCCTTCTATTCCCTTTTGTGTATTCCAGCCCGAACACTTGCTTCCTCCACCAAAAGCACAACCTCCCAGTAAGTTGCCTGGCGACATGGTCCTGGCCTGAGGCATGGTTAGAAGGGACTGAACTCCCCTGTATGGGTGGCGACTGGGTTGAAGGTGTCTACTGTGGATGGGGTCCCCAGCTTTGCAGATCCATCCACTCTGGGCCTGAAGTCCAATCACCTCCCAACTCACTGCCTATGCTGTTCTTGCCTTCAAATACTCTTGTCTGGCTTGTCACTCATTTCTCCTCATTCACCTTATTTTGTGTGTATTATATGCTTTCTCACTACGTCCTTTCTGCGCACCTCCCTTTTGCTTGTCTGTCATGCTCCATTCTGATCATCTTATGTTCTGTTCATTCTCCTCCTCTCTCACTTCTTTGGCTTCACTCTTTTCTCTTGTCACTCATGTCTTCTTTAGTGCACTCTTGGGCTCCCCATCGCCAAGTTCTTGCAATTGTCACCTTAACATCTGGCAGCCATTGTTGCAGTTGTGTCCGGGTGGGATTATCTACTTGAGGGTGACCCACTTCTCTGAACACATTGGCTAATGGGCTGTCTGCTGAATCTGCCCTGCTACACACATTTCATGTTTCCTTCCTCCTCTAGCATCTGGCAGTAAGATGGTATCCACTTGTAATATCAGTCTCCCTAGGCCCCAACTGCCAAGTTGTCAAACAACAAAACCCCTAGCGTAACAGAACAAAGCCCTTCCACTATTGTATGTGTGTATGTATGTGATATGTCTATAGCGTAAACCTAACCAGAAGGCAGTGGAGCACTGTACAGGGTCAAAGGCAAATATACAGTCAACAAAAAATTGAAAAGGTAGCTGGGTTCTGGGAGCAGAAGTGGACTGTTACTGCATTGTGATGTACTTTTCTTTAAAGAAATGTGTCTTCAGATTTATCCTAAATTGAAGTAGGGTTGGAGTGGTCCTGATAGATGCAGGGATGTTGTTCCAGATCCTGGGTGCAGAGATGGATGAGGCCGGTTTCCTTGTTTTGTAATTTGTTACACTTGTTTTCCTCCAGTCTGATGGTGTCCTAGCTGCAGGTGTGCCCAGAGCAACTTGAGATGGTGAACTTGTAAGCCCGTTACTCAGAGGTTCTGGTCTTGATGGCTTTATAATTGTGTATAAACACCAAAGCTTGTGAGACCTCCATTGTACAGCTGACCACTTACTCATGTAGGGAGATTCCAACTTCCCCAGGGTGGGGAAACAGCAACTAGTCAGTTATATCCCATGTGTTGGCCGCCTAAGACTGTATGTGAAGGTTCAAGCTTTTCATACTCTTCCTGGTCAGTTCAGCAGTACAGACATCCACCACCAGTGATGAAACCACCCCTGGACCCAATCAATCAAAACATAATCCCTTAGGTTCCAGAGACCCACAGGGAAGTGGTAATCGTGAACTGACATCAAGCCATTCCCCTGTTTGTTTTTTTTCTAAATGTGGACAAAAGTGTTCAGGGCCCTACCAAACCACAGGGAGCAATTTCACATCATTCACCTATGGACAGGATGCCATTCTGGAGAATTGCCTGCAGTTGTGCATGTTATCACTGAGCCGAGAAGTCTTTCTCCCCCATGACATCACTTCAATAGATCAAATTCCCTACAAATCAGTGTGACAGTTCCACTTGATCGCTTATCGCTATTAGGCCTGCCCAGAAAGTATCTGTGTGAAAGGAGCAAAGCCTTGAACTCTCCTGCCTGGTTCTTACCTGGAAATTATGTAAGGTTGTTTCTACAGAAGAGTAGACCTTATGAATCACCTGACTGGTTTCCCATTTAGCAACCTGGTTATTCCCGCTTCACAGGAGCAGTGCCTTAAAAATTACTTCCTGCGATCTCGACCATACCTAAATATGGTCCCTGTAGGGAAGGGGAGGACTGGTGACTAAAGCGTTCCTTGTTTCACTTGCCCATCCCTGTGCATTCTCCCTTCAGACACTCTCAAGCTTGGTTCATCTGTCTAGTCACAAATGCTGTTATCCCTTATTTCATTTGCTGAATATAGCAAGGTCTTCTCTCAGGGGCCACACAACAAATGCCATTCCTGCATGTGGAGGGCATTTCAAGAGTTCTTATAACTGTGTCTGCCATGCTTTGCATGGTTGTACTGGATTAGTTAAGATTCCATTACTGTGTCAAGTCCGCTGACTGTGTTATGGCCAGTGGATATTCTGACACATGTTAACAGGGTGTAACATTTGTACACAAATGGTTAAAAGAAGTATTTGAGTGGATGCTTTGGGTTCCTGATCAGGGAATCACCTTGAACTCTCACATTGTTCCTTTCAATGATACATCACCTCCAAGAAACATTTCTGAAACTTCAGAAACAGTGACTGATCAAGGATAATATGTGGGGTTGCAATCTCCAACTCACATTCACCCTTTATACTAAACAGTTGGTTGACAGAGATGTTGATCATCGATACAGTGGAGCAAGTGGCACTTCTCAGTTATGAAGAGTAGTTCTTGACTTTTACTTGCTGTCTTTTTCTAGAAATCTACAACTGAAATTGATTATCTAAACTAACTGTAAGCCTGGCATTAAATCGGCTGACATAACCTGAGAAAATTACTTTGGCCAAATTTGTTCAAGACCTTCCAGTGTGTAGTTTGTGCTAAAATGGAGAGTAACGTTTAACATGTTTGACTTAATCTACCTATTATTTATTACTTTTATAATTTTGTTATTATGATTTATATCTGTGTACTTATAAGTGAGCATGCATAAAAACTAAAGAAAACAATATGTATGAAGATAAACTTGGAGGTCAGCGTGGTGCTTTAGGTACAGCTAGACCTGTTCTAGTTGTGTTGGTTGCATGACAAATGATCTGACACAAATATATTGTGATGCAAAAATATTGCCAAAAAAGACCAAGGGGAAAAGTATCAACTTTACGTACTTTATAGGTAAAGGACAAAATATTGACAGCAAAAAATATAGAAGACCAAAATATTGTCACAAAATAGGTAAGTATATTGAATATTAAATATTAAAGAGTATATTAGCTTTAGAAATATATTAAATTATTAAGCTTAAAAAAAATTACTTTATATATATCTATATATGTATGAATGTATGTGTATATATATATATATATATATATATATATATATATATATATATATATATGCAAAGTAAATCCCTGCAATTCGCGCAGGAAAAAACGAGCCACTCCAGTTCCAAAGTTCAAAGGTATTCCAGGTTTATTTTACAGCAACAAAAGACGACGCGTTTCGATCTCTAGCGAGATCTTGGTCACATGACCTCTTAGTCAGTTCCACATCTATTTAAAGACATACTAACATGCACGACACAGCGTGCAGTGAGACATAAAGAAAATACTGCAGTGATTTCCAAAGTTGTTGACATTTAAGAAGTTGAAAACAAAAGGCATTATTAATTAGCATAAATGCATTTGAAAGTATAAATTGAGGTGTATATCTAAATTTGTACCTTAAACAACAAATCATCAGTTGATGATGTGTAATTCATACCACATCATAGACATCTTATTGTACTGTTGTAGAACATTTGAATAATAGGTCTAGTGCCCCTTGAAGTATCTCAAACATTATTTATTGGGTATAGTACCCTTAGGTTAATAAGTGGCTCACACAGACCTAATTATGATGACAGCTAAGTTTACATTGAAAGAATTTTTATATACATATGTGTATGTGTCTAAAAATTGGTGCATAGCGTGGCTGTTAACAGAGGGAGGTAGATGAACTGTGCATATATTGTAGTCAAAATTAGTCTTGCGCCTAGGTACATTTACACTAATTGCTGGAACCAAAATGTCATGAAGGATTCTTTGATTACCCAATTATGTAGTGCAGTGCAGATGACAATATAGACTATAACATGCCCAGTGGTTCTGTGGAGATAGCAGTTACTGTGAACATGCTGGCTCTCTTGTGCTCTTAACAATATTTTTTAGTGGCTATCCTCCTCTCATGTGGTGAAGCCGATCTGTTGGAAATAGATAAAACAGAAACCGTTAATGTCGCTTGCATGATTAGACTCATGGTCATAACATCATAATTGCAAAACCTAGCTTTGGCATCACAATTTCAACAACAGACAAACCATCAAGAGTTAATTTATATCCACATTTTCTTCTTCAATGCATCATGTATTTTGGAAAACAAACAGGAAATCAACAGTGCAGGTTAAAACCACCAACAAGTGCAATTAAAATTAGAAAATCTACAATCTAACTGAATAGGAACTATTCAATTGGTTAACAGGAAGCGTCCCAATTTATAAATGTACATATAATTCTTCGTCATTGTTCATACCTGTGGGGAACATACTGCCAGCTAGGAGAATTAATCTGGATTCTAGTCTGCGTAATGCTTGGATTCGATTCCCTCCTCTAGGATGTTTGGAAATTGTTGCTAGACCAAAGAACTTGCCTTTGGTCCAATCGCCTTCATGTGCCTCATTAAAGTGTCTGGATGTGCTGTAACTGAAGTCGCGATTAGTTATCGCTCTCCAATGTTCCAAGATTCTCTTCTTGACCGGGAATGTTGTTGAACCAACATACCATTTCCCACATGGACAGGTGATAGCATAAATTACGAAATCAGTCCCACAAGTTATGGGTTTTGTTATTTTCCATTTACTTTTCGATCTCTGTAATTTCACTTCACTTACATTCTCACTGTACCTACAGGCTTTGCATTTGCTACATTTGTAAAAGCTCTCCCCTTTGCTCTAGCCACGTTTTCTTGTTACTCTGTAAGTGGCTATTGACTAAGATATCCTTAAGGGATAGGTTTTTTCTGAAAGTAACTGTTGGTGAGTTACCTAACTTTTTAGAAAGTAGTGGATCTTGTGTCAAGATATGCCATCTTCTCTTCAAGATGTTTCTCAGTTCACCTGCCTGTGTGCTGTATGTGGTTATGAACCGCACTGGGGTTCCTGTGTCATCTGCTTTCTCTCGAATCTTGGGAGGTTGAAATAAGGCTTCATCATGACTGACAGAGTCAGCTTTGGTGATACCCCTGCGTAACATCTTGGTCGTGTAACCTCTATTCTTAAATCTCTTGACCATGTCTAGTTTGTTTTT
Organism: Calotriton arnoldi; assembly: GCA_963921515.1. NCBI lineage: Eukaryota > Metazoa > Chordata > Amphibia > Caudata > Salamandridae > Calotriton > Calotriton arnoldi. The sequence continues at coordinate 700,586 of CAWUFW010006331.1, read as the reverse complement.
TTCATACAAAGTTTCTGTGCTACAGTTGCGCCTAGCTCTAAGAAACTCACTATATGGAATACTCCATCTGAAGTTAGGGGGGTGACAACTAGCTGAATGGAGAATAGAATTGCCTGCAGTCTTTTTTCTAAATAGGTCTGTTGTCAATTTGCCATCACTTATAGTTAACCTGATATCCAAAAAGTCAATACTCTGTTGGCTGTGTAACATGGTAAATTTTAGATTCATGGTGTTACTGTTCAAACATTCAATAAAGTCAAGGAGATCGCATTCGTTACCCTCCCACACAAAAAAGACATCATCTATAAATCTTAACCATAGTCCAATGTTGTTAGACCAGGGTTCCATTTCATCACTCCAGAGTATCTGCTTCTCCCACCACCCCACCACTAGATTAGCATAGCTAGGGGCAAAGCAAGTACCCATCGATGTGCCCTGTAGTTGCTTGTACCACTTCCCATCAAACATAAACACATTCTCTGTCAGACATATTTCGATCATCTGCAGGATCATGCGTGTGTGTTCTAAAATTCGATATTTCTTCCTTTGAGGAAGTGTTGGCATGCTTTGAGGCCGTCTATGTGTCTAATGCTCGTGTAGAGACTTTCAACGTCTAAGCAGACCATCCAGTATTTACTTTCCCAATGCAAGTTTTGGATTTTCTGCAGAAAATCTTTTGTATCCCTGAGGTAGGAATTAAGATCTTTAACATATGGGAAGAGAAAATGGTCTACAAATTGAGAGGTGTTTTCTAGTAGACTATTTTTAGAAGACACAATTGGACGTCCTGGTGGGTTATCCACATCTTTATGTACCTTTGGTAAAAGGTAAAAAGTGGGTGTGGTGGGTGTTTTGTTCATTAAAAACTGTTTCTCGTCCCAACTCAGAAGTTTGTTGTTAAACCATTCTTCTAGGTTTTCGTGATATCTGGTCTGTAGAGTGATCAAGTAAGTTTTGTCTACCCTTTCATAACAAGTAGTATTACTGAGCTGTCTCTGGGCTTCCTGGACGTATTTGTCTCTGTCCATTACCACAATGTTTCCCCTTGTCTGATGATTTAATGACAATCTTATCATCTTTCTGTAATCTAGAAACTGCCTCCCATTGTTCTTTAGTAATATTCCTCTTTTAGGGTTGGTGGCTGTGAGTTCGAGTAAGTCATTACTTACTGTTTCATGGAACAGATCAGTGTTGTCCTTTGGTGTTTGGGGTACATATTTTGATGGAGCTCTAAATTTCGTTAGGCTAGAGGCCCCTATGTCTATGCCCAATGTATGTAGAGTAGTATCATCATGTGCCTGGTCGAGGGGATTTTGGGTGCTGGCTGTGATTGCAGTATGTTCTTGTAATTGCTGCAAAATATTCATTGTGGGGATGTCTGCTATGGCTAGTGGTGGAGGTACCTCACTGTTATCACTGGTTGAGCCTATACTTCTATTATTGACATTATCCCGCATAGCATGCATTTTATACAATTTGACTTTGCGTATAAATTGATATAAATCAATGCGTGTTTGAGCATAATCTATGGGAGCATCTGGACAGAAGGATAATCCTAATTTCAGGACCTGTTCTTCTGTTTCAGTTATGTCTCTACAAGAAAGGTTCATTACCGTAAGTTGCTGAGTGTTGTTCTCCATTATTTCTTCTTGTTGTTCTGGCTTCTTGTTCCCACACCAGTGCTGCTGTACTTTTCTTCTCCTACAGCGCCTTTTGTAGCTCTCGTGTTGGCGCCTCTTCCTTTTCCCCCGGGTTTTCCCCTGTATGACTGTTCCTGATTTCGTTGTATAAGGCGCAGTTCCTCGGAAAAAGAAGACAATTCCCCTTGATTTGATGCACCACTATCCACAGACTCTTGGTCTGAACTTAGATCCGTGATGGAGCCATCCATGCCTTTGTCTGCTATGCCCAGGGCTCTGTCCTTCGCCATTTCAGCTCTTGTTTTATCGAATTTTCTGGCGAAAGTTAGTATTCGCCCGGTCCGGTAATCCCTCTCATCCCGTTGAAATTTTCTTTCTTTCCTCTCAATCACTCCCTTTTTCAAATGTTTTGATCCTTTCATCCACAGCCATCAATACATTCTTTACCTCAGTCTTATCACAAGTTTTATCTAGTTCATCCAAAAGTACTTGAATTTGCTGAGTCAGCTCCTTGTGCTCTTCCCATGCGTTCTTGATCAGCATGTGGAGCATATTCTTGGAGCATGTATTAGTGTTGTCTGTCCAATCTTTGAGCAGCTGTGGATTAGGGCTGTTTAATGTGGGTATGATGAAAATCCTTAATCCTCTCGGAATTCTATTCACTTCAAGATAGTTTTGCAGAGAGGTGGCTTCCCACCATCTGCTTGTTTCTCTTTTCCGTAATCTTTCCAATTGATTACCCTTTTGTTTGATCGTCAACATTGCTGGCAGGGCTGTTTGTTGGTTATCAGCGTTTCCCACTGTTTCTGAACTCCGCTTGAAGATTAAATTCGCGGACGCTTCCCGTCCTTTTAACCATTCTGCTGCCATAGTAAAAAGAAACCCTTTTCAATTAAAGTTATTAACTTTTGGAAACTGCGTTTTTGCAAATAATTTGCTAGCGAACTCTGGCGTGTCCGGAAATCCGCTCGTATAGAGTTCTGTAACTCGAGCGGTTATGTGAACTGAGAGTGAGAGTAGAACCGAAAAAAAGTTTTAGTGGTGCTTACGTTTGTTGTTCTCTCTCCCAGTACTAGCGTGCTGGTGTGTGAAGCATCCACTCCTTACAGGACACAGCCGGCGGACGTGTTCATTAGGTTTCCAAACGACTGGCTGGCGGGAAAAACACTGCCCTTCCTTCCGAGTTGGGGCTCGTTAGCGGACGCCACCGCTGACATATGCAAAGTAAATCCCTGCAATCCGCGCAGGAAAAAACGAGCCACTCCAGTTCCAAAGTTCAAAGGTATTCCAGGTTTATTTTACAGCAACAAAAGACGACGCGTTTCGATCTCTAGCGAGATCTTGGTCACATGACCTCTTAGTCAGTTCCACATCTATTTAAAGACATACTAACATGCACGACACAGCGTGCAGTGAGACATAAAGAAAATACTGCAGTGATTTCCAAAGTTGTTGACATTTAAGAAGTTGAAAACAAAAGGCATTATTAATTAGCATAAATGCATTTGAAAGTATAAATTGAGGTGTATATCTAAATTTGTACCTTAAACAACAAATCATCAGTTGATGATGTGTAATTCATACCACATCATAGACATCTTATTGTACTGTTGTAGAACATTTGAATAATAGGTCTAGTGCCCCTTGAAGTATCTCAAACATATATATCTCCAGTATACTCCGTTTCACCTTCAATCTCCACAAGAACGGAAACGGACCACAAAACGTGCTTCAGAATTTTTATTGGTGCACAGCCATAACGCGTTTCAACTCTCTTCGAGCCTTGATCACATATATATATATATATATATATATATATACATTTATGAAATTAACATCAATAATAAATTACAAATATTACTAATAATTAAAAGACTGCATACAAAAAAATTAAAAAATACACATACAATATTACTAAATATATATATATATATATATTCACTGAAAAACCGTAGGTTTCAGGCACGTTATAGTTACAAATTAGCATTTTAAAAACCTTTGAAATTCACTGAAAAAACCATAGGTTTCAGACACGTTATAGTTAGAAATTAGCATTTAAAAACCTTTGAAATTCACTGAAAAAACCATAGGTTTTAGGGACAGTTATAGTTAGTTGGACATTGCACTCGTACAAAACCCGTGAAATTCCCCGTTATAGTTAGTTCAGCTAACTATAACTCGCGCCCCGCAATGCACTGCTGATGACGTCACATATTACATCACTCATGACATGGTCAGTGACATCACTGATGACATCACTGATGACATCATCCAGTGACTGTGTGTTTCTGTAAAGTTTAAATATGTTTAATATATATAGGGAAAGGCGTATTGAAGAATGAGTGGGTGTATAAGTGTCTGAATGGATGATTTAGTACGTGCGTGACTGACTACAAGTGAGTGATTAAACGTATCTTACTGAATGCATGGGTTAGTGACTAAACTGTGTGAATGTCTGTATCCGTCTGTTGGTGTGTAAGTGGATGCATGGATTTGCGAATAGCTACATGAGTGTCTATATGGGTTATTTATTGGTTCTATGAGTATCTGTATGGGTGCCTGAGTGTTTGTGTGGATGGGGTGTGTGCGACTGTGCATAGATGTGTGAGTGGGTGATTCACTGGGTGGATGGTTTCAAGAGTGCATCTGTGATAGACTGTATGGGTGGGTAAGTGTGTGTAAGAGTGTGTTAGTGAGTGAATGTATGTCCCAGTGGTACATGTGTGAGTAACTAAATATGTGAAAGGCAGTATATATGTGTATTGGAGTATATAAATAGCTATAAGCTAGAGTGAGTGATTGTGATAGTGGCTGTATGGATGAGTGTGTGCTTGTATCAGTGATTGTATAAGAGCGTAACAATGTGCTAGTATTTGTATTATTAAGTGAGCTGGTGTGTGTAACTGTATAGGTGAGTAAATGGCAGTGTGTTTAATTATTTGCATGACTGACTAGGTGTGTGAGTACCTCTATGGATGAGTGGCGGTGTTTGAGTGTCTATATAGGAGTAAGAGTGCATATGATAGTCCTGTACTGAGTGACCATAAGTATGAGTGACTGTACGGGTGAGTGAGTGGATGTGTGTGTGTAGACCTAAGAATCAGTGAGTGGGTATGTAGTTATTGGTGTTGGAGTGTCTATGGTTTTGCGAATGGCACTCTGTAATTTAGATTGGGTGTATCAAAGGTTATATTAGGGTGTGAGGAGCTGCATCAGATTATCACGTGGATGATGTCATCAGTGATGTCATTTGAGATGTCATCAGTGATCCAATCCCCCCACAGTCCCGCCGGCTCCCCGTGTCCTACGGGAGCCGGCATTGCTTTACACATGGGGAGCAGCTAACATGCTGCTCCCCATGTGGAAAGTTACGGCTTTGGATATTGGAAGAGAGAGCAGGTTTCCTGCTCTCTCTTCCAATATCCAAAGCAGTTTGCAATGACAGGACGGGAGCCGCGAGGCTCCCGTCCTGTCATTGCAAACAGCAGTGTCCCGGGGTAGGCACCCCGGGACACTGCAGGAGCCGGCCCTGGGGGTGGTGGTCCCCAGGGCCATGAAGGGCTCCAGGAGGGGGCCGCGCGGCCTCCCTCCCATTCAGTGCACAGCCCCGGGGAGGTGGTGGTCCCCGGGCTCTGGGGTCCAAAACGGACCCCCATTGTAATTTCTTAGTGCCCCGGGAGGTGGTGGTCCTCGGGCGTGTGGGGGCTGGAGCCCCCCACACAGGTTTTTAATTAAAAAAAAGAAGCCCCGGGGAGGTGGTGGTCCCCGGGGCTGCGGGAGGGCTCAGACCCCTCACGCACCATTCTACATAAAGCCCCGGGGGTGGTGGTCCTCGGGGCTTGGGAGCCCTAGAGGCCCCCACACATAAAATTAACCCCCCAGCATGCCCCCGGGACTTGGCCCACCCGGGGGCCAATTAACATCGAAGCGCGGAGACCGCGCTTCGATTTTTTTTTCCGGCAGGGTTCGCGCTCCCTGAGCGCATCCTGCCGATTTAAAAAAAAAAAAAAAAAAATTTTGCCCAGGGGTCCTTGTGGGACCCCTGAGCAGACCTAGGGGGTCAGGGTGTTTCTACCCTGCCCCCTTTGTGCGCTTTGCGCACTTGTTTCTGTCCCTCGGTTCTACCGAGGACAAAATGGCTGCCAACACTTCCTGATTTGGAGTGTTGACAGCCAATTAACATAAAGCTCGTGCTCGGGAGGATCCGCGGCCCTAGATATATCTATCTTTTTACTTTTCATTTTCTCAGCAACTACTGAACGGATTTACACCATTTAACAAAAAGGGTTCTTTCTGAACCAAGAACTACCTCTTTGCCAAATTTGGTGTAATTCCGTTCAGCAGTTCGGCTGTAGCCGTGTCTAAAGTTTCCTATGGAAAATTGCATGGGGAAAACGCGTTTGGGACCCCCTTTTTCTCGGCCCCCGCTTGACGAATCCCCCGAGACTTTCAGGGTAGGAGCGGACCGGAGCGGGCCACAAAGTTTGAAAATTTTGCGAAGATACGTCAACCGGCAAGAGAGTTATTTCAAATAGAATGTCGCGGATTTCCTATGGATAATAGGTTGTAACTATAACTATCTACTGGCGACCGCCAGTAGATAATATATATATATATATATATATATATATATATATATATACACAATTAAAAACATTTCAATAAAATAGCGTTTGAATTAAACCTCAAAAAATCAGTTTTAAAAATATTAAAAACAAATCATTACATAATAAAATATACTTGTATGAATCACATTCACTATTCCCATTCCAAAGTAAGCAATAGAAGCGAAAGGTTTGGACTTCGTAAGGTTCAGATTTCCTATCCCCACTCCACCATAAGCTACAGTAAAGAAAGTATTGGACTTTGGAGGGTTAGATTTACTATTCCCACTCCAACATAAGCAGCAGTAGGGAAAGTATTGGACTTTGGAGTGGTTACATTTATCACATTTATTATTCCCACTCCAATGTAAACCAGAGTAAGGAAAGCGATGGTCATATGAAGGCTCAGATTTACTGTTCTCAAACCTCAATTAATATATATACGTGTGTGTATAAATGAGTGTACACACACACACACACACACACATATATATATATATATATATATATATATATTACCTACTGGCGGTCGCCAGTAGGTAGTTTTAGTTAGGACATCGTTGTCATAGGAAAAGCGCATTTTGATTTGCCAATATCCTTGGCGTCGTTTGACGAATCTTCGCGAAATTTTCAAAACTAATGGCCCGCTCAGGTCAGCTCCTGTCTTGAAAGTTTCGGGGTGATTCGTCAAGCAGGGGCCGAGAAAAAAGGGGGTCCCAAAACACGTTTTCCCCATGTTAATTTCCATAGGAAACTTCAGACAAGGCTACAGCCCAAACTGCTGAAAGGAATTACACCAAATCTGGCAAAAAGGTAGCTCTTGGTTCAGAAAGCGCCCTTTTTTTTAAATGGTGTAAATCTGTTCAGTAGTTTTTTAAATATTAAAGGAAAAAGAAATGTATATATCTGGGTGGAGCCTAACCACACATCTCATCGTGAGATCTGATTGGCTGTCAGCACTTCATCCAAGAAGTGTTGGCAGCCATCTTGGGACCAATATACATGATGGCACCCCATTAAAATGCATTGTAGTGAATGGAAGGTTTTGAGGGTTACCAAAAAGAGAACGTATAAAGGGTGATAACAGACTTTAGTTACATTATAAATCATTTGTTGATGGTACCATACTAATTTTAGGAATTGTGGGGTGTTCTAAGGTGATTTTACCCTGTGAAAAAGCCTTCTGCTGGGATATCATGAATCATGTTTGAGAGAAAACTATTTTCTCATACTTTTCCCATACAGGTTTGGAAGGTGATCTAGAAGCTAAAATGAGAGCATATTTTCTGTAAATTCACATTATCTTTCTCAGTCATGTGAGAATGAAGTCTGACATTCTCAGTAAAACATGTACATCCAACAAGGGCAGAGACTGTCAGTTGATTCCTCTGTGTTCTACTGCAGCTTCCCAGAGTGTTCTACAGAACAACTAGAGCGCTAACAGTCTTACTTATGACAAAAGTATGGCACACCTGAAGCCATCTTGATTGGAATAAATAGGTAACACTTAAAACATTTAATTTAAAATGGAACAAAATGAGGGGGTTCATTTTGCCATAGAAACTATGATTAGTGCTGCAGAAAGAAAAATTAGGGCACATTTTGAGTGACTTCTCAAATCCTCTTCTATTTCATTAAAAGATTCTGACATGCAGACTGAAACACGCACTTTCAATACCAGCAGCAGACTTCCCTGGTGAGCAGTAGCTTTACTACAGTGATCTCATGAGCAACTAGAGTGCTAACATTCTGAATTTATGGCAAATGTGTGACACATCTAAATGCCTTCTTGATGGAATCAAAGTAAAAAACTGAAAGTATTTCCTACTGAGGAGACTAGTAAATGAGGAAATTAGGAAACTTCATAACATATAAGTCTCCCAAGATGGCCACCAGAGACAAAAGAGCCCAAATGTAGCACAAATATCTCCCAGATGTAGCCCACGTATAGCCCAATGACAGAATATCCCAGAGTGTTCTAAAGAACAACTAGAGCGCTAACAGTCTTACTTATGACAAATGTATGGCACACCTGAAGCCATCTTGATTGGAATAAAGTGGTAACACTTAAAACATTTAATTTAAAAAGGAACAAAATGAGGGGGTTCATTTTGCCATAGAAATTATGATTAGTGCTGCAGAAAGAAAAATTAGGGCACATTTTGAGTGACTTCTCAAATCCTCTTCTATTTCATTAAAAATTCTGACATGCAGACTGAAACATGCACTTTCAATACCAGCAGCAGACTTCCCTGGTGAGCAGTAGCTTTACTACAGTGATCTAATGAGCAACTAGAGTGCTAACATTCTGAATTTATGGCAAATGTGTGACACATCTGAATGCCTTCTTGATGGAAGCAAAGTAAAAAACTGAAAGCATTTCCTACTGAGGAGACTGCAGTAAATGAGGAAATTCGGAAACTTCATAACAAATAAATCTCCCAAGATGGCCACCAGAGACAAAAGAGCCCAAATGTAGCACAAATATCACCCAGATGTAGCCCACGTATAGCCCAATGACAGAAGTGTGCAAAACACTTTTTATCTTTTGTTTTTTTGCAGTTTTATATAGTTTTATATAGTGCAGACTGGTCAGGTATTGGAGTGCTTTACATGAGCATTGGTTACATCACACAAGGACAAATTCATTTTGGTTGTAGACATGGGGAGATTAAGTGATTTGACCAGAATCACAGAATGTCGAGCTGAAGCAGAAACTCCAACCTGGTTCCCCAGTTGCAAAGTCTGCAGCTCTGGAAGTAACATCACATCCTCTCCCCTAAGTGCAACATTTAATCAAGTGGTCAACTGGATAAAAAAACATAAAGATAACGAATAATTTAAAAGTGCTATGTCGCTATTTGAAAACTCAGAAAATATGTCCTCATTTTAGTTTTTTAGAGCACTAACCATAGTTTCGATGCACATAAGACTCTCTAATTTCTGTAATTTCTAAAGGAAATGCTCAAGGTATTACGGTTTTGATTACATCAAGATGATGTCAGGCATGCCACACTTTTGTAATAAATATAGAATGTTAGCAATCTAGTTGTTCATTAGGATACTGTTGAGAGGCAGAGGCCAGGGGCACAGACTCAGAAAATTGAAGGCAGGTAGGAGGGTGCAGAGGCAACAATTTGACCACACTGGGGAGGCAGGAAGGGCAGTGGCAGCACAACAGACTATGGAGGGCAGTGGAAAGGGGGGCAGGGGCAACAAACCAACAATGCAGGACAGGCAAGAGAGGCTGTGGCAATATAATAGACCATTGTGGGCAGAAGGAAGAGGCAGTGGTAGTACAACCATACATGCCAACAGACCCGATTCAGCCAGGAAACGCCCAATGTTTTTAAGCCCAAATGGGCTTTATTTGATCTATCTCCTGTCTACAATCTCCTCTTTTTCAATGTAAGTCAATGGGGAAAATCAATACCCGAGTTTTTTTCTTCAAAATCTCCCTCTTACCAAGTTAAAAATGTTAGCAAGTATGGTACATTGGATCATGGAAGGCAGGAGGAATTGGGGTAGGGACATGGACTCGGATAACAGAGGACAGGAGGGACATGGACAGGTGCACCAAACTGACCTTACAGGGCAGGCATCAGGGTTTGCAGCAGCACAATACACCACACCGGGCATGCGGGACGGGAGTGCAGCACAACAATCCATGGAAAGCAATAGGGAGGGGACAGGACCATGAACATGGACAACAGAGAACAGAGGGGAAAGAGGCAATGGCAGCTAGCTGACCATAATGGACAGACAGGAGAGAAAGCTGCAGCATAACGGACCATAAAGGGCAGGAGGGAGGGATCAGGGGCATTACAATGGAACAGACAAGCCAGGAATGAGGGAATAGGGGTCTGTACATGGAAAACAGAGGGCAGGGGGCAAGGGAGCAGGGCAGGAGCAGCAAGCTGACCATGGAGGTCAGGCAGGATGGGCACTAGAAGCAAGACACACCATGGAGAGCAACAGTGAGACTATAATGGTATACACACAGACCATGGCGGGAAGGTGGGAGGGGGTCAGGGGCAGCTAGCTGACCACACAGGGAAGGTGGGAGGGGCTGTGGCAGCACAGAAGACCATGCATGGCAAGCGGGAGGGTTAGTGGCAGCACAATGGCCATGATGGGCAAGAAGGAGGGGGCAGGGGCATGCACAAAGGACCATGGAGGATAGAAGGGAGGGGAAGGAGCTGGGCACAGACAAGAGAGTTCAGGGGAAGGGGCCTCACAACAGACCACGCGGGGCAGGCAGGAAGAGCAGTTGCAGCACAACAGACCAGGGAGGGCAGAAGGGTGTGGCAGTAAAATGGACCATGGAGGACAGGAGGAAGGGGATAGGGGCATGGAACGTGGACAGGCAGGGTGGAGGTGGCAGGGACAGGTTACAGTCATCTGACAATGCTAGGCAGGTGGGAGGGAAGTGGCAGCTCAACAGAACACTCAGAGTAGATAGGAGGGGCAGGTCTATGGAACATGGTGGGCAAAAAGGATGGAGCAGGGGCATGCACACAGACATCGGAGGGCAGGGGGAAGGAGAGTAGGGGCAGCAAGCTAAGCACAGAGGCTAAGCAGGAGGTCAATGATGGGGCATAGAATTGGGAAATGGAGGGCAGGAGGGAGGAGGCTAGTGCATGGATTCAGACAACAGAGGATAGGGAGGAGGTGGATGGGGCAGCAAGCTAACTGTTCAGAGAAGGCGGGAAGGCCAGTGGCACAACAACGAGTCACCGAGAGATTCATCAATACCCCGCTGACCACCTTCATCGAAGAGAACGCCATCCTCAACTCCTCCCAGTTCGGATTTCGCAGCAACCACAGCACCGAGACCGCCCTCCTCGCCGCCACTGATGACATCCGCATGCTCGTCGACCAGGGCCACACTGCGGCCCTCATCCTACTAGACCTTTCTGCGGCCTTCGACACCGTCTCACACCGCACCCTTGCAGCCAGACTCCACGACGCCAGTATACGAGGAACCGCCCTTGACTGGATCCGCTCCTTTCTCATGCAGAACCCAAAGGATCATACTCCCTCCCTTCCTCTCCGAACCTACAGAGATCAACTGTGGAGTACCCCAAGGATCCTCGCTTAGCCCCACGCTTTTCAACATCTACATGGCCCCCCTTGCCACCATCGTCAGACAGCATGGGCTCAGCATAGTATCTTACGCCGACGACACCCAGCTCATCCTCTCTCTCATGAAGAACCCCCAAAGACACCAGACTCAGCTTCCAAGAAGGAATGAAAGTCGTCGCAGCCTGGATGAGCAACAGCTGCCTAAAACTGAACTCGGAGAAGACCGAGGTCCTCGTCCTTGGACCCTCCCCCACGGCATGGGACAGCTCCTGGTGGCCCCCTGCCCTCGGAAACCCCCCCACCCTGACAGACCACACCCGGAACCTCGGCTTCATTCTAGACTCCTCCCTCACCATGACCCGCCAGATCAACGCCGTCGCCTCGACCTGCTTCAACTCCCTCCGCACCCTCCGCAAGACCTTCAAGTGGATCCCCCACGAATGCAGAAAGACCGTCACCCACACACTCGTAACTAGCAGAGTGGACTACGGCAACGCCCTCTACGCCGGAATCAACAAAACCCTGCTACACGAGCTCCAAACCATCCAGAACACCGCAGCCAGACTCGTCCTCGGAACCCCACGACACAAACACATGACCCCGCACCTACGAGACCTCCACTGGCTCCCCATCGAGAAGAGAGTAACCTTCAAGCTACTCACCCACGCCTACAAATCCCTCCACAACATCGGACCCAAATACCTCAACGAAAGAGTCTCCTTCCACGTACCCAAAAGGAACCTCCTCTCTGCCGACCTAGCCCTGGCAGAGACCCCATGCATCCGCAGAACCAGAGCAGGCGGAAGAGCCTTCTCCTACGTCGCAGCAAAGACCTGGAACGAGCTCCCAGTCAACATCCGACGCTCCCCCACTCTCCACACTTTCAGGAGGAGCCTCAAGATCTGGCTTTTCGACTAATCCGGAGCTGCCCCCCCAGCGCCTTGAGACCCTCACGGGTGAGTAGCGCTCTTTATAAACACCTGATTGATTGATTGATTGATTGAACGGCCACTCAGGGCTTTAATGAGGGAGCAGGGGCATGGACTTGGACAAAGGATGGCAAGGAGGAGGGGAGGCAGGAGCAGCAAGCTTGGGTGGGGGCAGCACAATGCCAGGCCAGGCCCTGCTTCCAACCCCCACCATCCATTGTGATAGGCATCTTACTTAACGTTAAAAAAAACTAGAAATTCGCTGAAAAAAACAAAGATTACAGGGACGTTATAGTTAGACTCAGATTTCACTCATACAAAACCAGTGAAATTCAGCAGTTATAGTTACCTGAGCTAACTATAACTTACGCCCCCGCAATGCACTGCTTATGACCTCAGACATTACATCATTCATGACATGGTCAGTGACCTCACTCTTGACATCACTCATGACATCTCAAATGAGCTGTGAATGGAATGGAACTATAATCGCTAGAACTTTATTTAGGGATAGTGTGTGTATATTAACACCCCTTTTTTTTCTTTTCTTTCGTGTAAGAACCATTATAATACGCAACGTGCCCAGATCAATATGGCCGATAGCCTTCACTTTAAAGTAATGTGTAGTCCATTGTTTATGTTGATGTTTGCAATCCTAAGTATGTTTATTATGAACAAGTCACGTTGACGAACATACAGGTACGGCGGTCACGGGTCAAGATATGCTGAAATGACATTGTGTGCATATTAACACTTGTTTTCTTTTCTTTATTGTATCAATTCCTGAATTTTCACATTGTGACCAGGCCAATATGGCCGCCAGCTTTTTGGATTAAAGTAATATGTAGTCCTTTGTTAATGTTGTCAACTGGAGGCATTTGTACATTTAAATAAGGTAGCTACAATGACGTGTTGTATCGTTATCAAGGTTCGGACGAGCCAAAACGCGTGGATCGCGTCCTTTGCAGATTAAATACTTCCAAACTACAACCCGAGTGCTGATTCCTTCCTTGTAAGAGTGAGAGGAGATTGAAAACATATATATAAAATTCACTGAAAAAACCACAGGTTTCAGGGACGTTATAGTTAGAAATTAGCATTTAAAAAACCTTAGATATTCACTGAAAAAACCACAGGTTTCAGGGACGTTATAGTTAGTCTGACATTTCACTCGCACAAAACCAGAGAAATTCAGCCATTATAGTTAGCTGAGCTAACTATAACTCACGCCCGCAATGCACTGCTGATGACATCACATATTACATCACTCATGACATGGTCAGTGACATCACTGATGACATCTCAAATGACATCACTGATGACATCATCCAGTGACTGTGTGTTTCTGTAAAGTTTAAATATGTTTATATATATATATAGGCCAAGGTGTATTGAAGAATGAGTGGGTGTATAAGTGTCTGAATGGATGATTTAGTAGGTGCGTGACTGACTGTATAAGTGAGTGATTAAATGTGTCTTACTGAATGCATGGGTTAGTGACTGATACAGACATTCACACAGTTTAGTTTGTCAGTTGGTGTGTAAGCGGTTGCATGGGTTGGTGAGTAGCTAAATGAGGGTCTATATGGGTTATTGATTGGTTGTCTGAGTATCTGTATGGGTGTCTCAGTATCTGTATGGGTGCCTGAGTGTCTGTGTGGGTGGGTGGGGGGGTGTGACTCTGTGCATAGATGTGTGAGTGGGTGATTCACTGGGTGTATGGGTTCAAGAGTGCATCTGTGAAGGGCTGTATGGGTGGGTGAGTGTGTGTATGGGTGTGTTGGTGAGTGAATGGATGCCTCAGTGGTACATGTGTGAGTAACTGCATATGTGAAAGGCAGTATATGTGAGTGTTGGAGTATATAAATGACTATATGTGAGAGTGAGTGATTGTGAGAGTGGCTGTATGGATGAGTGTGTGCTTGTATTAGTTATTGTATAAGAGTGTAAGTATGTGTTAGTATGTGTTTGAATAAGTGAGGTGGTGTGTGTATAACTGTATAGGTGAGTAAATGGGAGTGTGATTGATTCTTTGCATGACTGACTAGGTGTGTGAGTAACTCTATGGATGAGTGGCGGTGTGTGAGTGTCTGTATAGATATGTGAGTGCATATGATAGTGCCGTATTGATGGTTGACTGCATGTATGAGTGACTGTGTGGGTGAATGAGTAGATGTGTGTGTAGACCTAGGAATTAGTGAGTGGGTTTGTACTAACTGGTATTGGTGTGTCTATGGTTTCGAAAATGGTAGTCTGTATTTTAGAGTGGGTGTATCAAAGGTTATATTAGGGTGTGAGGAGGTGCATCAGATTATCACATGGATGATGTCATCAGTGATGTCATTTGAGATGTCATCAGTGATGTCATCAGTGATGTCACTGACCATGTCATGAATGATGTAATATGTGACGTCATCAGCAGTGCATTGCGGGGGCGCGAGTTATAGTTAGCTGAACTGACTATAACGCCCGAATTTCTCTGGGTTTGTACGAGTGAAATGTCCAACTAACTATAACGTCCCTGAAACCTGTGGTTTTTTCAGTGAATATATATATATATATATATATATATATATATATATATATAATAAATTATATTTTACATTGTAGAAATTGACCAAAACAAATACATATTAAAAGTATTAGATTGGGGGGCGTGGCCAAGTAAGATGGCTGAGCGGACGTGAGCCGCTTCAGCTCCGGACCCCCGAGACTGCCACGAGCCGTTTTCACTGCACCTGGAGAGCTGTAAAGTAAATATTGATGCCGGACAGTGTCCCTAGGTGACCGGGGCACTTCTGCCGCGACGACTTGACCGGCGCCCGACCGGGCGCGAGAACGCGAGGAAGAGTTGCGGAGACGGCGGCCGCCTTCAAGATGGTGTGAGAACGTCGCCACAGGCCAGGCAGGCCGGACGGCGGAGCAGTAGCGCAGCTGGCGATCGCAACCCCGGGCTGCCTGATGTCCGCTGATGCCGCTTGCGTTGCCTCCGTTCTCCTTCGAGGAGGCCTGGGGGCGATTCTGCTCGGCTCCACGGACGGAGAAAGGGCTCCGGAGGAGCGCCGGTAGCCCAGGGGCGGAGAGATCCTCGTCGGATTCCGGAGGCGGCCATGCAGACTGCGAACTGAGCCCCCACCTGGAGACTCCTACTCCCGGTTAGTGCATCTCCTCTGCCCCGATCCCCATGCACGGGGAGGTCGGGGAGATACTCCTCTCAGAGGCCCTGCCTGACCCAAAGATGGCGGCCGGCTGGTCGTGGCTCCCCGAGGCGAGGTCCTAGATGAAACTGGGGGACTGCAGAGGGTGGAGAATAAGCGGAGCGCCCATACAGTTTGCCTTCTGTGGGGAAGAGGTCGACCAGGGTAACTAGATGCCAACGCTGCAGACCCGGAAGATGCCTGACCTTAACATGGCCGCCGCCCACCATTACCTGACAGAGATCTGCCTTTAAGCCAGAAAGCCCTACACGTACCTCGCCTGGATTGGGGGCCCTACCCTCCGGTGCTCAGTACTGGCACCTGCCTCTATATTGCGACGAGCACAGCGCCTATGCCGCCCAAGAAGGCACCGAAAAAGGTCTCCCGCTATTTCACCGCACCAGACAAAGACGCACCTCCCTTGGGGACCGCCCAACTGCAGAGCATGGCGCTCACCCGTGAGGAGCTGATAGCCACTCTACGTGATTTCAAGTCGGAGCTCTGTTCGGAAATTAAACAGGACTTGCGGTCCTCCATGGACCAACTTAAGGCTGATCTCACTGAGAAGATGGCGACCCTACGTCAGGATGTAGACGCAGTGGGCACCAGGGTGTTGGAGGTGGAGGAGCAGACGCAAGTCATAGAGACCCGCACCATCCAATTGCAGGAGTCGCAGAGAGTCCTCCAAACCTAACTCCAACAGGCAATCCTCAAAACAGAGGACTTGGAAAACAGAACTCGGCGGGAGAACATTCGCATTCGGGACCTGGAAGAGGGTGCGGAGGGTTCCGACTTGGAGGCATTTGTGGTGGGGCTCTTCGGGGAAATACTAGCACCTCACCAACTGAAGCTTAAAATAGACCGGGTAAACCGTGTGGGGGCCGCACACCCTGGCGAACGCAGACGACCTCGAGACGTGTTGGTGAAAATGCATTCCTTCACGACAAAGGAGGCCATTTTGAGTGCGGCGAGGAAAAAAGACGAGACATCCTTCCAGGGCTTCAAATGCGCCCTTTTTCAAGACCTAGCCCCTTCCACTCTTGCACGGCGGCAGGCGCTGAGACCTATCACCACCAAGTTGCGAGACGAGAACATTCGGTATCGCTGGACTTTTCCCTTTGGCCTCTCTTTCGAATATAAAAATAAAACACGCCATGTGTCTGATCTTGCCGAAGGTCATCGCATCTTGGGCTTGCCACCTCCAGAAGAGGGAAATCCTGCAGGCACCTCTAATGACAAAGAGCAATCCCGGAACAGATCCAAAGCCTGGCATGCCGTCCCGAAATCACAATGAAGCCCAAGAAGACAACTTCTGAGGATTTGATTCGTGACGCCACTTCACTCGCCAGAGGCAACAGACCAGAGGCAATCCCTCGGAACTGAGATGCGCCGGACACGGCTGGGCCCCTGAGCCAGCCAGCATGACATTCTTGACAACTTGAACAATCGACAAGGACACTGAGGTTTTTATTTTTTCTTCTTTTGATTAAGCTCTCTTGATCCCAAGCGCTTGGCAGTCGGGGGTGCGGGCCTTGTCCGTACCACCCAGAATTCTTCCTACTTTTTTAGGAGAATTCCGAGCCGCAGGCCCGTTGGCCAGTCGGCTTCTACTTATTGCGGGTTTTTTGGGGGGGAGGGAACCCTGGTGGGGGTGCTTGGGGCTTGTTTCTCTTTGTTCTCTGTAGAGACTCATTGCAGAAGAGGGGTGGGGTGCTGCGCAGCCTGGTTGCCCAGGGAGAGTAGTTGTTGCCACGTTAAGAACCATCCTTACCGCAGAGATAGTGCAGTCATGAGCCACACAGGGAGGGGGGGGAGTGCGGACTACCAATGGTGTCAGTAGCGTCCTGGAATGTCAAGGGGCTGAACGCCCCCCAGAAAGGTCAAAAGATATGGAAATACCTAACGGACCGCCGACTGGAAGTGGTTGCCCTCCAGGAAACCCACTTAAAAAAATCTGAGGACACTAGGCTTAGACACAAATCGTATCCCTTAATATACCGATCATCCGCAAGCACTAAGCACAATGGGGTAGCCATACTCTTTCATAACTCTACCAAGTTCCAGCATGAAGCCACCAAGACAGATCGGGATGGCCGAATTGTAATGGTCAAGGGGAGGCTCAGGGGTACCTTATGTACATTCGCTACTATCTACGCACCTAACTCAGGCCAGTCCGCATTCCTCTCTCACGCTCTGGATATGCTAAGCGGGTTCGCGGAGGGCCCTATGGTTCTCCTAGGGGACTTCAACTTGACGTGGCATGCGTCTCTAGACAGCACACACTCGCACAGGGCCACCACTACCACCTTTCCTAAAGGGATCAAGCAACAATTGGCCTCACTGGGCCTTTGCGATGCCTGGCGGACAATGCACCCCACCACCAAAGATTATACTTATTTTTCCCATGTTCACCAGTCCTACTCTAGGATCGATTACATTTTCATCAGTCAGACATTCATGGGGTCCCTACAAGCAGCGCAGATACTACCGCTTTCCATCTCGGATCACAGCTTGGTCACTATTAGTTTAGAATGGAGGGGTCCTAAGTCCGGCAGAACACGATGGTATTTCCCAACGGCGATCTTGCGCGATACAATCCTACGAGAGGAACTGAAGGCCTCCATAGCTGAGTACTTTACACACAATACCCCACAGGCCACCACCCCGCAAAATAACTGGGATGCTTTTAAAGCGGTTCTGCGGGGTAAATGTATTCAACTCAACGCGACCCTTAATGGTCAGAGGAAGAAGGAACGAGTGGCTCTTGAAGGGGAATTAGAAACACTCGAAAAGGCACACAAAGTCAAACCCACACGCACGCTACAACGACAGCTCACCGCTGTTAGAGGCAAACTACGCACCATATACAATAACAGAGCTGAATATACCCTGTTGAAACTACGGCAGACATCGTACGCCCAAGGGGATAAAGTGGGTCCGCATTTAGCGCGCCAACTCCGAGTGAAACGGGAACGGGAATTTATCGGTGGTATCTTAGACCAAGAGGGACAGCTCACTCATTCTAACGACACTAAGGCTAACATCTTTGGCGAGTTTTATGGGAAACTTTACCAGGGTACCCCTCTAGACACTGCCCTACAGCAGCAATACTTAGAGACAGTGTCGCTCCCCAGGATCTCCCCCGCGACTGCAAATTCCCTAGACGCTCCCATCTCGTCAGAGGAGGTGGGACATGCTATCGAGAGGCTCAAACTGCATAAAGCCCCTGGGCCCGACGGCCTCACGGCACAATTTTACAAATGCTATGCAGAGGAACTAACCCCTCACCTCACTGAGCTCTTTCGGGCGATAGCGGCAGATGCACGTGTCTCCACATCAATGGCTGAGGCAGTGATCTCGGTTATTCCTAAACCGGGGAAGGATCCCCACCACTGCGCCTCGTACAGGCCGATAGCTCTTCTCAATCTCGACGCAAAGCTTTATTCCATGATATTAGCTGCACGACTGGAGGAGTTGATGCCCGAACTGGTCCACCCTGATCAGTCCGGCTTTATAAAAGGGAGGCAAACCCATGACAACATTCGACGCACCATACACCTTATTGAGAAAGCTTTCAAAATTAAAATGCCAGCAATTTTGGTTGGTCTCGATGCGGAAAAGGCCTTTGACAGGGTGGACTGGTCCTTCCTCTTCCTCGCCATGCAGAGATGTGGCTTTGGAGACACCTTTCTCAACATGATTAGAGCCAATTATTACCTCCCATGCTCTCGTGTAATGGTCAATGGGAGTACCTCACTCCCCTTTGTTCTCAGCAGAGGTACACGACAGGGGTGCCCGCTCTCCCCACTTTAATTCGCCCTCAGCATCGAACCTCTGGCAGTCCGGCTTCGAGCTAACGACGAGATACGGGGAATTA
Organism: Calotriton arnoldi; assembly: GCA_963921515.1. NCBI lineage: Eukaryota > Metazoa > Chordata > Amphibia > Caudata > Salamandridae > Calotriton > Calotriton arnoldi. Next base: position 681,254 of record CAWUFW010006331.1, on the reverse strand, counting down.
GATTCAGTGGCATCGATCATAAAGTGTCCCTCTTTGCCGACGATATCCTTCTCACGCTCACGGAGCCGGCCTCCTCCCTCCAGGCAGCGCAAGACGAGCTGAAACACTTTGAACAAGTGGCGGGATTCAAGGTCAATCTATCCAAATCCTCCATACTCAACCTCACACTTTCCGCCGGGGAGGTGACACGGCTGAGAGGTCAATCATCCTTACAGTGGGCTAAGCACTCTCTCCTCTATTTAGGGGTCAATCTTACAGCCAAAATTGGGGATCTCTATAAGGCCAATTTTCCTCCTTTAGTGACTCAGTTTCAACGGAATTTTAAGAGATGGAAGCCTCTCTATATCTCTTGGCTGGGGCGGATCAACGCAATTAAGATGACAGTCCTTCCCAAGTTACTCTATTTATTTCAAGACCTGCCGATCGCTATGGTGCGAGACCTCCTACCGCGCTTACGCTCACTAGTTACTAAATTAATTTGGCAAGGGGGAAGAGCCCGCCTACCTTTCCACGTATTGAGGCGACCTAGGAACAAGGGGGGGGTGGCCCTACCGGACTTTACTTTATATTACCAAGCGGCGCAACTGCGGGTGGTGACAGAGTGGACGTCACGCGAGTCCGACAAGCACTGGCTCCACATGGACCGATCAATAGTGGGGCGCTCCATCTGGGATATACTGTGGAAACCCAAGAGGGACCGCCCGGCAAATGCCTACATAAGTACCCCAACACGCACGACTCTGACAATCTGGGACCAGGTTACTAGGAGGGAGGGCTGGACTACATTCCCCTCCCTGTACACTCCAATCCATTTCAACCCGGCATTCCCACCGGCCCTACGGGAAGGGCCTTTTGATTGCTGGAGGGAGGGAGGGTGCTTAAAAATCTCGGACCTATTCCACAACTACGATGTCCGGATGTTTGAGAGCTGCAAACACGAATTCCTGATCCCACATAGCGAACACTACCATTATCTTCAGCTCAAGCACTGGGTCACGCTACCTCACATAAAAGAAGCCGCCACTAGAGAGTTAACGGCTATGGAGAAATTGGCGGTACACAAGGCGGGTTCTATGAAAGGGGCCATTTCCTCTCTCTACGCGCTGCTACTGACCACTTTGCACACGCCCCGGGCACGTTACATGTCCTTCTAGGAGCAGGTTATAGGACGTGACATCACTGAAGAGGAATGGAAACATTTATGGGGAGATCTCACTAGACACAACAAATCAGTGGCCCTAAGGGAAGCACATTACAAAACACTCCTAGATTGGTATCTCTACCCTACAAAGCTTCGGCGTATTTTCCCCGACACCTCAGATCTCTGCTGGCAGGGATGTGGGTTACAAGGGGACTTCCGCCACATCTGGTGGGACTGCCCTAGTATTCGACCATTTTGGGAGGAAATTCTCTCCCACCTTTATGATATGTTGGGATACTCGATTCCGACAGACATTGAGGGGGTTCTATTAGGGGTCAGGGATCCAGGGTTGGAACACAAACCATCGTCCAATAAAGCAATCATATGGATGTGTCTAGGAGCGGCAAAGCTTACCATAGCAGCGGCATGGAAAAAGCCTGGCGCACCAGCGACGTCGCTTTGGCATGCACGTTTATGGAGACTCCTCTCTATGGAAAGACTCGCAGACATTTTTAAAGATGACTATCCAGCCTTTGAACTTAAATGGGGTCCATTAGTTACATACCTCTCACGATGCCTACCCGCAGCAGTGTGCCCTTCCTCGGTGAGAGCTCTGCACCTTTTTCAGCTTTAAAATGACCCGACTGGGCATCAGTCGGGGCGGACTTGTGTGCCAAACGATCTGCTTCCCGCGCCAACAAACTAGCTTTACAGATGACTCTTAGTTTATTTTTTTATTTTATCCTGAGGCATCACCACCACCAGGGAGGGGGAGGGGGGGAGGGTTTTGGGATGAAGGGGGGGGGGGGGGAGTTGAGTTTGATTATCGTTCGTGGAATTGTTATGTCTGCTTTGTTATGGTAAAATCAGCATCGCCTACATCACCTGTGGGGGGTATGCTCGGACCACGGGACGTTTGAAACTGTCTGCTAATTAGACGATCACATTTGACCCTGGGGCCTGCACGCCCTACTGGTATTCATGCTGTTACTTTTATCTATAATGCTCAATAAAAGAATTTTGACCAAAAAAAAGTATTAGATTGACAGTTAACATTTTGAAAAAATAAATTTCAAAATACTTACAAATTAAAACCATTAGATATATATATTTAAAACAGTACCCAAACTATATATATATATATATATATATATATATATATATATATATATATATATATATATATATATATAATATAATTATTTTTTACATTGTAGAAATTGACCAAAACAAATACATATTAAAAGTATTAGATTGACAGTTAACATTTTGAAAAAATAAATTTCAAAATACTTACAAATTAAAACCATTAGATATATATATTTAAAACAGTACCCAAACTAGTACCCCAAAAATCCAACACCCACAAAAACACATTAAAATAATACTTGAAAACAATTAGCAGTACACAATTTAAGAAATAACTATAAAAGATAATTCATATAAACAAAACCAAAACATACCCTCAATTTACATACAAAAAAGTATTACAATTTATTCAATCATTTCCAATATCAATCTAATTAAGCAAATAGCAATTAAATCAGCTAATTAACCTTTAATTAAATAATTTACAAATAAAAAGAATTTCATATTTAATAATCAAATTAACAAACTACAAATAAAAGTGATAAACAATTAAAAATAAATATTAAAAAATGTTCACATCCAATTTCCCTTCAGACCCAACAGCTGCCAACAAATTCAGATAAAAAATAAATTATTCAAATATATCACCAGATCAAACAAAACTATACTAAAAATATTTACATACTCTTACCATTATCTTACCATTAAAATAACTTCTAACACAAAACTAATAAATACAAACAACAAAATAATTAAAAAACGATAATGTATAAAACTGTCATTAAAAAAAAATATATAAAGTACATAAAAAAAGATATTCTTATCTTCAGTATTCTGTCTAACTAGAGTTTTTTTTTTTGTTTAACATTTTTTATTGATTTTTAACTTGTCAGAATCAGATCTATCTTTGCATACATTCCATTACAATCAAGACAATTATATATAAACATTTAAAACGCACAGTGTTTCAGTCCATCATTACATGCCCGCGGTTCCCCTTTTTTGACATTTCCATTTCCACCGTTGCCAACTAGAGATTTTAAATGATATTATAGTGGAATACCGTTGTGTTCTCTTCCACTGTGTCGATTTCTCACTCTCACTCTTTTCCTCTTTGCCAAACAGAAATTGACCAGCCTGATTCTAAGCACAGTGAACCTCCTGGAGAGCATGCAGGCGCAGCTGTTGAAGCGGATCCATATCTGGAAGAGGCAACAACAGCTGTCAGGCAATGGGGCGCCTTTCAATGAAGACCTCTCTCCTATCCAGGAAAAGTGTGTGCCCATTGATATTTCTGCACCATCAGAAGTTATTTTTGGACAGTGATATTCAAGAAGTCTAAGCATGTCTCATACTCATCTCAGGAATGGGCCTCTCTGCTTATGACATCATCACACCTCCTGTGACACTCTCACAAAAGGATCTAAACATTGCCTGCTGTTTTCCTTACACTTTGTGTTCAGTTCTGTGGGAAAAGAGTGAACATTAGGGAGGAGGTAGGAGAATGTGCTGGAAGTATACACATTTATTTTCAAGAACATTTAGGGCCCTACAAATGTACCCACATTGGTGGGAACAAGAATGGGATAAGTCCTCAGTTGTATACAGGGTGTTATGGAGATAATATTTTTAAATGTATTGGAACGCTAAGACCGTAGATCATTATGAATGTTAGTGCAGTGTAGAATCGATGAAGGCACACAAGGTTTCTTCAAAAACCAAGTGGTTGGAGCTTAGACAATCCTCAAAGATGATGTGTTGGCTGTAAATGGATAGGAACAGTCAGAGTGGTGAACACACAAGGGGGCCCTGTAGAGTCTGTTGAACTTTCATGAAGAGAAAAAAAGGCTATTTTGATTTGATCATTGTTTTCTTAATCACTTCCTATCTACTACATTCATCATATTTTGCATGGGTATACCTAAAATCTGCAGAGGATTAGGGCTATGTGAACACCTGTAGCATCATATAACATTTGGTCCTTAAAGACCGATGATGAAACATGGAATTTCTCACACTGATCTGCTCCAGGCAAGAGTAGATAGAGGTTCATTTTCTCCATTTTGGTTGCGTCAAGTCAGTTACCTGCAAATTAATACAGCTGCTTACTTTGATGCACACTCATTGTTTTCAAAGGATGCCTCAGAGCTAGAGGTGGGTGAGCCAAGCTTGAGCCAGAAACCTGGATCTGGCTCAACTCGAGGATCTCTTGGAACCTAGAGTCCAAAATGAGCTGAGCTTTCATGGGAGGTGATGTGGCCTAGTGGCTACAGCTGCCAATTATCTAACATGGGGAACCAAGGTTTGAATGCTGGCAGATCTCCCTGTGCCCCAAAAAAATGTATAACTAGTTTATGTTTATTGTGGAACACTCGTATGTCCTCCATCCTCCAAGAAAAAAGGACAGAACACTCACTTTTGTTGTTAGAAAGAGATACCTATCTAGTGGCTGAATTGCACAGTGTGAAACTGGAACATCTGGGATCATTCCTAGCTTCCCTGCTTGATGAAACTGCGTGGTCGTAGACAGATACTTTAGTTCAGTGATCCTCCTTTTTGTTCATTATCACATATAAGAGCACCTTCAAGCACATGAGATCACAATGTGTGCTTTACAAAAACATTAATGGGCCGATTATGATGTCGGTCGGAGTTGCCAACCGAACCAACACCATCGCGGAATCGGGACCGACCTCATGATTAGGATGCGACCACACACTGTGCGGTCGCATACTCCCATTTCTCTATGGGAGCTTGTGGTACGGCCGTACACCGGGCGTAGCACAAGCTCCCATAGAGAAATGGGAGTTTGTGTAAATCCCTGCACCCTGTGGTAGGCACCTCAAGGTGCCTGCCACAGGGTGCAGGGATTTACAGAGGGGCACCAGGCCTACAACTGTAGGCCGCAGGGGCAAGGGGGCCCAGCTAGGGGCCCCCCCAAGTCACTTTCCGACAGCCTTTCCCTTTCAGGAAGCTGGCACGGAAAGGCTGTCAGAATCCGACATCTTAATCCCTACGGCAGAAACGCCATCCTATTGGAATTACGGGCCAGTCTCTGTCGGGCTCCTTGAGCCCATCGGAAGCCAGCCAGAATGACCGTCCAGTTTCAATTTCCGACCGCCTAGATTGTAATTAGTAAAAGGGGGGAGTGGGGAACCCAGTAGACCCTTGGAGGCTTGGGTAATTAGTGTATCAACAGGTAAGAGTGCCTACAAGGGATTCTTTCTTCTACTTATTCTCATGGTTTTTTTTTTTTTTAAATCATCTGCAATAAGCTCTGGGCAGTAGCTTACATTGAATTATTTCGAAAAATTAATTACTTATTTTTACATAAACAGATCTATGAAGAACTGCAAAGGAACAAAACACAGACGGGTGTATACTTCTTGAAACAAAAATTTATGTTGAAAAAATAAACATATTAAAGGGTACATAAAATACTGCACATATAGACACACAGTGACAAAGATTTAGAAGTTTTTTGTTGCCGCTCTTATCTCATTGTCACTTATGTGGTCACCCATTCCATACATTATGTACATAAGGAAACTGTAACTGATCATACAGAAAACAATTCCTCTGGTGAAAAATCACAAAGAAAATGGGTGCAGTTGTCGACGTTTCGGTCTATGTTGTGAAGGCATCTGCTAGACCATCTTCAGGACGGTAGTTTCATATGTTGAATGACCCCTATATAGATGAAATGATTCAAAAAGTTGCACATCAATTAAAGATATAGGAAAAAGAGAAGAGATACACCCGTGAAATAAAGGAAATAGTGGCGTATCAGCTCCAGAATAGATTAAGACTGGATGTAAGACCATCCAATGATAGAGCTGATAATTGCCCAAAAAAAGTGAAATATTTAGAGGAATAAGTGAGGAAAATTTCACCCAGATCTAATTTTAAAAAGTAAGTTACTGCAACTTACTAGGGAAGCTACGTAGGTGACTATAATGGTTGATTGTTAGATGTAGTCTGGTCCGTTGAATTTGTTTCTAAAGTCAAAGGCACTACGATTAGATAGCTGGAGGGGACAGAACAATTGTCAAATAAGTCTCTATTTAAGAAAGGAGATGTCTAGAATAGACCATCTAAAATGTCGGCAGTTTGCCTGTCTATAAGTTAAGGACATCTCAATGCACGCACAAACAACATCATTCTTAACAATTCCACTCTGATGATTATTCGCTGTGTTAGTTGGTAGTGAATCGTTAAGTGGTAATCCGAAAACAATAGATGTCTGCAGGTTTATCATTGATGCAGGGACATTAGATATAACATTTTCCGCATCACGAGGGCTGCTATATTACGCGCTGGTGGTTAAGATCATAATCAATCTTGTAGGGCCCACATGCAGCTTACCGAGGGTATGGAAAGCACACGGGGGCAATTGCTCCTCCAGCGGTCCACCAAAAAGGTAATATTTAAAATTCCAACGTGGCCAGTCACTGCATTGCTGGACAAAAAGGAACAATGGGGCCATGTGAAAATAAAGAATTAACCGCTACTCGTGAATAATTTCACTCAACAAGGACTTGTCTAGCCAAAGCATTGATAGTATACTTACAGTGTTCGAGGACGGGCACTGCTCTGTTCGGTAATCCGCTGCACATACGGTCAGCGTCAAGGAGCCTATCTGCGACCCCGGATGTATAAAGATACTTCCGGAGTCACCTGATCGATTCTGATCTGAAGAAGGACAAAGTTCACAGAAATGAGGCAGCCATATTGGAATGGTGTTGTCCATATATGCCCAATAAAGACAAAACTCAGTAGTGCGAACGTAATTGGCACAAATTGTTTAGAGATCCCTTAAACACGGGAGAACTACAAAAAGCGGGAGGGCGGCTTTAATCGCATGTCAAGTCTAATGTAAGGTGTAAAGAAGTATTTAAAGAGTATCCAGGTACAGATACATGTCTAACGAGCATCTCTACCGTTTTCTGACTAAGCGTCCAGAGAATGCTGCGTTGTCTAAGATACTATCGCAGAATTAGACAACTATAGCTGCCATCTTGGAAAATGGGCTTGTCCCAAAGCCAGATAAGATAGTTAAAAGCCAACTTAGATAATAATGGTGCCCAAAAGACGTTAGTATGCAAATGCCATAGAAATGCAAGTGCTCATGCAAGGTAGACCAAAGAGGAACAGCATTTACAGTAGAAGTTATTTACAAGGTTGCTCCATGATGTTACAAATTTGACATCAATCATGTAAATGGGCAACAACACTCCAACCACTGTCGTAAAGGGAACATTTAGGGTAGGGGTTGTTATAATTGGTTCCACAACCATGCTGCAGGTATAATACCTTAGCTATATAGTCAGACAGATATTGGTTATCTTAAGGATACAGCACTTCAAGATATAGCATTAAAATTACTGCATGGCAAAGCAGATTGTATATTACATCGTTGTAGCAAGGTTTATCTGAACAAACAAATAGTATGTATACAATGACAGTTTTGTACAAGCATATATACAGGTAAAGATGGAAAATTGGCAATTTGTACAGGATAACTCATGACAGTGATACTTTCTGTAACTAACCTTATGTATGCGAAAAAGACCAGAAATGTTACAACATACATGACAGAGTGTGCCACTCTACAGCAGAATTCAGACCTTTAGCTATATTGTCAGTGTGACAGATCCAGCGATTTTCTTTTAGTGTCAACACCTGGTCCACATTAGGTTTCCTTTTACATGGTTTGACCACTTCAATGACCCACCATGTCATGTCTCTTTCTGAGTGTTTGAAATTAGTATACTGTTCAACAAGAGGAGCATTTTCCACCTTACAACGGATTTGCGACTGGTGTTGGAGAATCCGTTTCTTAGATTGTAATTAGGCGGTCGGAATTGAAATCGTCGATGTCGGTCGAAAAGCCTCCAACCTGCGGTCGGAGCCTTTCCAACCGACATCGTAATGAGCCCCCTAGTGTTTGATTTATTACCCTATAATGATGCTCCATCCATAAAAAGAGTCCAGGCCACATATAGGATGCACGTGGCAACTGACTTGTCTCTTAGTTCAACAACAACATAGTCATTAGTGCGGTGGCAGGAATGTTTCTCAATGCATTTTTAAAAACTCACTTTTTAGTAATAAATGCTTCTCAATGCAGAGATATAATCTGATGTACTAAAGTTAAAACTCTCTGCATGTTAAAAAGGAATTTTTAAGACCATATTATATTCCAACAGGCTGTTTGTTGCATGATTTACCTGCCAAATATTTTCAAGATTCAGCTTCTGTGAGGGCTCCTAGAGCCAGTGCCGACTCTTGGCTCGGCTCTTCCTCGGCTTTCCCTGTTAATGTATTGGCTCGCTCACCTCTATTCAGAGCAAGAATTCTGTAATACCTGAAGATGCAGGGCATCTGTAAAATGGTGGTGTATTATCTGTTGAAGGCTTATCATTTCTAAATCATTTATTTAAGAAAATGTTCAATCATGGGTGCAAATTGCTCACCCGGTAATTATTGTTAGCTAGAAATACTGTAATCAGAGGGCACACAATTTGCACCCATTCTTGATTTACAAACTTCAAAATGAGGGGTAATGAGCAAATTGCACGTTTTCCCCTCGCACTGAGATATGCAAAACTGTAATGCATGGTATTTGCCCATCAGATTTGTGTTAAATTCCGAAGGGCTTTATGCGTTTATTAGATTTTCTGCCACAAAATATTCATGGTTAACTTGAAATCAGTGTTAAACTGTTAGTTTGCTATGCCAGCTTCTAGAGTTGCTTGGGGCCACAACCTGCTACAATAAACATTGTTTGTCTTGTTCTCCAGGTGTGAAATTCTGTTTGATATTCACATCCGGCTGAGCCAAGAATTACTGAGGACCAGCGCAGAAGTGGGGACGGAGGCCTTCAAGGGGCTGCCGGAGCAACTCAGCAACTCGCTAATAACCCTAGTAAAGAGGTATTCAGAGATAGTTTTTCTTTGTCAGTGTTTTATGGAGATAAACTTGGATGTTGTGAGTATCACTGCTTTCAACAGTGGGTCCTGCCCGCAAGATAAACTGCCCTAATTTGTTTCTTGGTTGTTGTAATTTGAAGGTGTATGGGGGGAGTGTGGCAGTACCCAGGAATTTCATTCATTTTTAAGGTTCAGAATTGAGGCTTTTAGCCAATGTGTCGTTCAACAACAGTTGTTTTCTTGATTGTTTTTCCTGCACAAGTTATCTTCAACAGTGAGAGCATTCAGAAGTTGACTCTGCCTGCATGTCATATTTGCTTGAAGTTCTGTGAAAAACTGATTTTGTTATGTATTTAGTGTTGAATTTTAAAGGGTGAGAGTCTTCTTATCACGCACTGAATGAGATCATTTGTCACCACCACATAGATCTACACAGTTATAACCACATACACACACACATTTAATACATTAAATCCTACATGGTGGTTAGAGGGTTAACTCAATAAAATAGCGTTGGTTAGATGAAGTATTTGTAAAAAAAAACTTTAGATTGTAACTTAAGTCTCTATAACTGTCCCATTCAAAGCAAAGTTCTGATCCCTTCTAATCAAAGCACAATGTATTACTCTGCCCCTAACACAGTGTCTGTCTCTTGTGCAAGTGAGTAAGTATTTTATGTGAGAGAAAAAGTAAAGGGTTATAGTGTGAAGCCACAGTAGATGCGGTAGAACGTCTTTTAGGTTTTTCGTTAAGAGAAACAAATGGGATCTATGTGCTACTGTCTACCCTTTCTTTCATGCTATCACACTGATCAAACTTTTGTGGACGAAATGCTGAACAAAAACGTTTATAACATGAACAGCTCCATTAATAACAAAATGGCCTTAAAAAAACAGTGACACCAGATATTTTGCTTACAATAAGTGCCCATCACTGTCTCATGTCACGCACAAGCAGAGACCAATAATGCTCCTGAATTTAACCAACATTGCTATGCTGATGATATCGAACTTTATATAGAGATGGATTCTAAAAATCAGCATCACCCCCCAGCAGAACCAAATTTCTCACATGAAAAAGGTTTTCACGAGACGGGTGCCTGCCGGCTTCAGATGCATTCAGCAAAAAGGTATGTCGTATTTATTGTCTTAAAAGCAAAAGGTGCCACTAGCAGAAGTACATTTTTAAGTCCTGGTGATCAAAGCAAAGATTAAACTTGAAAAGAGAAAGTGAGCAGTGTGGGCTTTCTTTTTTAACAATATCTGGTCATAAATCAGGTGAACAAAAGTTGCATCTGTCTGATAAGTTATGCTAGATATCACTAGTCTTCTTCACAAAATATGATATATAACAATAATATTGTGTTTGACTAAATAGCCTAAAGCTGCAGGCTTTCAGCATAGAAGTTTATTATCACAAACTTCAATGGTACTTATTTTATTGAACTTAGAAAGATGAAATCCCAAGTGAACCGACCCGGATAATAATCTGTAATAGTTTGCAGACTCAATACAGATCTCAGCAGCAGGTACGGAACTTCATATGATATGTAGGCGTCTGAAAAGAAATTTGCAAGGCAGCATTTCAGAATTCTTAAATTTGACTTTTGGGCTACACTTACAAAATATAAATGAGTCTACATACCATCTTTTCCAAAGACATCAGATAAAGTAACATGACATGGCCAGTCTCATCACTTATGAGCATATCTGTCTAGTGCTGCTACTGCTCGATGTCAGATGAAGATCTTCATTCAAAAGCCTCTCTTTGGTCTGGAACCCCCATTTTCAAATTAAACCCTCAAAATCTCACCCTTAGTACCATATTTTTACATATACTCCTACAAGCTATTAGAGCTTCTTCTGCGAAAGGCAGACATATTTAATCCTGGCACTAAGAACATAAAGAAAATTCCATAGAAAAATAGAAAGCTTGCTTGTAGTCCTTGTTCTCCATCAAGGTACAATATGTAGGATGTACGCCAAAGAAGGGGATTCCAAAAACACTTTAGTTTACGCAAAATATATCTCTTTGGAAAGCATTTCATATGGTATCAGAAGAACATTTTTGATATGTTATCACATTGGGATTAAAACTAGTGTTGAAAGCAACTGGGCTGCACAAACCATTTTTTGATTATTTCATCTAAAAAGGAAAAATAATATAAGGCTGCAAATAGGATTAAGACTGATAGATAAAAAATTACATGTTGCCCATTTAAAAGAGTCAGGCTCCTCTGGAGTCTGACCATTAGCACACTGTTCATTTGTCACATAAGAGTATGGATCCAGGGCCAGATGTACTCAATGTTTTCATGCTTGCAAACGATATGAATTGCTTTTTGGCGACCACAGAAAATTGTGTTTTACTTTGTACTAAATTTTGTACGGACTCCTAAAATGGCTTTGTGACTCCATACAGTACTGCTATTTGGAAAGGGCGAGTTGTAGGCACCCCTTCCAAATTTAGATTTGGTATGAGATAGGTCAATGTTCTGTCACCAAAATCCAGTTGCAAAAGATTGAAAAACGACTGACTCCCAAGTTGGGGTGGTAATGAATTTGCAAAAGGAAAGAGTACTCCTTCTGCTTTGTAAATGCAAAAACATTTTTTGGGGTGTAAACAGAGGTATCAAACAAACTTTTTTAAAACAGTAAACTTAAATGCAGCATTGTTTCCTTTATGGAAAACAGTCTGCATTTAAACAAAAAACTTTACCATATTAAAAGGCAATCAGACATGGATGGTCTGCTGACCGTAGCTAGCCACTTTCACTTTAATGGTCACGAACCAGAGCGAGTTGCAATTTATGACCTAACTTATTAATATTTATGAGGTAAGTTGGATTGCGACGCACTCTGTACCAGAATTTAGCGAACCAATCTATTAGTACATAGGTCAGTTAATTAAATTCTTTGCTGTTCGCAAAAATAATGGGCACAAATTGCACCCAGATTTCTGTGACCAGCTATTAGTACATTGGGCCCTTAATTACAACTCCATATCCATTCTCTTGGCTTTACCAGGGAAGAGAACTGACTGTTTCTGAATTTAATTAGGTTACCAGTGATGGAGAATGAGAATTACAAGTAAGTAACTTTGGCTTCTCCATCACAAACTTTTCACAAACATCTTAATAGAATAGCAAGACAAACCATAAAGGCAGGGAGGTGGAATAGCCAGAGGAAGAAGGAATCTAGAAGTATAGTCAGAACTATATGTTAATTATTTAGTTTTTGCAGAAAAGCCAAACCCACTTCTAACAAGTCAAGATTAAGAGTTTAGACAATAGTGACCGACGAAGTTATGAACTGCTGTAGATGGCTTTTGTGCAGTGTTGTTTTATTCTAGAATGTGAAGATTTTTATTTGAGCCTTCACTCACCCCTCAGCTCATTAATTGTGGACAAGCAGCCTCCACAAGTCTTGAAAACCCAAACCAAGTTCCAGGCCAGTGTGCGAATCTTGTTGGGATCCAAGCTGCTTGAGAACCAGATGCCGAGTGTGAAGGTGTCCATCATCACAGAGAAGCAAGCACGGGAAATGATGCTGAGGCAAAGCATTGAGGCCTGGACGTGAGTAAAGTTTTTTAGAAAGCTTTCTGGGTTATCAAAATGGTTGTAGACCAAAGGAACTGGAGAATGTATACAGGAATCATGTGTCAGTATTAAAAATGCAACATCAGAGCAGCTGTGGATTTGGATGCTCCTAGCAAAAGAGTGTTGTAGAAATTAATGGAAATACTGTGCATTTGAGTTCAGTCATCCCCTGGCATGGGCTTGGGTTAGTCATTTTCTACCCAGTTATTCAGCTGTCTCATTGATTGCTTGATAAGTGCATCTTCAAAGAAAAGTATCAGCGTGCCAGAATGGTACATCTTACCAAAGTGAAATGCTCACTCCTGTGCCTTTTTAGGTGAATAGTCAGGCTCAATCATGAACATTTGCATACATGAGTTTAGTGGCTGTCTTAATGGTCTTTTTTAATATGTCTGTCTCTGATTCCATGCTTTATCTGCATATCTCACTCTCTTCTAACAGTGAATGTGCAGGTGAGATTGTGAACAATACAGCCACACTGGAGAAGCACCCGAGCTCAAAGGTCTATGGTGCAGTCTTCAAGAACCTGGTGAGTGGAATGCAAAATAGTTGCCTTATCCCAAAGGAGCAGCATGACACTTCTGCACCTACTTCTGTTGTCCATTTACAGTGCTTAGGATCTGACGGTAAAGGGTACAACACAACATTTTGGTCACAATATAGAATCTGCTTGGTACACACATGGTATGAAGTTTGCATGGGCTATCAAATGGAGGCCCTTTTGGTTTAATAACTGAAAGAATAGTTTGTTTGGCTCTATTTGAGTTCCCTAAGAAATTAGATCACTCTGACCCAGGGGAGACTGGGCAGGTCACTCATATCTGTAAAGCACAACTACAGTTACAAGTAAGAAAACAATGGATTCGAATATTATGCAATTGCATTTAAAAAATAAATCTGTATTTAACCGAAAAGTTTCTCAAGGGCAGTATGACCCACCGGGAAGTGTATTATGTCATATTAATCAGTACAATCGTGCATGAAGAAAGTATTGTGTGATCTACTTGTAGTGACATTAAATTATCCATTTTGATATACTCTTCTTAGGAAAGTTTGGAGGAGATACCTTATGAAGACTCTCTAAAAAGTCTTTCAGCATAACAGTAACAAACAGGTATTACCAAAACAAATAGGTCCTGGCTTTCAAATGCATTAGCCAGCAGTTTTTGCTTTGGCAATGCTTGTTGCCGATGCTGAGCAACATAATGCAAAAAAGGGAAAATGCCTGTTAAAGAATGATGACATATGTGCGCACATGCCTCACTTCCATGCGTGCGCATACGTTAGGTGGCCACCATTTTAACTTTTTTAATTTACAGTTCCAAGATGGCTGATGCCCATCTTGGAGCAGTAATTTAACAACCAATTAAAGGTGTGTGGACATGCCTCACCTGCATAGACGCACATACGTCTTGCGGCTCTTGGATTTTTGAATTTACGGTTCCAAAGAAAGGAGCAGTCTGGTAGAAAAGTGCAGCTTCTGGGCCCTCCAGAAATTAAAAAAAATTAAAAACAGGATTGCAAGGCATGTGGGAGCAACAGAGGATGTGGTTGATGAGTGAAACAGACAAACATTGCTGGAGGGCATAGAGCAACAATTCCAACAGGGAGCTGCCGGCAATCTACCGAAGAGCTGGGACATTGGTGGATTGTTAAACAAAAGGACAACAGAAAACCCAAACAGGACAAGGAGCTGGTGCTGAAGCAGTGGAATAGATGGAATTAGTTGGGGGGTAAGGGAATATCGCGGGGGAGGAGGGTATTGAAGAGAGAGCAAGAAAATACATGCAATTCCTTGGAGTGCTAAAAAAAAAAGAAATAAGTAGATGCATGAATGCAAGTATCAGTGGAAGGGTACAAATCATCCAATCAAAAAGGTGATAAAGAAGCTATGCTGTAGGGGAGGGACAAACATAATAAGAGGAAGGTAATTACTTGAATAAGAGGCAAGCAAATGGGGCAAGAAATCCATCCAATCATGAGCAGGGGTCTGACCAAAAGCCCCCAATAGGTCTTTTGACAACAGGCAGCTAAAAGCTGTCTGAAGGTGATACTAAAAAGAGCAGTAGTCTGAGCAAGGCTTAAAACATGGCGATTTTGGAGAAGATATGCTTCCAGAAATTTTTTAGAAAAAGTGACAAAATATTGAGGAAAAGACTTGGCAACTTCCAGATTCCAGTATCTGTAGCGCATGGAAAAGCAGCAACTGACCTTACCAGCTGAGGTTGGTGCCCCTATGGCGCACTGTTGCAATTATGTCATGTGAATCCACAGCTAGTGCCCCGCCAGCACCACCTGGTGCAAAGTTGAGGAATAGTTGGAAAAACGTATTGGTTCAGCATCAATCTTGGGAAAAGTTTATGATGCGGAATCTGCAAGGAGATGTGTCCATTATGAAGAAGAACATTGAAGACATGTCCATTGGAAAATGTGACAGATAAGGCAAAACCACTATACTTGATATTTTAATGAGACAAATGTCTTTTGAATGAACTGTATGCAAAGCTTCTTGCAATGAAAGATCTCATTCCACAGGAGTAACATAAGTTGAAGACAATACTCATGAATTGATGAAGCTTACAAGAAAAACCCCAAAATGCACAGATTGTGTCATATTCTGGGCATTTGCAAATTGTGTGCACTGGCATGCACAAGTTTAGGCGGTCAGTTGGAATTTGGAAGTTCACAGGTGAACTCTGCTGAAGCCTCATAGGAAGGGAAATAAGGAACAAAATTGGTAGTGTTTATGAGCAATTCTAGTATGGACCTATCCTCACCTTCAAAGAAAGAACACCCTCTTAATGGCAGTGTGGTCAGACTCCAGTTCTAGGATGGGAAATATAACTGTCGCTTGGAAAATTGAAACCAACGTGACCTATAGCTTTTTAGCAGCATCTTCAATTTACAAGTGAGAAAAGAATAAATCCAGAGATCAAGCACCCCAGCCAATTCCATTGAAAAAATAATCATTAGGATGAAAAAAATCCAAAATGTTCTGCGGATTCAAAGTCTCAAGAAGAAAGAGTGAATTGTAGAGTCATGGTTTAGAGGTAGAATTTTTGGGTGGAAATAATAAAATAGTAGGAATGGGTTTAAGCAGGAGAAAGCATTTTGTGCTGTGGTAACCAAACAAAGAGAAAGTGTGGGAATTAAGAGTAGGCCCCCATGTGCAGGTAGACCTGAATGTGGGGGTAACAGGCTGTATACGTTGTGCACAGAGGGAGGTGACCTGGGAAAATGGAATAGAAAGTTACTCATCTGGGATCCATTGTTGCTGCACACTGGAGACATCTGCCAGAATGGCATCGGCTCCTCTGAATAGTCTGGGCTACTGTCACAGTTGCTTCTTCTTGATACCCAGGTACACTCTGGGGTTCTTCTGTACATGTCATTCAGATGCTCAGGCATCCCCTGTCACTCTTTTTCCTTTGTTCTACCAACGCCAAGTGGACACCTGTCATCAGCTATTCAGAAAGTCATGTATGTGAACCGCAGTCCTCCTAAACTGTTCTTCCTCGGGGTCTTGTTTCAGGCTAAAGGCTTCATACATAGATAAAGAGGCCTGTCGCCTTGTTTGATTCATGTAGGTTGTGGAGGAGCTTTAATAATAAACAGGTGTGTGTGTCTGTGTTTGTGTGTATATAGAGATAGATAGATAGATAGATAGATAGATAGATAGATAGATAGATAGATAGATAGATAGGTAGGTAGGTAGGTAGGTAGGACGGCTAGAGCGATCAACCTTGAAGCTGGGGAACCGGGTTCGAGTCTCGGCATCAACGCTCAACATCCTGTGATTCTGGGCAAATCACTTAATCTCCTCGTGCAAAAATGAATATGTCCATCTGTAACGAAACTGGTGCTCATGTAAAGCGCTCTGATACCTGATATCTTCGTGTCTAGTTCGCGCTATATAAAACTCTATTAAAAAATAAATAAATAGATCGATAGATATGGAAAATGTGTCTCACCTCTGTAACCATTTGTTTGTAGCGAGTAGTGATGTAGATTCACATGCTCTGCCATCTAGTGTTGGGCCTGTATGTCTGCAACTTGTTTTTACTAAAAAAATGTTTGTCATGAGATATGCTCTGACTCCACCCTTGGTCCACAGTGCACCTGTACACTGGCTCCAACTCAGATTGTTGCTTTCCGTCCGCTGGCTCGAACGTTCGGGAACGCTGCTCCAGTAGCAATGTGATAACACATAGGTTCTTAAGTTTCTGCCCCAGCAGTTCACCATTTGACCACAACGAAAACAACACTATTTAAAAATATATTCGTCCGCATCGCTGGGGCTGCAGATCTAATGTTCGCTGACCATAATGCTTCAAAGCAACGCAGCCTCTAGCCACCATTCTTGACTAGTCTTGAGTACTTGTATGCACCTGGGACAAGGAAATAAAACGTACACCTTCTAGTTCTGCCTTAGGTATAACACAAAATACTCCTGAAGCGATCATTACAGGGTGTGTAATCTCTGCCTATTGCCAGGACATCTGGAGAATTCCTCCAAAACCTGGCTCACCTTTCACTGCAAAGAAAACTTAAGGTGCCAGAGGTAAAGGAGGTGGGTGCAACACAGGATGCAGGGACAGGTCTCATCAGAAACACCTGACATTTTCAGAGCTGAAGATATGCTCGGTGTAAAGAAACAGGAAACCAGGCCGTCTGGCATTCCGGCAGGGCATGCAGAAGAGTTCCCAGAGGCTGTCTTCACCGGAGCCTCCTACTTCGAGGAGGGTCAAGTTCCTTGAACCAGAAGCGCAACACATGCCAGCTTTAGAGGCCAAAGGCCAAGTTAACATCACACATGTCTTCTGAGTGTCACAGTCAGTCTCAAGCCCCAAAACACATAGCCGGAGGCAGAGGAGCATTTCTGCATGAGTCTTGTATCGAGCCCCAAGTAGAGCTGCAAACTGCCCAAACGTTTGGGGTCCGCTCATCCAAGCCTGGATACCTCAGACTCAAATGACCACATCCAAGGGCACGGAACTGCACCTTCCACACCTTCGTGGCACTGGGGTAGTGAAACAAGCCACACTCTGCGTCGAAATCACAACAATATTGTCAATGAGGCTCCGAGAAGCCTCACTCGGAGTCGATGCCAAAAGCTCATCAGCAGCCGGTATTCTGGCCGGCGCTGAAGCCCCCTTCGACATTGAAGCCAGACACCACAGAATTGTCCATCTTTGAGGAACTCTCAGAAGTCTTGGATTGAAAACAGGAGAAACTCTTCATCCACCTGGGCACTGGCAAAATACTTGACAAACTACTGGCTCCAGGACTCATCTGGATCCCCAAAATTGCTGGCTGGCATTCAGAGAAGAGCCACATTTCAACCCTCTCTCACCATCAAAAGGGTCAGGGATTCAGCCATCACCCCTACCCCATTCCCATTGCTACCCCCCCACACCTGCTCCACCACTACCACCCCAGCACTCTGCACCTGAGCCACATAACACTGATTCAGAACCAGGCAGCTCCTACTCCCCACAGGACCTCTATGATGAGTCCTTTAGGCCCCAGGAAAGAGGGTGACTTCCTAGTCTAAACCTTGACTAAGATGGAGCATGCAATCCATAACCTCTCCATGCTCAAGAGAAAGCTCAAGTCGGCCACTGACAACTTTACAGAGCTGGTGAAAGCCAGAGCGGTTACTCTACATGTGGAGAAAACATGTAAGCCTGCCCCAAACGACCTGGTTTATATTCATGGACAAATTGTTGCGGACTCCTTAGTCATGCACACTGCACTTAAAAGGGCTTCTGCACAGGCCGTGGGAGACCCCCCCCCCCCCTTCCGCCTGACAAGGAGTCTAAAGTGAATTGAATTGATGCTGCAGGAAAGTGTGTAGCATTTGGTGCAGCCACACACTGGTGCTTCGCCAGTTCAGTGGGATTCCTTTCCAGCGACGACTAGTACCACTAGGAGCAGATGGAGAAGCTGGTAAGCACCAGCCAGAGGCCTATCATAAAAGAGGACAAGAGTTGGTTGCTGAGAGGAAAACCATCAGCAGTGTCAATATTAGATGAACCCAGATGCGGCAGATGCCGGCACAAAGTGTAGTAATACCAGCATCTTCCTCCACAGGCATATGTGACTTAAGGTGTCAGGACTTAGGCATGAGGTGCAACAGCACTTCTTGATGAACATTTCTTTTAATAGCAAGCATCTGTTTGGTTCCCAGATCAACCAGATGGTAAAAAAAAATCAAAAAGGACACTGACATCCCCAAAATCTATGGGTGCCCTACACTGCTCTAGTATCAAACCTGCTTTTCATAAGTATCAAAGCAGGGGAGGTGTCATACTAGTGGCTTAGGTCAGAGACCCCTATACCAACAGTTCTTTCAGGACCCCTCGCAGCCCAAGACCATGCAGAGAGGGTCCTATAGGGGAAATGGGCATAGGAAAGGCAGAGGTGGCTCCGTAAGGGGCTCCTCCGCTGCAGGCCAGTGACTTCCACTCCCTTCCCCATCCCCATCATGCCTGTAAGGAAAGGCATCCCCTCAGATCAATGGGTCTTCTCCATTGTGCGGGAAGATTATTGCCTCAAATTTTACACAGCCCCTCCCAATATCCCACCCCGCCATCACGTACTAAGTTAAGACCACCTTTACCTTCTGAAGGAAGAGGTTCAGGTTCTTTTACAAAAGAGCACAATAGGACCTGTACCTGCACACCAGAGCTGTACAGGATATATTCTCTGTACTTTCTAATCTCCAAAAAAGACGTCTTCCTTCGACTGATTCACAACCTCCAGTCATTGAACAGTTTCATGCTCTTCGAACACTTTCACATGGTCACTCTACATAATGTCATCCTGCTGCTACAACAAGACAACTTAATGTCAGTACTGTATCTGAAAGATGTGTACTTTTAGATCCTGATTCACCCAGCCCATCACCAGTACCTCTGGTTTGTTGTACATGAACAACACTACCAATTCAAGGTGTTACACTTTGGCGTCACCATAGCTCCAAGGGTGTTTACGAATTGCCTAGCAGAGGTGGCAGCACACATGCGCTGACACACCAAACATCTTCCATGCTTAGGCGACTGCCTGATCAAAGGCAGCTGCGAACAGCAATGTCTAGCACACACTCTAACCAACAATGTCTCTGCTTCACAGCCATTAGTGCTAATAAATCGCATCTTCAGCTGCAGAAGGTGAATGAAGCCCTTCCTCTACTCTGTCCTAAATGTGGTGACAGACAAAGCATATCCCAACGAACAGAGGGTGATTGCATTCCAACAGCTGCTGCCTTTTCTCAGACACACCATCCCATTACTGTTCAAACTGTGATGAAACTGTTGGGGATGATGGCTTTATGACAGTAATTGTACCATACTCCAAGTTACACATTCACCTGCTAGAAGAATGCCTCTCAAGTCAGTGGGGAAAAGTGAAAGTGCATGGGAAGGATCTAGTGTTGGTAATAACCAGGGCCCAGCACTCTGCTTTAGTGGAACAGCAACAATATGTTGCTTGGCAAGCCCGTTCCAGACCCCCTTCCACTGGTGACCGTAACCACCGATGCTTCTCTCATGGGGCGGGGAGCTCACCTCTGTGACATGACTGTCAAAGGCGCCTGGACCCCTCACCACCAGCAACATCACATAAGCAACCTGGAGCTTCTAGCCATCGGATCAGCACTGAACGCATTCCTCCCATGTCTGCAGGGGGGAAACGGTATTAATAAAGACAGACAACATGACAGCCATGTTCTACATCCAGAAACAGGGTGGTACCTACTTTCCCCAGCTTCATTTGTTAGCTCAGGAGATTTGGCAATGGGAAACCTGCAACAACATTCACTTGTTGGTCGATCATTTGCCAGGATGCTTAGCAATACGTCCACAAGTGGGAACTCCACCAACAAGTCCCTCACAGGTAGTTTCAGTGGTTGGGCACTCCAGTAATAGACCAGTTCACCACTCCCGAAAATGCAAAATGCCAAACATTCACCTGCTGGTACAAGTACCCACAGTCCATGAGCATTGCACTATGGGTGAACTGGTCAGGGATATTTGTGTATGCTTTTCCACCTGTCTCACTCATCCCGTATTTGGTGAGGAAGATAAGGCAGATGTCCAAAACCCTCATCTTATTGGCACCAACCTGTGCAAAATAGCCCTAGTATTCAGTGCGCCCTAAAGATGTCAGTTAATCCTCACAAGAAGCTTCCACAAGCACCAGACCTCCTTACTCTTCATCATTGCCAGCTCAGACACCCAGATCCCAAACAGCTGAACCTAGCTATCTGGTACCTGACTTCCTGGAGTTTGGTTACCTCTATCTGACAGAGGAAAGCATGGTTATTTATCCTGAGTGGGGCAGGAAAGCCTAGTCCTCACACCTGTTATGCCTCTAAGTGGAAATTGTTCATGCATTGCTTCATCTCCAAACAGTTACATCCTTTTAATGTTTCTGTGTAGGAGATTTGCATTACCTTCTGCACTTCTACAAAGCAGGCCTAGCCTACACTTCTATGTGTTTACAGCTATCCCCTGTGGTGGCATACCTTCAAAACAGACGACATTCTTCTATTTGTAAAATACCAATCATTAAAGTAATCATGGAGGGTCTACTGAGGTTAATACCACCAAAGATGCCCCCAATACCTGTTTCGAACCTTAATGTTGTCCTTCCATGCCTCCTAGGTCCTCCTTTTGCACTTCAACACCAATGTCAATTATAGCTCTTTTCTTAGAGAGTGGAAGGTGACTTTTTTAATCGCAGTCACCTCCCTTAGATGCATTAGCAGACTCCAAGGTCTTACGGCCCAAGAACCATTTATACAGTTTAACAAGACAGGATAGCTCTTCGTACTAACCCCCAACCCATATTTCTGCCCAGTGTTGTTTTCCCTTTCCACATGAAGCAGACTATTGAGCTGCCTATCCTCTTTCTTCAAACAGTCTGCAGCAGGAAGGGCCCGCCACACTCGGGATATCAAGAGTGCGCTTATGTTGTACATACACAGAACTAAGTCCTTTACAATGCCTACTAAGCTTTTTGTAGCCTTTGCAAAATCCCACAGGTGTTGTGCCATCTCGAAAGCTGGCAATGCCAGATGAAGAGTTAAGTGCATCCAGACTTTCTATGCCAAGGCTAAGCACACGCTCCCTGTGCCTCCTGGAGCCCTTTCTACACACAAGAAGGACGCACCCCTAGCCTTTTTAGGTAATATCTCTTTAAAGGATATTTGCAAGGCCATACCATCACCAAGAATTATGGTGTTGACCTTTTAGCATGTCAGCAGGCTTTAGTTGGCCAAGTAGTCTTACGAACACTGTTTCATACAGGTGCAACGTCTGGTTGCTAGTCACCACTTTGGAGGGGGGTGCTTTATAGTCTGTGCAGAGCATGTGTATTTACAGCCATAGGTGTTACTAACTGAAAATGTTACTTGCCCATAAGCATTTATTTATAGTGTGTAGTGCTGTAGATTCACATGCGCCCACCTTTCTACCCGGAAGCAAGCAATGATCACAAAGTTTTTTTCTATGTCCTTTCTTATGTGCACCACACTCTGCCTTCAACATTGCACTCCACTTACTCTACTTGCCCTCAATGCAGAGAAGCCAGTGTATGGGTGCATTGTGGACCAAGAGTGGAGTCACAAGCCTCCTGACTTGAGCTTCTTCAAAGAAAAACATATTGCAACTTTTCAGGCCCAACACTAGATGGAAGACGTATGTAGAGCATAAGAATCTACAGCACTATTCACTATGAACAGTTGGTTACAGGGGCCGAGAAACAAAAGGGGTCTCAAAACACAATTTCCATAAGGATTTTTGAACAGCGATACAGATAAAATGGCTGGACAGAATTACACCAAATTTGGCTAAAAGCAAGATATTTACCCAGGGAGTGTGCTTTTTTGATTTGGTGTAAATCATTTCAACTGTTTTGGAGAAATTAAGGTTCTAAAAATAGAGATGTCTGGACAGTAGTCCTGCTGGAACGCACATTTAAAAACATAGGGGTATATTCACAAGAACGTGTGAGAACTACCGCAAGAGTAGCATAACGCAACTTTCAATATCGCAGCCTATCTCGGGAAAATAACCCCGTGTCAACGTGGAATTCACAACAAGGCGGTAGCATGCGATAGTCACCAGATAACGCGTCAAATGTCAGCGTGAAAATCAACGCCACGCCGAAAAAATGCGGAACGCGAGAAATCATGCGATGAGGCCAATCGCGGTACAGAAATCAGCGAACACCAGCCACAGGCCTGCAAATCCCACGCGTCCGGCGGGAAAAAGCACCATAAAAGAAAGAAAAAAAAAAAGCCCAAAAACAATTCAAACTGCGTAGCAACATGGATGCACCCGGACCGAGTGCAGAGGACAAGCCGAACACCACAAGCCCTACGGAGGACCAGCCAGGAACCCCGCGTTCGGGGAAGGGCAAGGACAAGAGGAAGAGGAAGACCGGGTACAGTCCGCAGGAAGACCGGAGCATCGTCACGGGGGTGACCGAACACCATCAACAACTGTTCGGCACCTCCACTGCGGCACTGGCAACCCAAACCGAAATATGGCAGGCCATCGTCACCAACGTCAATGCAGTCGGAGTGTCGAGGAGGTCACTGGAGGAGGTCAAGAGGCACTGGCATGATCTGAAAAGTCAGACCAAACATAAGCTCGCGGCCAACAGGGAGGCAGCAACGGCGACTGGAGGTGGGAGTCTTGCGACACAGGAGGAGCTGGATGAGCTGGAGCAAATGGTGGCCACAGTCAGCAGTGAGGTGACAGTGGCAGGATTGGGGGGCCTGGACACAGCACGATACGACCTGACCCAACAGCAACAGGGTGAGTAACGACTAGGGACGGGGGGGACGGGGGGAGATGGGCACAATGGCACACATGCACAATTACGTGTAGCACACAGCACACCCACAATGACCGTGGAACATGTCCCTGATTGCCTTGGCACACTGCAGCACACATAGAAACGCCAAGTAGGCCCACATCCACAATGTGCACAGAGGGCCCCCCCCTATCACCAATATCACTACCGACCCGTGCACATGTGCTGAATCCAGCAAAGCAGCGGCCCTGTGACCCACACTGACTATGCAAGTAACACTGCATGTCCGATAGCATGGCAGCTGCCAAAAAAAAATGACATGGCCCATGAATCGACATGGAGGTAGCCCAGTGCGGATCACATCCCTAAAGGAGCAGGTCACACTCCGACGTGTCCACGTGTACCCACAACCCATGCCGTACAATACACGCAGCAGACGAACAATGCACCAGGCCACTAAAACAGTCCGAGAGCCCATATGACCCAAGTCAAAAGCAAATCAGGCCCCGAAAAGCACACAATTCAAAGGCACCCCGCCTCAAAGGGAGAAGGTTACATGAAATCAGAGCTGCAGGGGCAACTCCCCCACAATGCAGCACACACACATAGCAATCACAGAACATCAGCAATGAAGGCAATGTGGTACAAAGTGCAACACCAGCACCACAGGACAGAGCTCACAACAGGTTCCGCTCGTGCGTAGTAACTGTCCACTCACATCTGGCATTGCCTGACACTGTGTGATGATAATGTACGGGTACTACCACACATCCGTCATGTAGTCGAAAAACACACTGACTGCCATCAAATAGCCAGCTCCCCAAAACAGTCACAATGTACATTGGCATGCAGTCTGAATGTAAACATCTGCAAATCATCACCATACATGTGAAACTCTGTTAACCTGCATCTCCCCTTTACATTGCAGAGGGACAAACAACACCTCCTGCAGAGCACACCACACATCCCATCATTGATGATGAAGAGGACAACCTGCACATATGTCAAGACACCCTCCAACGGATAATGGACAGCCTCTGCACCCCACCCCCAGGAGCAGGCCAGGCCAGCTGCCTCGAGGTCACCCCACCACCTGCACAGACCACACAGCAGGAAACGCACACCACCACGGCTGTCTCCCAGGACCCCCCCGACCAATACATGGAATTCCAACGGCGTGTGTTGGGTTGCCAGGTGGAGTTGGCTCATCAGCTGCGGGTGGGTTTCGAGCTCATGGCAGCCAAACTCAATGCCATACGTGGGTGTCTGAGTCCCATCAGGGACCACGTACAGTCCCTATCGGACACCCCCTGTACGTACCATGCTCCGCCACAGACCTTGGCTGACCTCGCTGGTGCCATGAATCTAATACAAGAACTGTCTGGTCAGACAGGCACCAGCCATGACAGCACAGAGTTGGCACAGATGCGGAGGGCAATGGAGACCATGGAGCAGATGCAGGCTGGAAGTATGTCTGCCACGGCTGGACACCAGCGAGTAGTGGCTGGGAACAGCAACGCCCTGCAGTACTTCATCTTGCCATTGCTGCCACTGAGCCGTTCCCAGATGACTGCAGCGGGAACATCGACACACACAGCTCCGACCCCTGATGTGTCCGTGGCACACTGTGATGCTGCCCCATCACCTACGCAGTCTGATGTGTCAGGGGCACACAGCGATGCAGCCATCACCCCGCCACACACACCGGACACACTGGACACAGAACCCGTATCAGAGGAGTGAGAAGGGGATGGGAACTACTGTGTGAGGAAGGAGGCAGTCGCATCCATCACCGCCATATGGCCTGTCCCTGCCTGGTCATGACCTATGCATCATGCCCTGGGAAATACCTCCTACTGACCTCCGGAACACTCTGCGACATTCACCCGGACCCCGACACGGACTGCCATTTCTTCACCGCTGGCCAATTACACAGCAATACTGCTGCGGACTGCACTCTCCCTCTTCCTAATCACTGTGCAATCCCCAAAGGACTCTGGTTGGCCCACCACTGGGCTTCCATGTGATGTGGGCTTGGATGGCCAGGTACAGCTCCAGCTCCGTCAATCACCTGAATGTGAATAAAACATTCTAAATCACACAGATGTGTCATCACTATGTTCACTCACGTATGGAAGTATGGCTGGATGTAGGGACAATGATTGCACATGAAGGTACACCCTGGTAACTGACATCTATGCGCATGTCTATCCCTGAGACACATGGCCAATTGGATGACTGTGAAGGTGAGTACTAGCTGTGTCCCCATTGCACATCAACATCAATCTCACAACCCCCAACGTAGGCACACATCCATGTGTTGAATAGGGCTGTGTGTAGGAGTGACCAAAACGGTGGCGGGCCAGGAGTGGTGTCCTACACCACATGTGACAACAGAACTTCACGTCGCATACCTACTTACACACATCTGTGTGGACACATTCTGTTGTGATGTATGACATTGCTCCACATGGTCAGAGGTTGGACACCATACACACATAGCTGAAGTCATGTAAGTGCACATGTCGTCCAGCACCTATCCAAAAACAATGTCTGGCTCACAGAGGTGGAGCTTGCCAAAGGGACACACCCCCATTGGACATGCGTCAGTCAGTTCCTCCCTGTGTTGGGACGATGCTCATTGTGGCACACGAGGGGACACTCTAAACAACACACCTCACAGTTAGACACCAGTGGAGTGGCATAGACTTTATTGGCATGTGCGTGTCAGTACAGACGAGGCAACGGCCACAACAGGCAGGGACATACTTAAGACACTTACACGCAGCATGGGTACATGTCGAGGTTCAGAAAATGTTGGGAGTGAAATGGACAACATTCATCACGGATGGCAACGCTCACAGCCCACCTTGCCTTGCTGGATGAGTCATGTGTTGTTTGGCGTCTGCACATTGCCCCGTGTGAGGGGGCATGACTCACTGCACGTGGGGTCTGCATGGTGCTCTGCCTCTGGAGTGCGCCGATTGTCTGCTCTGCTGACAGTGATCAGGTGTGAGGGTCCGACAGGTTCACATGTGTGTGCTCTCCCCCAGCAGTGTGTCCGAATTGGCAACGTTGCCAAACGACGCTGTGTTCCTCCGACCATGGACCTGCGTCACCTTGCACAGGTGTGTGTACACACGCGTTATTCCACGCACATGCATACAGAGCCCGACCGAAGGCAGACGTGTCCTCTGTTGTGGTGGGATATGTGAGCAATCCCCACGATGCAACAAGTTGTTGGGCCATGTGCTGTGGGTGGCAATCGGATGTGGCTGCAGGAACGTAGTTACTCGTCCATGAATGCCCGTGCAGCTTCATGTGCAATGTGTTCCAATAGTACGTCGGTGTCGTGTTCAAGGAACACCAGGGTGAGCCAATCCATTAGGTGGTCCGGGCAGGTGTGCTCAGCCCACGCCGTCTCACCGATCCGCAACACAGCCCAATAGGGGAGCGCCTCAATGTGGTCACTGCACACGAGAATTGTGCAATCTCCCATGCACAACTACCAATACATACGCAGTATGTCAAGGCATCCCATGCACGGCTGTCTCGGTTACACTCCTGTTCGTGATCCAATAGGGGGCGCAGACACAAGTCATAGTCCAATTCATCAACAGTTGTGTTGGATAGGCAGACATCCATGGGACACTCGAATGTGCATGTTCGGCAATGGAACCAGGGCTGGACGCAGGTGACGTGGGCAATGCGGAAGCTGAGCCTGTAACTGATCCGCAGCACTGCCAGTGGCAGTGCGCCCAGTAAATGCAGCATACGTGCACGGTACTGTTCCACGTGACAGGGGTTGTGCATGTGCCCGGTATGGCCTGCCATTGCGTTGGTGCGTCTCGTGAACAGGCACTCTTCTGAACTGCGGCAGTTGTGTGGAGGATATGCCACAGCTCTGAGCAATGATTCGAATGTGTGTGCAACGTTGTGGGTAATGGGTTGCTGTTTCCGTGAGTGTCAAGGGCATCCCATGCGGGGGTATCACAGGCAGGGGCTTCTGTGTGTGGGCTGTGGATGAGTCGGATGGTTCATTTGCGGAATGCGTGGTGTGTGAGTCATCCCCATCTGCCATTGCAGCTCTATCAGGGTGTTCCAGGCGCGTTCTGGACCAAGGTCAGAGGTGCAGGTGTCCTCCCGCCTTCTGCATTGGGACAATGGTGCTTTCATCCCTGATGTTTGTCTGACTACTACTTGCGTTTTCGGAATGTGATGTGGCTTTGGCGCTGAGATTGGGACACGGCCTTGGGCTCATGGTGTACGGATGGCGATGCACACACACATGTTGGCATGTGGAGCCAGGTGCCCGAGCGGCCTTGCGCTGCTTGTGCTATCTCACTCCGTCTCTCTCCCTCGCTCTCTCCCTCTCTTTCCTTTGTTGGGCGCATGGCACACCTTCTTCTCTTGGATTTGGTCTTCCAGGCTGTGTGCTACGGATTGTCCAGTGAGGAGCAGCTAGGACTCATCCTAAGGGTTGTTTCTGCTTTTGTTTGTCTGGTGTTTTGTGTTGGTGATTGCATTGCTGTATGACTGATTCTCCATTTTCTGGCCACGCATGTATGTTTATTTTCCTGCTTGTGCGACATCAGGCAAAATGTTTGTTTTGGGATTCGTGGTGTTGGTGTGCAGTTTCTTAGTCAGGGGTTGGGGGTGGTCCCGGGGGGTGGGTGTTGCGGGCTTGGGTGTGGTGTCGGTGGGTGTTGTGGCCCTCTTGGGTGTCCGTGCTGCATGTTCAGTTGCTCGTGGGCATCTGTTGTCCATCATGTGTGGCTCTGGGCTGTGCTCCCTTTTGTGGTGCAGGCTGTGGTCTGACTTTACACCAGGTCAGGGCTGGTGTAGATTTCCTGGTGCTAACGCGGCTTATCGCCAGTTTTGTGTTCTTATCGCCGATGTGGCTGGTCGTTGTGAATGTTGAGGTGTGATGTTGTCTCGACTTTTGGCACGGGAACGCCTACTCTGCATCTCATTAGCGATATTTGCGGGGGTCCTCTGTGGCGATGTTTTTTGCGGCTGCTATCGCGGGTAAACTGGTGCTAGGGCTGTTAACACCGGCTTGTGAATGGGGGGGTAAATTTATCACGACTTTGGCTGCGATAAAGTGCCGTTAATTCGGCTATAGCTCCATGTGAATATGCCCCATAGAGCGTTTTGATTGGTCGTGAGACCTTTTCCCCCACCAGCCGGGGTCCTGTGGGATCGAGTGATCTCATTGGCTGGCTGCAACATGAAAGAAAATGTTGTGCCCACCATTAAAGGATACATGGACTTGAATCTCTTGTCATTGAACTTAAAATAAAATGAACTAGGAGGGGGCAGGGTAAGGGTACCCTGACCCTCTAGCCCTGATAGGGTATGAAATATTGTTTTTTCAGTCTGCCAATCCCATGGGACTCTTGTGTCCCATGGAAATTAGAGCGCCTCTCCCCTCCTCCCACCCTCGTGTTGTCACGCTGGAGTCCTGTGGGAGCCACTGTGACCCGAATGCTCCTGAAGGAGACCCACAGGACAGAAAAAAAAAAATCCAAAGAATGTAAGGTGGAGGTCCGTGGGCAGTTGGCTGCTCACAGTGACTTGACTGCCTGCCTGGGTTGGGCACAGGGGCTGGCCCCATGTAAAGCTGTGTGTGGCTGGGGGTTGGCGACACGCGGGTTTGGGTATGGCAATAAGATCTTACTTAATGTTAAAAAACTGAAATTCACTAAAAAAACTAAAGGTTAAAGTGACGTTACATTTAGGTAGTGTAATATGATCTAACTTTATATTAAATAAACCCCAAAAATTAAATGAAAAAAACAAAGGTTAGAGTGACGTTATAGTTTGGAATGGAAATAATATTCAACATTACATTTAAAAAAATCTAACCTTTATTTTTTCCAGTGATTTTCGAGTTATTTTTCAATGTGACGTTGAATAATATTTCCATACCTAACTATCATGTCACTTCAGCGTTTAGTTTTTTTCAGTGAATTTCTAAGGTGACGCTATAGTTAGAGGAAAATGTCAGTCATAAGGTCATGTTTTAAATGCAAAAAACCCTCAAATTGACCAGTTAATTTACGAGCTAACTATAATTTGTGTCCCTCTTTCCCCTGTTTGACTCCACATATCACATCCATGAAGACAGTGTTGTCATCCAGGACTCACTGACAAATTCCCATTGGTAGTTAGAATAGAAGAAGCAAGTACATTTTGTTATATAGAACAGACCATTGATGTTGCCTTGATAAATAAGGTCGAGCTTCCCTAGGAGGACTACAGTGTATTAGAAAATTGGAATGTTGTAAGCTCCATTGAAGACAGTGGAGTGGCTCCGGTCTTAAAATGACTGGATAAGCCTGGAGCTCCAACATTCCAATGTTTGTCTTCATGTTTCTCCCTTTTTAATTTAGAACATTCCATTGTTTGTGGGTGGAATGTTCTAATAGCCTTATAGCTCTTCTGTCGGGGGCTGTACCAGTTGTTAAAGGCCCTCTCCCTTGTTATAGGCCCTCACCTGCAGCTCAAGCCTATAGCTCGGTTTCACGGCCTTTAATAACAGGTATAGCCCCCGGCAGCAGGCTATCTTAGAACATTGGAATGTGGAGCACTCCATTGAATACAATGGAGTGATCTGTGCTTCTACGGGCCGGTAAAAGCCCACAGAGCAACATTCCACATTGTTTTTGTTCACAGCTGTTGCTGTGAACAAAGGCCTCTCAGAGCCCGAGGGGATTTAAACCCCCTCGAACTTCGAGAGGCCTTTGTTTTATTTGTTAGAACATTCTGCCCTCTAGTGGCAGCATGTTCTAATAGCCTTATAGCCCTTCGTAGCTGGGCTATACCGACCATTAAAGTCCCATTCCCTTGTTGTTTATCGCTGGAGCGGGCCTTTAATGGCTGGTATAGCCCACTACGGCGGGCTATAAGGCTATAATATTGAATGTCTAAAATCCCTTCAGCCCTAGTTATCTGATTTGTAATTTCTTCTAAAAAAGAGTCAATGCTACCATGTCCAGGACAGCTTGGACCATCTCTATTGAGGAAAAGGCGTACTCTTAGTGATGTATAATGCTAGGCAGTCTCGCATTTGATTCAGTGTTGATTTGGGGTTCATTGCTGTAGATTTTGAACTTTAGGTGAGCGTAGATCACCAATTGTAGTCTGAATAAACCACATGTTGAGAGAATAAGTGATTATCAACTTGTAGTCGATTTAAAGTTATGAATTATTTTTTCTTGACATAGGCTTCTTTTTTCTCTCAAACAGAACTGCAACAGCGAAAATTGGAGAAAAGACGTTTACCTGTCTCCGATTTGCTTTAGCTTGATTGACAGAATTTTGACATTATGTTACCATTCTGGCAACATAATTTAAATTCCTCACTTAAATGTCATCAGAAATGGGCAAAAACAAAAGTATTTAAAATTGCTTGAGCATGCTCTGGGGCTAACGTCCTGGGTTATGAATGTCCAGTAGAAGCTGAGCACTCTCTCAAGCTCAGGGGAGTCTTGCTCTTAATGTCACAGATGCTGTTACCCCTCAAGAAAGACATCAGGCGGCCGCCACCTTTGGTATTTTGGCCAGAGGTGTAGAATGATTTAGACTTTTAAGTGAATGTTTAGTTTACATTGGAAGACAGTGTTGTTGCTTTCAAAGCAGAGATGGTACCTCAAGACAAACATGTTGAGGTCCTAGCTGTCACATCTAGGAGTTTACTAGATACCGATAATTGAGAGCTGTCTTCCCAGCCGCTCGAAGCAAGTGGTATTCATCTTCTCTCTGCATATCTGCTTTGACACTTTCCTAGCTAGGTCTCAATTTTTGCTAAGTGTTCTTGAAATGTTCACCTCAAAGTTATTGAGCAAACTGCTGTTGGGAGACAGGTTCGCACAATATTCTTAGAGTTAAAGCCTTTTCAGTATGAGGTTTGTTGCTGTAACATCCTGGCAGTCGTTGATTGGTGGCATCTCTGTTCAATGGCTTAGCTGTGGTGATGATTTAGAGCATGGGTACTCACAAACTTTCTCTCGGGGGCCAAATTTACAGTGTGGTTTGTGGCCGAGGGCCGCCAAGTAGGGGCGGGGTCAGTGAGGGGCAGGGTCAATGGGGGTGGGGCTAGAGAGAAAAATTCTCCACCTTTTCAAAACAAATCGAAGTGGTACTGTAACCTTGTGTGTCCATATAATACCTGCAAGGACACCTGTTAAGCGTACATTCAGAACACAACCAGAGCACAGAGATAGTCCGTTGTTCAAGTCAACAACCATTGGGGAAAAAGTATATCTGACCAGTTAACAGGTAACCTTGCAGTTATTATATGGACACACAAGGTTACAGTACCTTAACCTTGTGTGTCGATATAATAACTGCAAGGTTACCTATTAACTGGTCAGATATACATTTTTCTCAATGGTTGTTGACTTAAATACTTGGATTGTACAACATTTATTAGCACAATGCATAAAATAGAAACATTTTTAACTGCCTGGGATTTGAGGAATTCCTTACCCTGAATGTCTGTGATTGTGCAGTATTCATTTGTCTAAAACCTGGAATTGTGCAGTGTTTATTTGCCTAACACCTGTGATTGTGCAATATTCATTTACCCAACACCTGAGATTGTGCAGTATTCATTTGCCCATCACTTGGGATTCTTTGTGTCCGTGTCTATCAATGTGCAGCAATCACTCCTTCTGTGCCTGCCTACATGTGTGCAGTATTTATCAGTTCAATGCATGAGATAGTGAATTATTCTGCTCACTAGAGCATGGATCCCACAACATTCATGGACCACAGTATCTGAAAAGAGGAAAATGTTTATCCCCATTGCATCATTCACCCCTTCAATTTCTGTGAATATTATTTCCTGGAATTGTGCACTATCCTTAGGTTTAGTACCTTTATTGCGTAGGTTCATCATTTGCAGTACCAGGAGAGTGCTCTAATCCTCTGTCTTAATGAAAGGGCCCCTTCTGCAACCCTAATGGCCTCGGTCTGAAGAGCACCAAGCGGTTCTACGGGCGGCGAGGAGGGAAGCAGACTGGCCAGATCCAGGGAGGCACCCTGCTGCAGTCCCAATGTTGTCCGAGGGTGCAGGCAAGTGCAGACAGTGTCAGCGCTGTGGGCATCGTCTGCAACAAAGGCAGCTTCTCAAAAGGCTCCCTAAAAGTCAGCTGTGAACGAGCAACAGCTGACTTGTAATGGGCCTTTGCTTCCTGTCACAGAGGCAGTCAGTGAACATCAAAGAGGGCCGCTCGAGCATACCTAGTGAATCTTCTATCACGCATTCTCCAGCGGCCCTCTTTAATGGTTGCTGATACTCTTTTAAAAATCACAGGTACATTGCCTGCAAGGTCCGCGGGCCGCCAAGGAAGGCCTGCCGGGCCGCTGGCGGCCCACAGGCCGTACTACGAGTACCACGGATTTAGAGCCTCATTTCATGTTTGGCGGGTGGCCTGCCAGGTCAGCAGAAGCTTACCTTTTTTTTTTTTGCAGAGTTTTATATAGCGCGAACTTGACCCGAATCGGGTATCAGAGCGCTTTACATAGCACCAGTTGCATTACATTAGGACAAATTCATTTTTGTTAGGCACGGGGAGATTAAGTGATTTGCCCAGAATCACAGGATGTTCAGCGTCATTGAGACTCGAACCCAGTTCCCCAGAATCGAGGTCGACCGCCCTAGCCGTTAGGCCAACTCCTCTCCCCTTATTTCAAGGTTCCCACCTACCTGGCGGAGAGCTCTATGCCTTCAGTGCATTCTTCTGTGGGGGGTGCGCTGAAGGCACAGATGAGTTCTAAGCAAGCAGCATCTTTGTTTTGCCTGGTCAGCACCAATAACAAACTCCCAAAGAGGGAAAAAAGCAATGGCCACCGGCCTGCAGGGAGCTTTTCCCAGTGCATGGAGGACATGGTTTGTTTTCCCTGTCAGAGTGGCATGGCAGACCCAGGCAGGGAAAATCGGTGGCGCAATGATTGTAGTCCCCCCCCCCATCATCTTTATTGCTTTTAAATATAATTTAAATACTGTAAATGAATAGAGCCTGAATATATCCCATCTGTCGGATGGTTGAGCCCAGGGGTAGGCTTGTGGTGGGCTTGGGGACCGACCACGTAAGGACTGTCAAGGCTGCCCCTTCCCATCTTGAATCCTCTGACAAGCCAAGAAAGAGCAATGTAACTAACAAGGCATATTAGTGTCAGCTTGATGTGTAGATGGTCATTGCATACCTAGGCCTTATCTTCATTGCAGAAGAGAGATGCTTCATGCCCATAAGCTGATCTGTGATGCTTGGCTTTCTGGAATCATTCAGTTCGGAAATCCACTCCCCTGTGTATCAACTTGCGCCCTTAAAATCATTTCAACTGAAATAATTGGTGGTAATTATTTGCCTATCCCTCTATAGTGGTGGGGCCTGGTTTTGGCACAGGAACCCACGGTAACTACATTTTTGGTTGTTATTTTCTGTTTTCTCATTGCTGACTCAGTCTCTCCCACCTCCTGTCCTGATTGGAGGGTGGTGATTGGCTGAGTCCCGTTTGACCATTCTCCACCATTACTAAATCTGTCCTACCAGGGCATCCCGTCTAGGTGTCTGGGTAAAGGGTGGACGGTTACAAATAAGTATCTGTGGTGACCTTCCTGTTTGTCCCTAGGACCATAAAGTCTGCTCTAAGCCCCTATTCTTCATTAAGCTAATACTTTACTCCTGATTGGTGATCCTACCATGTTCACAGAGGACCATATAAACTTTGATTGATGGGGCTATTGCAAGTTATCGCTCTTAGCCTGCCATTTTACCTGCACGCTTTTGACTTTATACACTCAAACCAGTTGCCTACACCAACAAAGGTTTTACCCCATATACTCATTACTGTGGTGTCTATTTATTTCTTAAAGGTTCCAATTATTTATCAGAGTTCCTACTTAGCGATTTTGGGGTTATTCCCCCGTAGACATGCTAGTGTGTTAGTTAGTTAATCCAGATTAACCCCTTTTACCCACTATTTAAAGCCAGGGTTGTGGGTTAAAGACTTGAAGGCTCCCCATGGATCACAATGGGGGAGTCTACCTAATTTTCTATGGCCTAGGTAAGCTGCTCCTGATTGAACCCAGGGCTGCGCTTCAGCTTCTGCTAGGTTTATCCAGTAGATCCACTGCAGTGGTGCTTACTTCATTTTCTAGGGCATCGCCCTTAGTTGCACCTGGATGAACCCATATGCCCAATACTGTTGTGTCCTCTTATTCGCACAGGACTCCTCTCTGATATGCTCTGAGGTTGTCACTACAGACCAACCTTTGCAGTGTCATCTTAATATTCATGTGGATTTTCTACAGCTGCTCCAGGGTTAACCCGATAATGCCCACTACTGTGGTGCCTGTTTATATTCTAGGACTGTGCTTTAACTATTCATGGATCAACACATAGGCCATCTTGTGTGGTGCATATTTATTAAGCCTGGGCGGAGTTCGCGGAGTGCAAAAAAAACTCTGCCGTGCTACGCGGAGCTCCACAAGCGGCGGAGTGCGTTGGATAAATGCTGTTCGCGGTGGTTTTCAGTGCCTTGTGCTTGTCTGCACTGTGCAATCATCGCGAATGACACCATGCACAACGCAAGCGGGCGCTGCTTCCTTTCTGCCACTCGAGTAGATTTTTACTTGAGCGGCAGCTTTCTTTTTTTTTTTTTTCTTTTTTTTAAAATTAATTTCATCATGAAGAAAATACAGCTGAAGAATAAAATCACAATGTTTATAGTACAATAAATATGAGTCTATAAATAGCTAATAAAGGCCATTATCAGCAAGACCATAACAAAAAGCCCAAAGCAGCATAGAATCTAAATACAGGCAATAAATAGTTTTAAAGAGCTAAGACATTACGTTTGAGACAGAGCTATATACAATAAAAAGGATAAAAGGCAACCACACCGGCAAAAAATTTCATAGCCATACATTTCATTCTTCCTGGATAAATGGAGTGATCCAATCTGTGAGCGGGCCCCAGATCTTTTTCCCTTTTATCCTGCCCTTTCTCCCTCTACGCTCGTAAAGTGCTTTTTCTAAATTATAAATATGCAAAAACTGCTTTTCCACTGTTGAAAAGTAGGAGGTTGCGGGCTTAACCAGGCAGAGGCGACACAGAGTCTTAAAACTGCCATCGCAATAAAAATCAGCTCTTCTCCCTTTTTCCCTATTGTTTCGTCTACCCCCAATAACATCAGAAGTGGTGTCAAAGGAACCTCCTCTTTTAAAACAAACTGCAAAAAGCCCGATATTTCTTGTCCGAGTGACTCAATGCCTGGGCAGGTACAGAAGATGTGTATTATATCCACAGCATATGCTTCCTAAAACAGTGAGTTCCTTCCACACCTCCCCATTTCGCGATCTTCGCAGGCGTAATATATAGATCAAACAGAGTCTTGAAATGTGGTGATTTCAAATTAGCTGCACACAGTACAGAGTTCCCCAATTCAACTGATTTAAGGAAGCGGGAGTCCAAAACCCCCAATTTATCCTGCCATCTATGCCTGTGCTTGTCTAGATCATCTGGCAGCCCCTCCAACAGGCAGCTATAAAGTTGTGAGATTGAGGACCCCGATCTGCGAGTCAGCAATTCGATTAATGCCACCTGCCCGAAGCCTGCAGCCCCGCCCGCTTTTTTCAGAAGAAAATCCCTTAGCTGCAGATATTTAAAAAAGTCTCGAGATCCTATACTAAACCTTTCCCGAATTATATCGAAGGAAGCTATGTGATCACCTTCTAAAAATCCGCAATCCTGAAAAAACCATTCCTGCCCCATCTTACCATACACTCATCTTGTAGGACAATTGGGAGCTGATCATTCCCGATAAGGGGGGTATACCTATTAAACCTGCCCACTCCTGCTTTTTTCCTTATACCAGCCCAGTTACGAAAGGCAGCGATTAAAACCTTAAAGTGTTTTTTTTTTTTTAAATAGCTGGCTTCATAAAATTTTAATAAGCAGCCATTAGCCCAAGTATTAATCAAGATTTCAAATATTGAGGGGACATAGCTAGGATCTTCTCTCTCCCTGGCCTTGACTCCAAAAAGAGGCCCATAATATTGCAGAGCTGCAGACAAATAATATAGCTTAAAATGTGGGAGCCCCCAGCCCCCTCTCTCCCTGGGGAGGGATAGAAATGCATTAGCTCTCCTTGTTCTGCCATACGACCAGATAAATCTCGCTACCTCCCTCTCAATTAAGCAAAACCAAAAATTGTGTATCTCCAGAGGGATTGTGCGGAAGATGTACAACAACTTTGGGAGGACAATCATTTTGATAATATTACACCTCCCCATTATTGACAACTTCAGGTTGTCCCAACGCTGAAGGTCATTTTTAATTTTCCCCAATATGGGAGTCATATTTAACTCTACAATATCCTCGACCTTAGCTGTAATACAGACCCCTAAATAAACCGCTTTCTCAACAACACGAATATCCGAAGCTGTGGCAAATCTTTTTATCAGGATCTGAGTCTTAGCTCTGTTTAGCGAGAAGCCTGAATAGATCCCAAAATCTTCCGCTATGCTTTCTACGGCTCGCATTGCTCCATCGGGGTCAGAAGTAATTATAGCCACATCGTCGGCATACGCCAGGAGCTTAGTATGCCAGCCGTGTAAGCTTACCGGAATGATGTGTGGCGAGGCTTCCAGCCGTCTAAGAAAGGGGTCTATATATATGCGAACAGCAAGGGGAGGACGGGCAGCCCTGCCTGGTCCCCCTGCTGATTGAAAAGGCCTCTGTTTCCTCCCCCATTATTCTTAGTCGTGCAATGGGATTTATGTACAAGACCCGTAATGCATTAATGAATGAACCCCCAGGCCGTTGGACTCCAAGACCTTCCATAAATAGTCCCATGCCACACGATCAAACGCCTTCTCGGCGTCCAAGAAGGCAGCCCCCATAGGCTTGGCAAGGACTTCAGTAGCATCGAAGAGTGAAATTACCCTTCTAACGTGGTCTTCAGTCCCCCTTCCCTGTATAAAACCATGCTGCCAAACTGAAATTAATTGATGCATCACGGAATTCAGCCTGGTGGCTAAAATCTTTGAATATAGTTTGGCATCGCTATTAAGCAGCGTAATGGGCCTTTATGAGCCCAAACTAATAGGATCTTTACCCTTCTTTAAGAAAATCACAATGTTGGCTGTGCCCCAAGAGCCAGGTGGTAGAGCTCCCTCCCTGATCTCCTTGAATAAACCAAGCAAAGCCGGACAAGTCTCTCTAAAAAAGACCTTCTAAAACTCTATAGGGATGCAATCAGTGCCCGTAGCCTTACCCGCAGGTAGGGCTTGGATTTCGCAATGTAGCTCCTCCTGAGAGATAGTCCGCCCCAGTTGTATACCCTCCTCTTGGGATATCTTTCCACTCGGTAGAAATTCCGATGCGACGTCTTCCGGAAGAGTAGCAGAGGGAGAGGTACTGTATAAATCCTCATAAAACTCCCTAAAGGCCTCTCTGATATGGCCCGGGTCTGTAACTACCATCCCCCTCATATTCTTAACCCGTTCGATGTGTCCGGACGCGGCCTGTTGCCTAGTCCTTACTGCCAATAAACGACCGACATTCTCACTGAATTCATAGCAGTCTTGCCGTTTGGCCAAGTACAGCCATGCTGTCTTTTCCGCATTGAAGTCGGACATACAGGCTTTGATAACCGTGATAGAATTCAGAGTTGCGGAAAGATCTTCTCCCTTAGCCACCTTGCGTATCAGTTCTGTTTCCAGACCGGCAAGTTTCTGATAAAATAATTTAATCTGGGCAGCCCCTTTTTTCTGCTTGGTCAGGCTATATTGCAGTGTCTCCCCTCTTGTTGCTGCCTTGAACGCTTCCCACATCATCCCCGGAGGGGCACTACCGATATTGTTCTAAAAAACTCTCTGATCCAGCACCTCATATGTTCAACATATTCATTGTCTGATAAGAGTGCCCTCTCAAATGTCCAGCCTGTGCGCTCCTTTCGAATCCCGCTACATAGTATCTCCAGGACAATTGGGTTGTGGTCAGACATTACTCTGGGAAAGAGCTCCACCCTAGCCTTCCGCAAGAGAGATGGGGAGACTAAGAAATAATCAAGCCGAGCAAACTTACTAGGAGGGGCCGAGTAATAAGTATAGCCAGGGTCATCGGGTTTTAGTTTAGCCCATGCATCTACCAAGCCCATGTCTTTTAATAAATTATTATAAGCCCTCATAGAATGCGGTTTATGCCCTTTACTAGATACCCCTGTATCACCTGGGGTTCCTCTGGAGCCGTTGATGTTTAAATCTCCACAAACCACATATGGTGCCGGCCAGGAAGGTAGTTCGTTAGCTAGATAATGCAGTAAACCCGGATCATCTGTCACTGGAGCATATACTGAACACAATGTAAAAGAATCTGCCCCATTCTTGCATTCCATTATAACCCATCTGCCAAGCTTGTCCACCATCTTTTTTCCCAGGGTAAAAGAGCTATTTTTCGCAAGGATAGCGACCCCCTTGGTCCTAACATCTTGTGAAGTATATGCTAGGACCTTCAGCCCTAAGGATTTATATAGATCACAATCTTTCCATGCAATGTGAGTTTCCTGAAGGCAATATAGATCGGCCTTGAGGACTTTGAGATCTTCCTGAACCCTTCTCCTTTTAGCACTGTCGTTGAGCCCACAGATATTTATAGTGGCGATTCGTATTTTAGCCATTATACCTTTTTTTTAAAAAAAATAATTCCAAGCTGTAACACCTCATTTCTTTATCTAAAATATTACATTGCCTGTCCGATCCGCTAATCCTGACATACATCAAGAATAGTCCCTGGTCTTTGATACCTTCCAGAAAAACACAACAATCCATAAAGATACACTTCAGCTGTTGTTCACCCTTCGCCATTTTAACCTGTGCCCCCCTTGCCACCCACCGCCCCCACCACAACCTTCCCCTCCACCCACCCCCCTCCCTGCCCTCCCTTTGAAAGCAGCCGGACCCATAGGGTCCGAGTGATGGAGGTAGCAAGAACACCACAACACCCCCCCCAGGCACCCGTGCACCCCTCTGCTCTTTAAACCAAAAGTCGTCCCTGAGGCCCCTTAGAAAAAGAGAAGGCCCAATCTAGTTCTCATCTAGTACTTATTTCCCACTGACTTGTACCAGGTACTCTTTTGCCTGGATTTCAGAGGTAAAAAACTTAAAGGACCCTCTAACAATAGTCTTCAATCTAGCCGGAGCCAGCAAGAATGCCTCAAAGCCTGCATCTTGGTAAGGTTTGATCATTTGTCTCAGCCGCCATCTACGTTCCACCGTGATGTGGCAGAAATCGGGGCGAACAAAGAAGGAAGAGTCCTTGTACTGTCTTCTAGCTTCGGGACGAGCTTTTTCAAAAATGGCCTGTCTGAGCAGGTAATTACCAAAAAAAACAAAAATAGCCCTCGGCTGGTTAGAGTCTCTGCCAGAGGATCTGCGGAGAACAGCTGGGAACCGGTGTACCCGCTGAATTTCTCGGTCCCAATCCCAGCCCCCTAGCTCCGGGAAAGCTTCCTTAAGTAAGTCCAACATAAAAGCACGAATGTCCTCCCCCTCAAGTCCTTCCTTGATCCCAAGAAAGCGGAGGTTGTTCCTCCTCTGGCGGTTCTCCATATCTTCAAGCTTCCACATTGCATCTTTTAATTGAGCTTCATGGGATGTAGAGCCTTCCCTTACCACCGACAGATCTCTTTCAACAGCTTCGGTTCTTTCTTCAATGCCGTTCATCCGTTCCCCAATCTCTGCGCAGGCTTTGCCGACTTTCCGAACTGCGCCTTCCAGCTTCTTTGTAGCTTGTCTAGCTTTCTTGCCATCCGCCCTGGTCTCTGCACGATGTTCTTTAATTGATTCAAGAATCATACTTAGCGCTGAGTTCATATCAGCTGTCTCTTTATGTTGCTCCTTCGAGGGACCTGCAACTTGACCCAGCGCCAATTCTGTAGGACCAGTAATCCTTATATGAGAGTAGTCCCATTTTAGACCGGTGCCGGTGATCCGCCTTCCCTGTTTTTTTTGCATCTCAGCGGACCCCTTGTGTCCCTTAGAACTCCTTCGTTGTTTTTGGCGTTTTAGGGCAGTCTCTGGTGCCTCAAGAGTGCTAGAATCCGAGGACAAGATGCTATCCCCGCTTTCAATTTGGTCGGAGTCAGAGAGACCTGATATTGATTCCTCGGTAAGTGAAAAAAACTTGTCTGTATTATCCGATATGATGTTGTCTGCCGCTGAAACATCTAAGGTTCTAATATGTGCTGGACCCCCAGAAGCATCTTCTTGTACAGTGACAGATATGCCAGATGAAGGGTCAGATATAGTACGAGAGCCGTTCACACTGGGATCCTGCGCCATCACGCTTGATGTACTGACCCCATCTTCTTCCAAAGCTCCGGGCTGTATCGTTAAGCCCTCCCACGAGGAATCACCTCGAAGGTCACTAAGAGGCTGAGCCTGAGATTCTAGGTCCGTGTTCTCCATGTGGCCGGGAGTACATACATTTTGTATATCTTCCTTCGTTTTGAAGAAGCTCGTAATAGTTGGTTGGGGTGGTGCAGAATTTGGGGCGAAATCATCCCCATCCGGGGTTGTCCCTCCTTCTTCCATCAACTTTGGAGCAGTTGTTTTCCGTCCCCCAGTTTGTAGGCGTTTGATCGGGGCCTTCCGTTTCCCCACTCCTCCACTATCTGCTTGTTTCTTTAGACTATGCGGCTCGTTAGGCTTAACACCCTGGCTACGTGAGGGCTCCGGTTTAGAGCCCTGGGGTTGCGCAGGATTTCTTCCCACCGCTTCTTTTCCAGCTCTCGAGGACTTTGGGGGCATATTTTCATGTTCCTCTGTGCGTCTAGAGCCAAGCACTGTTCTTTGAGCCCTCTCCAACCTCTCCAATAGTTTGCGGCCAAATACTAAAGCAGATTCCAGCCAAAACTTCCAGGTAACGTGAAGTGACAGAGGTCTGGCAGCCAAAGGGTTAAGCCTCCAGCTTGCAGTAGCAGCCGGCTCACAGCCCGGCCCCGCCTCCGTCCTCCCTCACCTGGGAATTCCACCCGCCGCTTCGTCAGGCGTCCTGATGCCCAGCTGGAGCTCCGCGGCCGCGCGAGAAACGCGGTCCATCCGCCGGACCCAGGCCCGCGACGGCAGCCGCTGCGAGCAAGAGGTGAGCTGTGTCTTTCTGTAGAGGGTTAGTCTAGGGGCATACTCAGGGCTGGGGAAGGGGAGCTACCATGGCGTACTACGCTGCCGCCGCCATCTTGCTTTCTCAACGCAAACGGACAGTTTCTCAACGCGCGCGGTCGCGAGCATACGCGACCACTCGCAATGAGAAATCTGACCGCCTGCGTTGAGAAATCTCACCGGGAGGTTGATTTTCCAAGCTCGCGCTCGCCAACTTGATGTTGACGATCGCGAATGAGGAAAATTCTCGCCGGGAGGTGGATTTTCCTCGCTTGCGTTCGCCAACTTGACGTTGACGAACGCGAGCGAGGGAAAAAACTCCGCTCTGCGAGTTTTTGGGAACTCTGCGAGCTCCGCGTAACGCGGAGTGCGGAAATCTCAGCAAACTCCGCGAGCGGAGCGGAGTTCACCGCCCAGACTTAATATTTATATCCAAGGACTGTGTAGTCTGCAAACTTCTTGCTCGTTGCAGTCAACAAGAAAGGTATCCTGGTGCTAAGGGCTGCACATAAGAACTAGAGCCAAGAAACTGTAAATGTATTAGAAAGCCAGGTCTTGAGGAATTCCAGGAAACGTTATGATTGTCGCTCAGACAAAGGTTAGCAGATGGTGTGTTTGTCCCTAAGTACTGAGAAGGCCCGACCCCTGACCGATTAAGATGACACAGGATCATCAGTAGCTGAGCATCTGAGGCAGGAGAGTAGGATGATCATTTTACTTGAAGCTATGTGGGACCCTGCTTGTGAGGTGCCTGATGGACCAGACACAGCCATGTAAACATAATCTGTCTGGAACTAGAAGTCCAATGCAGCGAGAACCTAAAGGTAGTGACCAGAGCCTAGCAATGTAGACCAAAAATAAGTCTTGCTACGGCATTTTGTATTCTTTGAAGACTGACAAGAACAGAATCAGGAAGTTCCAAATACAAAGAATTGCAGCACTGCAGGGGAAATAGAATAGTTGTCTAAACTACAGACTGCAACAGGACTGTGAAAGGAAAGGCACAATTTTGAGCAGTAACTGGAGCTGAGAAATCGCAGGACGCTGAAAGGTTGTTGGTTTATCTGGGCAAAAATAGATAGTGAGCAAAGTAAAAACCAAGTTTCCTGCCCTAAAGGATCGGGGTCAGGGCAGAGCATAGGGGCGCAGGTTAAATGTCCACTTGGACAAGATCTTGTCAAAAACCTCTGTTTTGTTGGCATAGAACTTCACAGAGTTTGTGCTTATCAAGACACAACCGCACGGAGGTAATTCTGGAAATTGGAACAAGCCAAAGAAGAATATCCTTGGATGATAAACTGGGTGTCATCCACGTAAATCATGGGTCTATACCCCAAGGTCTGGATGAGATGAGCCGAGGATAAAACGTAAACATTAAGAAAAAGAGCTGAATGAAGAGCTCTGAGGCACCCCAAAAGCCGGACGCTTGAACTCGAATTAATAAGGGGATGGTAGATGGTTTGTGAGACATGAAAAGGGACTTACTTTCAGTTATGATGTTTCTTGTGGATAAATAATCTTCCAAGAGATTCCTCAGTGGCTGCCCTCCTCTCCTGGGAGTCATTGTCGTGACTAGTAAGATCCCAAGGTGTGCAGAGCTGTTATGTGGTGTATTTGTCACTGTTACTCTATGCACACCGTGCTGGGGTATACAAGAAGTCCAAGACACAGGCGGGCACCTTATTGACTTCGATGTCATGATTTCCAGAGGTAGAGTCGCAGCTGCAGCCACATGACGCGACATGGAAAGTCATTGCTGGCAAAACTTTTTCAGGACGAGTGTATAACTGAAGAGTTTATTCATAATGTGAAGACTCGGCAGAAAGATTATGTATCCACCAACAATTTCCACCACAAATATTGGAAATTATTTAAAAAATGTTTTATTCCTTTCATAGAATAATTTTCATGATTTACACGTTTCATTTTGTGACTGTACATCATTTTTTTGGGGGGAGGGGATGTTGGCTAGTGCGATTAGTTAGTTGTGTTGCTCTGTGCATCCCTTTTGGGCTGTTCAGATAACTGCGTGTTTTGGTCAAAACCAATAATCTTTTCTGAGTAGGTATACATGTAGCATTGAGTGCTTTCAGAAGCTTGTTGTCAGTTTGTCTATTATTGAGTCATTCTTTATAAGTAGGATGTTGTCTCTAATTTTCAACAAAATGTTTTAAAATACAATGAGTTGGTAGCGAAGGGGGCAAAGGCAATGTTACTTTCTGTGAAGTCATCTGGGAAAATCGATGGGCGTGTAAAAGGTGGGCATTATTGCTATGACATCGGTGATATAACAACATTTTGCCTGTTTACTTCGCTTTTTCCCATTATTCATCATTGCTGCAAATCCTACTGTCTATTTCCATTTCTTCTACTTCCTTTTCCCCTTGCATTTCCTTTTTTCTATTTTGATCTTACTTTCTTTCCTTTTTCTGTCTCTTGCTTCTTTCCTTTCCTTATATCGTTTTTCCACCCTTCCCGTTTCTCTTACTCTCGTTCACTGATTATATCTTTCTGTTCCTTCTTGCTTGTTCCTCTGTTTCGATTTCTTCACTCTTTTGCCCTAATTCTTTGATTTGTTACTATGCATCCTTTTTAGTGTTTTTCTCTCTGTTAAGTTCCAGTTACGTTTTTGAATGCCTGTCTCTTTACCAGTTTCCTTCGCTTCTCTTTTTACGTTTCTCTCTT
Source organism: Calotriton arnoldi (assembly GCA_963921515.1). Taxonomy (NCBI): domain Eukaryota; kingdom Metazoa; phylum Chordata; class Amphibia; order Caudata; family Salamandridae; genus Calotriton; species Calotriton arnoldi. The sequence continues at coordinate 636,810 of CAWUFW010006331.1, read as the reverse complement.
TGCTTTACAGTCGGTCAAGAAAATTAAGCGCTGTGAGAGGAAGGGCTCTGAATCGGTGACAGAAGAGAAGTGCGCAATCCTCTTCACAGTGAAATTTAACCACAGCACCTTCAACATGACATTCCACTTAGAGGTAAAAGGGCCTGGCTTAATGGAAAGATATAAATAACATTATGTGGAACCAGTCGAGGAGTTCAGAACTCTGGGTTGAACAAGGGACGAGGGTGGAAGAAGGGCGGGAGGACAGTAAGAACATTTTGGTAAAACCAGAGGATGTGTTTGGTGAGAGACTGGCTTGTGATAAGAACGTCAGAATTAATAGGAGATGAAGCTGGTGATGGAAGGACAAAACCGAAGGCAAACAAGAACATCGGACTCAACAAAGGGACAACGCCTGGGTGGTTTACACTAAATGTAGACGTGAATGCGGATGTCTGCCTGCAGGTCGTTAAGGTTACTGAGATCAGCCAGATATCAACCTAAGGGCCTCGATGGCAGGGCGTTAAGCACCCCAGGCTTTTCAGTGGAAAGATCATTGGGTGTGATAAGATGGCTTTTATCTAGGCGGAATTTTGTGCTGTGCCATGAGGTTCTGTGTTGCCCGATGAGGTGAAAGTCTGGTTTACCCAGTCGAGGTACACCTTCGTTTGTGGGTCTGGCTAACAAAAGTGACATAAGGGCTAGCGGGTGAGGACTGAGCCTTTTCCACATCAGGACTTAGTCCTCTCTTGATGCTTAGGGGCTGTCTCTGACAGATTTCTTATACACTGTAGGACCAAGAAGGGTCTCTACCTGTGACCTCGCAATCAAACAGCCAACCGCCGTGGCTTTTAGATGATGCCTGGTTACTTACTGGTAAACTTCATTACTCCAAGTACAGGTCTCCCTCATCTCAGTCCTTACTGGGTGAGCAGTCCTCTGCTCCCACAGATACTGATTACCAGCCATAAAAATACACCCAATATGGCCACCCCTATCCCAGCATGCCATATAACAGGAAGCCCCGTATAACCACATCTTGATTATATACAAGCCACAAGGACCAAAACACAGGAAGGGACGGGGGTGGAATGCCCAAGGGCAGCACAAGAAATATCACAGAGCAAAGCTCCCTTAAATGCTGCCCAAGAGCTGGACATCCCCCTGAGTGATCTGCCCAGGACAGAAGAAGGCAGCTGGTGACCCATAGAATCATAAGCCCCCGTAATTGCCATCTTAACTCACCTGGGCAAGGTAGCAGAGAGGCCAAAAGTAACAAGCAATAAATCCACCTTGTGAAACGACTCTGTTCGAGGCAAATAAATGGACAAAACCCTAAGAACATCTAGGGTATGCAACTGGACCTGATCCTCCAAGGAAGGATCCCAAAAAAACACAGGAATGATGTCCTCCGAACAATGAAAGGACGTAGACACCTTAGGCAGAAAAGAAAGACGGGGTCTCAAAATCACCCAATCTATAAGAGAAGAGGAGGAGAAGACAACAATGCCCCAATCTCCCCAATCCATCTACCGGAACAGATGGGCAGCAAAAACACCACCTTGGCCGATTAAAAACTTCAAATCTGAAGACTAAAGACCTTGCAGACAATGCAACGCCAGGGGAAGATCCCGAGAGGGAACCAGAGAATGAAACGCAAGCCGTTTAAGAAAAAAGACTGCTCAAAAGATGGGAAGCCAGACCTGAAATGGCCAAAACATCAGGACCCCTGATAGCCTAGATTGCAGCCCACTGGCTGCGAATAGTGGAAACTGCCAGACCCATTAAAAAACCATCTCTCATGAACTCCAAAACATTATTGGGATCACACACATAGGAAGACACAGCATGATCCCCAAACCATTTCTCAATATTTCTCCAATGACGCCTTTATGTCTTCAATGTAGAGGGACATCTAGACTGCTAAGTAGATTATGCCACCACCACAGAACAACCTTGCAAAATCACTCTCATCCTTTCAAATGCCAGACCCCTGATCTCAGTCTCTTCGCTGAGGCTAGTGACAGGTGGGGGGACCTCAGTGGGGATGGTAGCAAGGGGTGCTGCTACTGGGAAGAGACTGACAACTGAATGAGTAGGGGCAACCAAGACCTCCTGGTCCCACCCTGGAGTCAGCAGATGAACTTCTGCATTATCTGACTGAATCTTCCTCACTATCCTGGAGATCAACTGGAAAGGAGGAAGACAATATAGGAGAACCACCAGCCACAGAGCATCCACTGTCCACGCCCTCTGAGAAAGAATCAGGAACAGAAGGAGGGGAGAAGAGCGTTGACCTCTGTCACGAACAGATCCAACCACGGTGTTCCATACCTCAGTGTGATCTGATTAAATAGATGAGAACAAAGAAAGAGGGCTACTGATGATGGGAAATGACAGCTCAAGTGATCCGCAGGCCCATTATCCCTCCCCGAAAGATAAACTGTCGACAGAACTTACAGGTTCCACTCAGCCCAACTGCAAATCCTCCCTGCAAGGAGATTCAGACTCTGGAACCCCAATCTCCCCTGCCTGTTGACATATGACCGAACCACCTGGTTGTCGGTCTGGACATAAACCGCCTGAGACCTGATCACTAAGACAAAACTGAGAAGAGCCATCCAGACAACCGCCAATTCCCTCCAGTTAGATGACCGGGACCCCTGAGCTGGCAACCATTTCCCCCGAGCCGAATGAAGCTGATAAATGGCACCCCAGCCCGCCCTGCTTGCATCCATGGTCACTATACACAATGGAGAGGGAGTCAGAAGAAACCCCCGGGACAGGTGGGCCTCCACTAACCACCATTGGAGATTGTTCATGATCTCCAATGTCACTGTAACCAGGAACTCGTATTCCTGTGACATTGGATCCCAATGCTGCAGCTGGTGGTGAACCAGAGAAAACAAATGCAAACGGCTCCAAGGAATGACGGCTAGAGTCAACGCCATTCCCCCTGACTCCGCAATCAAGTTCTCACAGGGACCGTCTCGTTGGCCAATAGAGACTCCAAAGGAGACATCAACCTGACTCTCCGCTCGTCTGACAGCAGTACTTGTCCCAAATCTGTTTGAAAAACAGCCCCAATGAACTGGAGCTGCTGCGAAGGAGTCAAATTATACTTTTGCAGGTTGAGAAGAAACAAGTGCTTCTCCAGGACTGCACAAACATGCTGAATATCTTCTTGTGCCTTAAAGAAAGAAGGAGAAGCAATGAGCAAATCGTCCAATTATTGGACTGTCTGAATACCTGTAGAATGAATTATACCCACCAGAGGAGCAACCACCTTGGTGAAGACCGGAGGGGGGAGGGGGGCGAGGAAAGACCAAAGGGCAGGACCTTGAATTGGTAGTGAATGCCATTGACTGCAAATCGGAGGAACTGACGGGAATTTGGATGGATTGGGATGTGGAGGTATGCACCCTGCATGTCTATTGAACATAAAAAGTGGTTGAAAGAGTCGTCCTTGCCCAAAAGGGGAGAAGGTCTCAACCGGATAGTGCAACACAATCTGAGTAGCGGCTAGAGCAGTCGACCTTGAAGCTGAGGAACCAGGTTCGAGTCTCGGCAGGAACGCTCAACATACTTTGATTCTGGGCAAATCACTTAATTTCCCTGTGCCTAACAAATTGAATGTGTCTGTCTGTAACGCAACTGGTGCTATGTAAAGCGCTCTGATACCTTCGGGTCGAGTTCACGCTATATAAAACTCCCCAAAAAATAAGAAATGTATAGTCTCTGAAGGGACATTCTGCTCCTTCGTAAGACGCGTCACATCCCTGCACCTTGGCACCTGCATGTGACTGGAAAGAGTGTCTCGACCAGTCCTTTCTGCTTTTCAGGGCGCACTGGCACTTATCACCTTTGGTCAGTTAGTGACTGCTGCACGCTAGGGAGCCAACCCTTGGGTTGGACGTCTCACTTCCTCACTAAAAGAAAAGTTGCTGAACATCACACCCTGTTTCTGAGCAGATGTACGTAATGCACCTGTCCTACATAAACGCCAGTCTGTTTTTGAGCACACCAGTTCCAGATGTGGCACAGAGGACAGTACATTAGATGCCATACAGCAGCCATGCAGACAAGTTGCAGCAAACTGTGTTCTTCTGACACAAGCTGCTTGAGTTGAAGAAAAAAGAAGGAACAGAAGAATCCGAGCTGTGGCCCCATGCCATAGAGTGAAAGAGAAGCAGTTCCGAGTCCACACGAACCAGCTGAAAAATTGGGAATTGGTAAGGGTTTGCGGCTGCCACAGGGGAATGGAGTATGTATGACCACGCAGACTTCGTTGGCCACGGTCACCCGTGACATCAGCCTCGCAAGGCTTTGGGTTGATCTGCTTTCGGAAGCTGTTCATGGTCCCGCCACTAGGTGGCATACTATCCGCACGCTGGAAGTGGGATACATGATCGATAGTTCTCTGAGCTATGAAAATGCAGCTGTATCCCCAGGAGTGCTCTGGGTTTGAAAAAAAGGCGGGTTTCATCAAACTAAAAAGAACGGGGGATAACTGCAGCGTGAAACAAAAAAGTATTCATTATTGTGAGAAAATCAGGTTCTGTTTTCAGAAAGCGATGCTCTGAATGAATTCTACAATTTTTTTGACTTAGCATGCGACGGCTGTAACTTTTTTTTAGGAAAGAACCGATAACATGAGTAAACCCCATAAGCAACACATTCCTTCTCACGAACTCACAAGCACCAATCACGAAACCTGCAAATCTACATGTCCGGCCAAACTCCATTTTATTTTGCTGTATACTTAATTGGTTAAAACAAACTAATTGCCTTTCTTGGGCCCTGTTAGAGTCCTAAGGTGGGAGGAGAGATGTTCCTGGACTTTTTATGATTAAATATGCTGATGCCAAAATCATCAAAGGAGAGTGGGATCATGTGATCTGGGAGGACCCCTGAAAGGAAATCCGTGGGAGCCTCAACAACTGCTTTCTGTTAGTGGTATGTTTTTGCCACTGACGTACTGGTAGTTGATAGCGTCATCATTAGGTCTTTTCCTCAACCAGGAGGTAATCTCTCTGACTGAAGAGATTCAGTGGCATCCACAACAAGGGTGAAAAAACATCTAAAATTACCTCATATCTAGGGTTGGTTGATTTATTAAAACCTAGAAGGGGTTAAAGTTAAAAACAGCAATAGATGTGTATGGGAATGTATAAGGCATCCCTCACATCTTTCAATTAAAACAACATGTTTACATGTTTCAGCTTACTTGCGCCCCCAGCGGGTCGGTGGCTTTCATCAGGACCAGCAGAGATAGAAGGATCCCTTTCTCTTTCCAGCCAGGACACTGTCCCCTGGTATGTTCTTTCTGTGAATAGGACCACTCTCCTAGAGTGATGGAGAAAGCATTGTTCTCCTCTTCTTTTTTTGTTATATAGACCCCATAGGATGCGGCCTATATAGGAGGTAATTTTAGATTATTTCCACCCTTATTGTGGATCCCACTGAATCTCGTTGGTCAAAGAGATTACCTTCTGGTGGAGGAAAATACCCAATGATGACGAATAGGACACTTTACCCCGCACACTTTTACTCCACGTGCCATTACACCGCAAAATCTTTTACAACGCAGGGCTTTACACCGCAAACTATTACAACGCATTCCCCATTACAACGTAATTTACTAGTCTAACTCCACCGTGGCGTTACTTTGGGGAATGTGTTGTAATAGTTTGCGGTGTAAAGCCCTGCGTTGTGAAAGATTTTGCGGTGTAAAAACTACGGGGTAATGGCACTGCGGAGTAACGCATGCGGGGTAAAGGATGTTTCCCATGATGACACTATCAACTACTAGTACGTCAGTGGCGAAAACATACCACTAACAGAAAGTAGTTGTTGAGGGTCCCACAGATTTCCTTTCGGGGTCCTCCCAGATCACATGATCCCACTCCCCTTTGATGATTTAGTATACACGATTGGAAGCAGAGTGGGGATCCATAACCTGTGCTTTTTCCTCCCTCTTTTGATATTTAGAGTAAATATGCTGATGCATCTACAAAGTTGCAGGAAGGAGAAGCCAACATGCAACAACATTCAGGAGTGGTGCATCTTCAGCCCCTGGCCTACTGCCCTGCATGTTCGAAAATAGTAGTGGTATTTCTGAAAATACCCCCCGGGTTGGAAGTGTTTATCTTCAGGAATAATGTAACAAACCCCACATCTCCTTTTATGCACCAATATACTGGTGTGCCCCTTCCAGCCAATCATCTCGTGAGGGGCAACAGAAGAGTGGGTGTTCTGAAAGTTGAGTGTCCAAAGGCTGGACGGATGTCACATGTGAAGCCTCACAGTGGCTTTTAGTGGTTGTCAGTGTGCAAGTGAATTGACGCAGTCTGCACACTCTTAACTACTTCTGCAAAGCGTGGAATTATGAACTTGTTTATTGCTGCTAAGTTATTTAGAAATGGACGCAGAGTATCTTGTCTCTAATTTGCATGAATCTTGCTTATTGAGAAGAATGCAGTGACCGGTGTGCAGCCCCTTAACCTAACACACAAGGTGAGGGGCCGGCCTTGAGTTGGGGAGCGAGGAAATACGCGAGGTAGTGAATTATCCTGTATCCTTAAGGAGGACAACCGCCCCTTGTTTCATGGTGTGTGAATGAAGAGTTTAGTGTTGAACTGCAGGAATGTTGGCATAAATGCACGTGTGTGAGGGGTAGAATGTTTGTCTCCAGCTTGCCATTCAGAGCCAACGACTGGTGTGCCATTTCAGACCTAAGGCAGACAACTGCAGTCTGCAAATATTGGAAGATATCTAATGTTTTTATTTGGAAGACCTGCAATCAGAGTTAAACAGCAGGGGTTAATAATGTTCACACACTGACAGGAGTGAAGGGGAACACAAAACGGCGGCTGATTTGAAGTCTCAATGTAAGAGCCCTAGATAGACATAGGATGCCCCATTTTCTGAGCTTGATGGAGCACAAGGGGATACAAGTATGGCACAAACACTAAAGAGGGACGAAACATGCTTTACTAGTTGCTGCAGATTGTGTGCGCCTAGGCAGCTCTATAAGACATCTCTATGGAAGTTGTCAAGCACTTGCTGGTGTGGGGCTATCCCAAGTACTTGGATACAGGTAGCTTGGAGGACAAGTGTAGTAGTACTTGTGGAGATAAGCGCAGTATAGCAAGTTCTCCAAAAGGAAAAAGAGACTTTGGCCATTTTGTAGCACTGACAATACAAGTCTTCTGTCCTTGTTGCGCCTAGGAAACTTCTGAGCACTTCTGCGTGTGATTGACTCAAGTTGACTTGCTTGTTCCTGAATACCCGGATGAAACAAATACTATGGAGGTCATTTCGATCCTGGCAGGTAGCCCTGTGAAGCCCAGGCCTAAGCCTTCATGACACATGACCTCCCACCACATTTAGAGATCTCTTCCTGCCTCGATTTCTTTGAAAAACGTGCAACCACTTCATTGTTGGATGCACTTTATGCTAACACTCAGTCTTAGCAGGCGACCATGGTATTTGGCTCACTATACATTTTATTTTGCTTTTCGGAAACAAACCCCCAGAGCGTAAGTTTCTTTCTGAAGAGGTTTCTCTGTACGCATTGGGCCATTGTTTATTTTCCTGCCCAGGCTTGCTGTGCCTGGTATGGCGGACACAGGCATGGAAAATCAATGGCAATGTACTGCCCAAAAAGAAGGGGCTGTTGGTAGAAGGGTCCCCTTGCTATTGGAAACCCAGCGGTTACCCTACCTTTAGTGGAGCACCGGGACTGCAAATTCTGCTGACCTGGAGCCCTGCCATTTTATGGTGGAGCTCCTGCTCTGCCAATTTATGGTGGAGCTCCTGCTCTGCCATTTTATGGTGGAGCTCCTGCTCTGCCAATTTATGGTGGAGCTCCTGCTCTGCCAATTTATGGTGGAGCTCCTGCTCTGCCATTTTATGGTGGAACTCCTGCTCTGCCAATTTATGGTGGAGCTCCTGCTCTGCCATTTTATGGTGGAGCTCCTGCTCTGCCATTTTATGGTGGAGCTCCTGCTCTGCCAATATGGTGGAGCTCCTGCTCTGCCAATTTATGGTGGAGCTCCTGCTCTGCCAATTTATGGTGGAGCTCCTGCTCTGCCAATTTCTAAACGACCTTCTATATTTTAAATATTCTTTGACGTCAGCAGCAGGCAAGCTGGCCACAGAGTACCTAGGTTAGCTGTAATATATTCTTGTCTGTCACTCCCATAGCTTGGATAAAACTTTCAAGGTCCGTTCCTGGTGGGATTCACATTTAAAAACTTGGTAGTGGCTTGGCCAAAGATGTACAAATCACACAAAAACTCCTGAAAAAACACTGATTAGGATAGTTTGCAACAGGGACATTTTAAGGATTTTGGCGGCCCTGGGCCAAAGGTATTTTGGGGGCCCCTGTTTGGAACAGCTTTGGGGCATATTATCAAGAAACGGCGTTAAAATTATCGCCGCTTTAGCGGCAGAAAACTGCCGCTAAAGCGGCGATAATGGGCTTGATAATATGCCTTGGAGAATTCCAATAGAAGCCCATGTTGACACCAGAACATGGGCTTCTATTGGAATTCCCAAGGGCATATTATCAAGCCCATTATCGCCGCTTTAGCGGCAGTTTTCTGCCGCTAAAGCGGCGAGAATTTTAACGCCGTTTCTTGATAATATGCCCCTTTGAGTTTATGATCCAATTCCAGCTTTTTCATATTGTCTTTGGCTAGGTCACTGACACTGCACAGGCGCACTAGTCCACATTCTAAATGCATTCCCATCTAATATTCAGGGATAGTGACGAGTGTTTTCAATATTTTAATAAAGTAGCAGTGCACTAACATTGTTGCAAATGATCTCTGTGAGCCACCGCCATTCCTCAAATTTGAGGTCCTGTTTCCAACTTAAAGTAATTTGTTTTATGGATGTGGCATGGTGTTGAAAAACATAAAGACAACATTTCTCTGCAAAATGTCTGTAAAAGACTCCCACACAGTATCCCTATTAAAAATATACTAAAAGAAAGTGGTATTTAAAACAATCTATGTTTAAGAATCATTCAAGGTCATGAGGGCAGAACTGTGTGGAGAACAGTCATATCTTTCGGGCTCTACCCCTCCCCCCCAAAGTCTGGGGGCCCCGGGCCAGAGCCCACTTTGTCCATGCCTTAAACCGTCTCTGGTTTGCAACCAGTGCATTTTTAGTTGTTTTTGGCCCCTAAAGTTACCAGCTTACTCTTTCTTGCAGGCCCTGTCGATGCCCCTAGTGGTGATTGTGCACGGGAACCAGGATAACAATGCGAAAGCTACAATACTGTGGGATAATGCGTTTGCAGAGGGGGTAAGTAACCATTGGTGTGAATGAAAGAGTGCACAGTGCCACAGGCTGGAAGTGGGGTCTGGTAACAATATCTCACAGCATCTTTATGTCTCCTCATTCAATCATGGATCAGCACCGTGCGTCCCAGCAGTCTCGGGGAGGAATCCTATGGATGAACTCGCTAGCGAGGCAGTGGAGACGAACTAAGCTTAATGTTGAACAACGCGACCTGTGTTGCTATATGACTTGTGCAAATGCATGGCTTTTATGTTATAATGACTGTAACCTACTTGATTGTATAATCACTACAATAAAAAAAATAAAAAAAAATTAAAAAACATGGATCAGCAGGTCCAATAGCCAGACCCTCAAGTCAGTTTCTGTTCAAGTTGAACAATATGTCACGCATTACACACCTAGGAAATGAGGATGGTCCATTTCCGATCTTTTTTCGCTGGTACTTTGCAGTCCTTGAAACCAGCCACACTTCGGTGTTTTACAGAAGTATATCAGTGCAGGTGCTAATGGGATTTGGGCTCTCATTCTGTCTCCCGCAGAAATATTGAAAGGAAAAACTGCTCAGGGAAATACCCAAACTACATCTTATATTTATCCCCCCCCCAATTCAGTTTTACTTCCCCATTCTGAGGTTCACAGGTCGGAATGAGGAATACCTGCAAAACTGCATGTTTCCCCATTTCTCACCTGCAACATTCAAAACCGTGGCCCATTTTCCCACCTTAATTCCTACAGGTAAAACCTGGAGGAATGTGGTCAGGGAAAAATCATCCAAGCCAAACGCAGACTCCCCACTGGACCTTCTGGTGCCCATTTCTGGTTCCTCAATTCTTGGGTGCCCTGCCACTGGAAAACCCTGACCACAACATCCGGTACTGAGGCCATCTATAAAAGGACACCTAGGGTATACTTGCACCCTAACCAGCCACTGTTCCCACCGCAGAGCCCAGTCGCAACTGGACTCAAAACTCCACTACAGAGATTGAATTATTTATTTATTGTTTCAGCTGATAAATATAAGCCATAAAATATTAAAACGATAAAATCCTAATTCCAGTACATTGATACATCAGAAATAAATATACATCAGCAAATTCATATTTATATCAGTTCCAATAATTGTGCCCCCCAACTAGTCACCAATCCCAGGACACTAAGTCCTTCCCTGGACACCACAAGGAGGAACCACTGGGGGCACCTACTCAACCTCTTTTCCTAGAGAGGTCACATCTTTGCCTGGGTGGTGGGTTTGTTGAGTTTCCAGGACCTTGGCAGGTGCAAGAGTGCATACCACACATTCCAGAGTAAATGTTAGCACACCGCCTCCTGTATGAGGCCTTGACTGCTCCACCCCACAAACACTGAGAGAGCCAAGCGCTATTAGGGAGTACTTGTTTAATCAGTTTGAGTGTAACAGTATTGAGAGCTCAGGACATTACAAATGACAATAACTGTTAAACAGTTAGGGACATTCCTGGGCCCCCAAAAAGGCCTGTTTTTTAGTGGACAAGCAGTGGATATCATGAGGATGCAGTCTCAGGAGAGCATTTAACATGTCCAGTGATTACAGTTAAGCTGCACTCAGAATGACAGATAAGATTTGGGGAAAATCTGGGGGGTGGGCCATGAAGTGACAGAGTGAAAAAGTACCTTGCAAACATATAGGAATCTTAACTGTATGCCATAAAAACAGCCCTTTGCAATAATCATGGCCTCCAAGCCCAGTGGGGCAGCCACTGATTCTGGGACTAGTAGTAAACACAGGACTGAGGCCCCACTTGAAAGGGATCCCAGCCTGCTTCTCCCACTCAGGGTCCCCCAGGGCAGAGTCCTCTTATACATTTCTTGCCCGCCTTCTTTCCATTGCTCAGTCCCACCCTCAGAATGAAAAAATTGGTTGTAGATTTTGTCCGACTCCACCCACAGTAAACAAAGCGCCTCACGGATCATAGAAAGAATAGTGAGGTCTCTTTTGAAAACTGACTGCAACTGGCACGACATAGTTGTGATAGCTGAGTGAAAAGAATGAAAGCAAGGGCTTAGAACCCATAAATCATCTTTTACTGGGTGAATAAGAAAGGCTGCACCTTGTTGACTTGAAAAACAATGACCCCAAGCAGTTAGCCACAGCTGCTAAGCAGGTAGCCAACTAGTTTGGACAGAAGAGGCAGGCAGGCCATAGCTCCAAGCTCAGGGGAGACATGAGTTCCCAACAACATACCCAGTAGCCTAAAATGAGTGACACTTACCCAGGCTCCCTGCAGGGAGAGAAGTCTAAGGTGAAAGGTTCTACTGGACAGAGCTACAACGAGAATGGAGACAAGGTCTCATTCTCCCATTCAGAGTCCACTGGGTGCGTCAGGTTTGGCTATGAAGGCCTTTTCCTTTGTCTGTCCAGAGCATAGGAAGTTTACTCTCTGCCACAGAAAGCACCAACCTAAAACCAAGTAAAGTGTCCTTGTTGGCCATAGATATCTGTCTGAGAAATCCAGTTACCTGGAAACATGTACATCCTAAATACATTTGATTTCTTTAGAAGCCCCATATGGATGGTAGAAAAGTCCCTGATACAAGAGATACTGGGGCTTGCAGATCTGTGGTAGACAAGGCTCATGTGAACCCCAGACGATTGTTCCACAACTCAGAGATACTAATTTGTGGGTCTCTGGTGACTTGGACTACACCTGGCTAAAGTTAACATCAAAGTTGGTGCCAAAAAGGCAATGGAGGAAACTGGGTTTAGGGAGAATATAGGCATAGCATGCGTTCTGGGCAGATATGTTTTTGCACCAGGGTTGGTGTCAGCTGTGTTCACCAGAGCACAGACTGCTCAACATCCTCCTAGTGAGGCACAGGTATCTCCTGATAAGGGTTATATCAGAACAGTGTAGACCAGGTGTAGATCGCAGGAAGTTTCCAGGGCATAAAGATTTAAGGTCCAGTTACTTCTTCTCCAGATGTAGAGGAGGCTCAGCACCCTGAACGACGCCAAGAGTTGGAGTCTTGGTCCCTGACAGAATTACTGGAGTTTTTGAGCACTGCATAGCCATCCAAAGATGAGTTTATAAGGTGGCTGACTGAGTGTCATTCTCTGTCGGGTTTAATAAATTTGTCCCGGACGAGCCCTTTGAATGAGTGACTGGTAAACTCAAGTTGGTTTGGAAGGAGGGTCCCCTTTATGGTGAGCCCTCTGACCCTTCGCCAAGCTTTATGAAGAGGCTGGTGGTCCCTTGAGTGGAGAATAATTTCCAGACGTGACTTGCCCATGAGGTTGCCTTTAACTCGGCTGCTGAGTATAAAGAAAACCATGGACAAACTTCCCCCTCTGTTCCACTGGCCCACAATGGAGCAGGATGCAGAGAAGCTCTGCAAAACTTGCACATATTGACATATAGATGGAAAATCAGGTTGCTAAACAGCACTCCACTGCTATACGTAACAACGGAGGAAGTATGCTTGGAAAAGGTGGCAATCAACATTGTTGTTCCCCTTTAAACTCATATAAAAAGTACTTCTTCAGACCCCCCCCAGGATATTGCAGTATAGATTTGCAAATTTTTCAGCACAAAAATGGAAATTTCGCTGCATTATTGCGGCACTTTATTTTACTTGTAATCGCTCATTTTCAGCCTTAAATCATGGAAACTGTTTTAGCAGAGTATTCCACTTTGAAATAGGCATTTTTAAAGTGTCTGAGAGTGCTTGTTTGCTACATTATCATTTGTGGTAACATTCTGGATCATAGGTTAAGTCGAGCACAATAGCACAGGGTTGCTAGTCATCCTGTTTTCTGTGGCCCTGTGCTGACTTGGCAAAAAGAACAATTGATGGACAGAATGCAGAACAATGTCATACATTCACCCCAGTACAGAGCTCTGGGCCTAAATCTATCGTTTTTTTGCTCACCAGGCCATTCCAGTTTGAACCCAGCCATATGCAAATCAGTCTTGACCCTGTGCCCAATGGGAACAGTCCAGCCCGAACTGCCTGGCCAGGTCCTCCCTGGACTGGAACCAAGCATCCTAGGTCCGGTTTCGGGGTTTCACCCCTCTTCAGCCAGGATAGCTTGACTCCAGTGGCATGGAGATTACAGGACCCACGTCTGGGCATACCCGTCCCACTCGGGGTGACAAATGCAAAAAGAACAATTGATGAACAGAATGCAGAACAATGTCATACATTCACCCCAGTACAGAGATCTGGGCCTAAATCCATCGTTTTTTTGCTCACCATGCCATTCCAGTTTGAACCCAGCCCTAAGCAAATCAGTCTTGACCCTGTGCCCAATGGGAACAGTCCAGCCCGAACTGCCAGGCCAGGCCCTCCCTGGACTGGAACCAAGCATCCTAGGACCAGTTTCGGGGTTTCACCCCTCATCAGCCAGGATAGCTTGACTCCAGTGGCATGGAGAGCACGGGACCCACGTCTGGGCATACCCGTCCCACTCGGGTGACAAATGCAAAAAGAACAATTGATGGACAGAATGCAGAACAATGTCATACATTCACCCCAGTACAGAGATCTGGGCCTAAATCCATCGTTTTTTTGCTCACCATGCCATTCCAGTTTGAACCCAGCCCTATGCAAATCAGTCTTGACCCTGTGCCCAATGGGAACAGTCCAGCCCGAACTGCCAGACCAGGTCCTCCCTGGACTGGAACCAAGCATCCTAGGACCGGTTTCGGGGTTTCACCCCTCATCAGCCAGGATCGCTTGACTCCAGTGACATGGAAAGCACAGGACCCACGTCTGGGCATACCCGTCCCACTCGGGGTGACAAATGCAAAGAGAACAATTGATGGACAGAATGCAGAACAATGTCATACATTCACCCCAGTACAGAGATCTGGGCCTAAATCCATCGTTTTTTTTGCTCACCATGCCATTCCAGTTTGGGGCAGATGGAAGGGACCCTTGATTGGGAAAGAAGGGCTTATCAACACCTGGTGCATGCAAAGCACATCTACAGACTCCTCAGAGGGCAGCCTGGCATAGGGCATGGGCTATTGATGGTGGCAGTAGGGGGTAGGGGGAACTGTCACTGGGAGGGAAGGGACCCTTGACTTGTAATTGCATTTATATAGTGCTTACTACCCTTGACAAGGTGTCGAAGCGCTTTTCGGCGAGTAGCAAGCTATTTCGGAACACAAAAAGGATTAGTGGTGAATTAGTATAGGGAAATATGAAATTAATTTGAGCTGTGGACATGTGAGTCTGTTATTTGGATTGAAAAGGATAGTGGAGAGATAGCAGAGGGAAGGGTCTAAAAAGTGTTTATTTGGAGATAATAGCAGTAGGAGGAGGTTTGGGATGAGTAAAGGAGAGATAGAGGGGGGAGATTCTTTAGAAGTGGACTAGGGAGAAAGATGAGGTATCGGATAAGTCTAGGAGGGATACATGGGGAAAGGGTTTAGAAAGGCTTGTTTTTATGGCATTAATACATGTATAGCAGTACTTGAAAATAAGCTTAGCACAACACAGTACCTGGAGAGCTTGAAAAACATCAGTTTTATTTTGGTGAAAGACACGGGCAAGCTCCTAACAACTTTGCCCATGTAACTCATCTTGCATATGTGCCATGCTTAACTGATCATATTCTGCCTCTCCAAACTCCTGCAACAAGAGCAAATTCTCGGCAAATAAACATCATGCTTCTAAATATTACATGGCATTCTGTAAGGATGTGCATGATCCGTAGTTCTTATTTAAACAAGCATTGGCATAGCCAATAGGTCTCGCTTTTGGGACCTTATAAGTATTTAATTATGCAGCACAATATCCTTGGTGCAACAATATTAACTGTTGCATGGCTAAACACTTATAAGGTCCCAAAGGCGAGACCTATTGGCTATGCCAATGCTTGTTTTTTTTAGCTAACAACTGCAAGCATAACTAAAGGAAAGGACACAGCGCAACCCTATTCATAAAGACATGAATTTCAGGTGCCCCAGCTAGGCGTGCAGTTGTGAGACTAAGCCTAAATATATTCCAAGCCAAGAAAAAACACATTTTATGGTAATGAAATACAAATGAAAAGAACAAATACATGTACAAAGAATGCATTTGGAAAAAGTGGTTGCAATTTGCACACCGATTTTCACTGAATGCATACAAACCTCCTAATACTCCGTTGAATGATTGGGTGCCTAAAAACATTATAGATCCAAATGGAAGAGTGACTCAGCCTTGGCTAACCAATAGGAATCCGCCCTGTTGAAGGATGTATATTTTGGTTCTGATCCCTTCGCGATTATGGTGCCAGAAAACATTGGATTGAAATGCACTGAAATCACAGAAACCATGTGCAGGAAAAAGTAATGACCAGCTACAACTAAACTTGATATCCTCAAACAGGAAAAGTAATGCTAATATAGATACATGTGTGCCTGAGTACCAACATATGGACGGTAGGTTATACACAAAGTATGCTATGGCCTTGGATTGATCAGGCAGGAGCCTAGATCGGTTATTAGCTAGAGCCAGGTTTAACCTTTACTTAGGCCTAACTTTCCCCCTGAAAGTGGTTTCTGCCTAGCAGCTGCTGGAACTCCATGAGTGAAGGGTTATGGCGCTGCTGTGATTCAGCAGCTGTCCCTGACTATATGCTGGCAGTGAAATTGTGGTTCATAGGGACCGGAGGCAGATCCTTCTCTTTTTAGGGCCATCCGCCTGGAATAAACTGCCTCCTGAACTTCAGGCCATCCCAGCTATCCCCATGTTCAGAAATAAACTAAAGACATGGCTTTTTAATTTAGCTTAAAACTGCTTTGGTCCCCGATGTTGTAATTATAGAAGTGCAGAGCGCCAAGACACTCTCCGGAGTAACAGTGCACTATACAAATGCCCTTTCATAGCTGGTCTGAAACTGGAACATTCAGCATCCATATTTTCATGTGTTCATGAATATAACATGATATTTCTACATCCTGGGAAACATAGCTACTGGAAAAAGTGGGGATTAATTTGGTACTGAGAATTGATAAGACAAATAATAGTGCTAGGCCAAAAGGACAATTGGCAGTATTTGTGAAGATCTCGAAGTTTTATGATATTGTCCAATTACTCGATGTAAGTAATTCCTTGAGCGCAATGAGTGTGTAGAGCCCATGGCTATATGTACCCATAAATGTAGTTTATTGTACTGCCACTCTCTGCACAAGAGGAAACAGGGTGGCATATTATGAGCCTATCATGAATTTGACAAATTATTTCTTTACAGATTAGGTGGCTTTGTTTGTCAGGGGATCTTAAAACGAAACTGCCATCAGATGTACAGTGGATTTTGGATTTGGGTGAACTATATGGATTAAGTGGCAATCCCTTTGATAATCGCAAACACAGAGAAAACTGCATCTTGAGTCACACATTGAAAGAGTTTTTCATTATTTATACCCCTATGGGGAACTCAGTCATTGACTATTCTTTCCTGATATTTCAATGTTGATGCATATTGGATGTACCTCTGGTTTTCGGTTCCAAGACGTTCTTGGTTTTTCGGGAGGGGGGCGGTGGGTGGGGTGGGGTGGAGGTGGAGTATGCCCTTTTATGATGAGAAGATAATGGTAACACACAGTTCTGACAGGAAGTAAAATGAGAGATTCGTGAGGCTGTACTACAGTAATTGTGGGATCCTAAGCTCTCTGCACTTTCTGCTGTTTGTTTAGAAAGCCTCACAGACTGGCATTGCCCAGGAGGGTATTAGACCCATCTGTAAAATTAAATGTGCAGTCTCCGTACATAAACCAGCGAATGCCTGCTTCACCTGGCACATCTCCTTAATCTGGAACATGAGTCGGTCTGAGCCCTACTTAAGAGAGGCAGCGAAGATAGATTACCCAGGAGGTGGACTGGTCTCGACCATCAAGGATGAGGTGCTGGGGGTAAAGTCAGACACTGCTGCTTTGTGAGGCCTTTGGACTTGACTCCTTTCTAAATACAGGGCTGGTTTCCCGGTGCAAAGCCAAATAGCACTGCTCTGAGGCAG
Organism: Calotriton arnoldi; assembly: GCA_963921515.1. Lineage (NCBI taxonomy): Eukaryota > Metazoa > Chordata > Amphibia > Caudata > Salamandridae > Calotriton > Calotriton arnoldi. The sequence continues at coordinate 619,535 of CAWUFW010006331.1, read as the reverse complement.
GAAACAAAGGCTTTTTCCCAACGTGAGGGTTGAGAGAGATAACCACTCCCACTCTTGGATACATGTGCGCCCTCCTTAAAACTGATGTGTGCAGGCATGGTGGGCCTGCACACCATGGCAAAGTAGCGGGTGAGACCACTGCTCTGTAAGAGTGTGCAGAGCTCAAATCTATGAATTCGCAAGTGTGGCTACTGCATAAACTGCCTTTATTGGTATATAATATGGTCACAGGCTGGCTAGGATACAGGAATTGGCTTTGGTAGATTAAGGTTAGCTCTTTTACGTTGTATGTGTGTATATTTTCAGTTTTCGCAATAGCTGGAAAATATACCTGCATCACTTGTCTAATGGAATCCTGCTACTACGTTTCCAGACTAGGTAGGAATTTTGATTAAACAAATTTCAGATGATGAATTTCAACTTTATTGAAGAGTATTTACGCTATGATTTTTCCTGAAGTTAGCATGGATGGCTAAAAGGCAGACCCGCCGACAATAAACCTAAACGTTTTAAAAGGAGACGGCATCCCTAAGTTCAACTAAGTAGAATGAAAGGTCGCGCGATGGGGGGTCACCAAAAGAAAGGCCTATCTGCGGAAATGCCTACAACTGCAAAAAGAGTCGACAATGCCGAGTCAGAACACCAACCACAAGACCAACGGAAGCAAGAGCAGGAAGAAGAGAACACTGCCTCAGGATGTCATAGTCCACAAATCATCCCCCAGAGCGTAATTTAAGAAACGGTATGACATTGTCTATTGGACGGAAGCGCCACCTTCATCTGTGAGTAGCTTCACTTAAATGGCTCCAGCTATACCGCAAGAGCACCCACGGTACATGTAGGGAGCTAGAGGAGGGGGGTGGGGGCTGACAATGGGTGCAGAGTCCAAAAGCACCAGCTGTGCGAAGCCCTTGCCCTTCGGGTTGTAAATAATGACAGGCTGATTGAATAGCCCCAAGAGTGACGGTCTTCCTTTATTCAATCAGGGTCTGCAACCTAGAATATTTAATTTATTCTATAGTTATCTCCGCAGTAGGCGAGAATTGATCCATTTTGAGAGACATTCTCAAGATAAACACAACTGCGCCCTTTCCAAGAAATAAACAGTACGAGGAAAGTGTGTTTAGTTTCCAAATGACAGGTGTAACCATGATAAGTAGGTGTGGATAGTCGCGCAAACAAAATATGCCATCTGGTACGGGCTGACAAGGAGCAAAAACACTGCGAAATCCAGTCTTGAGGAGACCTTCAGAGGCACATGAACTGTGACTGAACTAACATATGTTCTTGGGCAGAGCGGAGGAATATAACATGGGAACAGTGTTTCCCCTGTAATTCAGAGAGCTCACACAGCTGCGAAGCTTGTATTTATTTGCGGTCGCCCAAAGCCAGCAAAATTCAGATATGAATGAACCCACAGTAGATCTTTCATCCCTTACGGGTGACCGAGCTGCGCCATGAAAACAAAGATTCACGCGTCCCTGCGACTCCCTGCTAAAGCGTAGCTGTCATGAGGAAGGCGCCTTGTCTTACGCGACATCTTCTTCCGGTTCTGGCTTCCAGCCAAGAGCACGCTGACAAAGGGCATTTTTGAACCCGAACTTACAACTGTGAAATTGAAACCACGATTCCCAGAATGCAACGGGGCATTGACCAAAAATATACCCAGAACTTGCAGAGGGTGTCGCACATGTTTAGATTCCCCGTGGCAACTATTTCCTGTGGGTGAAAATGCATTTTTTCAGAATGTTAAGACAGCGTGAATGTGTGAAAACGAAGCAAAGTTGAAGTGATTTCATCGAGCAAAGAGCTCCCTTCTAGCGCTTCTTCTTGCATAACAACGATCAAGGTTTCTGGTGAATGTGTACTGTGTCCCCGTGAAAGCTGTAGTAAAGTCAATAAGAACAAGCAGCAGCCTGTGCCGAGACTAGGCCATATAGCAGCTGAAAGCCGGAAACACAACAGAAGCGCCCCCCCGCCCCCAAACCCCTACTCGATTCTTTGGGCGGCAGGAGTGGAACAGCGTGCGAGGGGATGGGGGCGGGGGGCTGCGCAGGTTAGGCGCGGTCGGGTGACTTTAAAGTGTGTAGGGTGGGCGTTGTCAATGCAGGTGAGGTATGCGCAAATGCTGGGAAATGGCAGGGCGGCAATTGGGCGCCATTCAGAGAGGAGGGGGTTTTGCCGGGCTCGGCCCATTAACACATGGCTATGTGTGAAGAGTTAGAAGGGCTACAGAGGGTTGAATGAGCGGGGTCAGCAGGTGGGGTGTGGGAAGTTGGGGCGCGAATTTGAATAGGTGGGTAATGTGTGGAAGAGCTGGCACAAGAGGAAAATATAACAAGGGATTAAACAAGCATCGCGACAATTTTAGGCTGCTCCTTTTCTCTCTTCGTGTTAACTGTAGTTTCGTTTACAAGAGGAGGCGACACTCCAGATGCCAGATGGTGCAAAGCTAGAAAAAACAAGCACGGAGGAGCGGGGGCGAGCGAGCGCGGCAGCCTGCAAAGCAGTCCCAAGAAACGCTCGTTCGTCGTGGCTGGCCTTTGGATGAGTACGCGCGGCAGACATGTGTTTCCACTTATCGCGCCCGCGTCTGGGCACGATAATTGGAAACACATGTTTGCCGCGCGTACCCATCTCAAAAAGGCCAGCCACGACGCACGAGCGTTTCTTGGACTGCTTTGAAAACTCACTTACATTAAGTCTTCGCCTCTAAGCAGCGCTTGCGCGCTACTCGAGGCTCGACCTAAAAAGGGATGCCCAAAAACAAATACAATAGAACGTGCAAAAAAGATTGGCAACCACCTTTGGAAAAAGTCTAAAAACCCTTTTGAACAGGATTAAAATTACCATTTGAGCAAATATTTCCCTTCTAACAATGACATACAAACTGCTAATGTATCGCATACAAACCAACACACGAAATGCAGGAACATCTGACTGCCACTCTCGAACAGTGCACCTCATCTCTCCATAGCCTCTCTATATTATACATCTTTTTTTTTTATAGTGCTACTCATAGTCCACTCACACTCAGTTCTGTGATCTGCATGGTACAAGTTCTTTGCAGCAGGCAAACAAACCTTCCGCACTACTTTATGATGAGTCAAAACTGCCACTAGATAAAATGCTGATCTCCCACCAGTAGGGACATTAATCACCAGAGTTACCTTGACATGTTTACTGGTGCCTGAAAAACTGCTGGGCTGAACACACAAGGAAGTTCACATGCTTTTAAACCAATAGTTATTTTAAAACACAGTGCCCCCTATCAAAGTCACTGCAGGTGCCTCCAGCACCAGTCACACCGCCCTAAAGCCGGCTCTGCGGACTCAGTCTATGTATCTATATCTATGTATGTGACCACCAGTCACATTACACAAGGTCACATTCCTGTTTTTTTCGCCACTGGGAGATTAAGTGATTTACACAGAAACACAAGATGTTGAGCCCAAGCCGAGACTTGAACCTGGTTTCCCGGTTTCAAATTCAGCAGCTCTGACTGTTAGGCCACAGCCTTTTGCATATCGGATAAGACAGGGATGTCGAGGGAGTGAAACACAGCTCAAGCAAACTGGGTTTGCAGACTATGCTATATGTGGAAAAACTATTATGTCAACGACACTTACTCCAAGTCTTGAACTAACCCAGGTCAAAGCTAAGTCAAGAGATGTACTGAATAAAGAAAAGCGCACTGTTAGTCAAAAATCTCTAATGTATCTAACAGATTTAATAGATCCTTACACGCTATCTGAAAACAATGTGAGCCCTGCCTTTATCCCTGGACACTATAAACATAAAAGACCCATTACCAATATTCAACGATAATGTCATGAAAACATGCACGAGCAAAAAGGCCTATATTTCACCTCAAGAAAAAATTAATGTTCAGTTTACCACTCTAGATCCACGCCCAATGTCGGAGGAATTCCCAAAAATTGAGGACAGTTGCATATTGCCATTTTGCAAGGAGCTCACTCACTAGAAAGTTTGTGACATGCCTAACATGCATCACAAATTTGCATCTATGAATGAAGATGTAGACGTGGAACAAAACGGAGAACCGATTACAGCTCATCGAGGTGATGCACTTGTAAATAAGGTCATACATTTAGACACACACATAAGCAAGATCAAAGACTTTGACATAACACTGGTAATTACCACAGATGTGTCTACAAAAAGTACAAATAAAGATGTGATTAATCTGATTAAAATAACAAACAAGATGCTCACAGGACAACTAACAAATGGATGGCAATGCATCACCAGCCTGGTGGCCTATCAAGGGAGCCCAAAAAGTAATAAGTGAGCCAGACCCTGAATTAGAACCAGTTAAAATGTCTAAAAAGAACAAGTAACGTTTGAAAAAATGAAACAAAAAAGAACGTCAGGCCCAGAACAGCCGCAGCTTACTGCTGCCAGAGGGACAACAAGTATATTAAGTATTTGAAAAGAACAGTACAATAAAGCCACAAAATTCTCCAACTAAGGAGAGGCCAAGGCTGGAACAGAATGTCTTCCAAGCGTCCCCCCCCCCCCAGATATTGCCTAAAACCTTGACTGAAGACTCTGATTCGAAAACATCACAGACTCCAGTAAAAAGGGTAGAAGTTCTACCTGTAGAGGTAATTCAAAACTCCTCAACAGGCGCAGCAGGCACAAGTAAGAGCAGTGGGGCGGGGGTGGGGTGGGGCGGGTGGAAGTCGACAGACAGGATGGGTAAAATGAAGTTAAAAAAATTATAAAACCACTTACCTTGCGCTCGCCGAGTCTGCGATGCGAGATTCCACAGAGTTTTGCAAGCAGAATAGGCATGTTGCGCTGCTCCTGCTGATTTTTAGTGCCAGGAGCATGTTCTGCGCTGCAAAATCAGTGCAAATGGCACCACGCAGCACACCGGAGGGCCCTGCTTCTTTGCTGCAGCTCAAGTAGATTCTCAACACGAGTGGCAGCTTTCTCACCACAAACGGTTGCGACTGCCCATGTTGAGAAAATCTCGCTAGGGGATGCCAATTCTCGCTTGGCAACTTACAGTTGGCAAGCCGCGCACGAGAAAAAACTCCAGCACGCGGCTGTTAGAGTTTTGCTGGAACTCCGCATAACGCGGAGTGGGCAAAACTCTGTGGACTCCGCCAGTGGAGCGGAATTTATTGCAACCCCTAATCTCAACCGCCTTTTTGCTTAATGGTCATACGCCGTTCTCCCTTTTCCTTAGTCTCTCATTCACTTGCCCTCCCCTTTTTCCTCTCTTCTCTCCCTCCAACGCTTGAGACATAGCTGCCTACTTAAATACACCCTAGTTATTGACTATCACTGTCCTATTATTATGTATTGGGGTTTTACCCCTCTTGTTAAGCTGTGTCCCTTGATTTTTGTACGGCCTCTGTTATTTTCTGTTCATGGTTTCTTTTACAGGATATGCCCAGCTGTTTCAGCCACTTCCGAAGTTTCTAATGATATGTAGGCGCTAAGTCAGCTGTGTTATTTGTACCCTGTCATGTTTACTATCTACAAGATCAATACAATGTTTAGAACAACAACACAAAAAGGCTGGACAGTCAAGACAGGATGACAGATGCATGAACTAAGAGATCTGTGCATCAAAAGCTGTTTTCAAAGCGATATAGGCAAAAGCGTCAGCCATAGTTGATGAGACTAATTGCACAAAAAAATTATTTATGAGGGGTTGGGCCAGTGTTCTTTAGCTAAGTAGTATGCTACCTAATAACTAAGGCAAAAATTAACAAACAGAAACAGTTTCTTCTGTGAACATGCTTATTTTTTTTTAAAGTTGTTTTTATTTGCATTTCCAAATACAAAAGGTTTAAACAAAGAAACACCCAAAGACCATGATATACAGTGAGCTAGGATGGCTGACTTGGCCATCAGAGAACATATCACTTATTGTTTCAATCTGGAGGGCTGTCAGCGCTCGGGTCACAGCTCTGTCGGTGCACGCGGGGAGCCAATGGCACCATTCCAACGGGGTATGAGGGGAGTATAAGATGACACCCGCCTGCAGTTTCAGAAGATGCTGCCAGACATGCACCGTCGTGTTAACAGAATCCAAGATGCTGGTACGGCGATCTGGTGGTTTAAACAGGAGCGCAGGCAAGGGGAGTGGCCGAGCTACGACTTTCTCGATCTGCACATGCGGAGCGTCAGCTGGACCATGCACCCAGTAATGCACCATGGCGCTTTGAGCAACTCTATAATAAAGGTCCAGGTCCGGGGCACCCAGTCCCCCCATGTGATATGGCAGCGTCAACACATCCCACTTGACTCGGGCATGTTTGCCCGCCCATGCAAGCCTGACCAGCATGGATGTGAGACGTTTAAAAAAGGATTTAGGAAGGACTATCAGTAAATTGGAAAAAAGAAACAGAAACCGAGGCAAGACAATCATCTTCATGATAGCTATTCTGCCCGCTAAGGACAGCGGGAGACGGATCCAGCGCTCTATATCATCGCCAAGTTTGCTGATAGCAACGCCGTAGTTCTCTCTGAACACAATCTCTGAGTCCGTGTGCACCTTAATACCTAAATAGCGGACCAGGTCCGTCGTCCACTGCAGCGGATAGTCTGGGGTGAAGGGGGTCGTGGCCTGGGTCAGCAGGAATATGAGTGACTTTGTCCAGTTGACCTGTAAGCCTGACATTGTGCTGAACTTAACCACTTCGCGCAAAACCGGAGAGAGGTTAGCCTCTGGGTCACGTATGTATAAGAGCGTGTCGTCCGCATATGTCGAGACTATCAGCTGGTATACCAGGAAGCGAATACCCCGATATCTGTGGTACTCCCTCAATGCACAGGTCAGTGGCTCCGCGACCAGCGCATAGAGTAACGGCGAGAGCGGGCATCCCTGACACGTACCCCTGGTGATGTGGATCTTATCTGTTACTACGTTTCCCAATTTAATTCTAGCAGATGGTCTATTGTACAGAACACCTACTAATTGTAAGAAGATGTCCCCAACCCCGAAGCGCGTCAGCACATGTCGCATGAAACTCCATTCGACCGAGTCGAATGCTTTTTCCATGTCTAGGAATACAGCCACTGCCTGAGCGTCTCAGCGCGTGTGTTGGATTGCGTCAAAAACCGTTCTTGTGTTATAAGTAAGATTCCTGCTCGGTACAAATCCGGCTTGCTCCGGCGCGACGAGCAGCGGCATGAGCGAAGCCAGTCGGTTCGCCAGTATCTTGGCATATATCTTAGTATCGACATTAAGAAGCGATAGGGGCCGATACGAAGCGCACTCAGCAGGCGGCTTATCAGGCTTCAGAATTGCCACTATAAGTGCCTCCCTCATGGAGGGTGGCATCACTCCGTCGGCGCCCAGTTCCTCAAAGAGTGTACGTAGGTGGGGGATGAGGACGTCCTTGAACTCCTTGTAGAATGCAACCGTGAGGTCGTCTGTCCCCGGGGCGCTCCCGGATTTCATCCCCATTAGGGCAGCTGTGATTTTATCCATGCTCAAGCGACACATGAGGAATTCTCTATGGTCGTTCGTAAGCCAAGGAAGCTTGATATGGGCTAAGTAGTCTAGGACTTACGCATCGGGACACCCGGCTCTAGAGGTGTACAGCTGAGTATAATAGTGCATGAATCTATGGGCTATGGCCATCTGTTCCGTCAACGGAGCACCCTGTTCGTCATTAACCACCCCAACTTCAGTATGCTCCCTGCGTTTCCTCAGTAAGGCGGCCAGGATCGAGCCAGGGCGCTCGCCTTCACCATAAGTGTGAGCAGTCGCATATTTCCCCATGTGCTTAAGCTCGGCATTCTCCGTCTCGTGGTAGTCATTGAGGAGTACTTTCAGCTTCTCCGTCGCCTGGCCGTCCGCGCCTCTGAGTAGAACCCTCTCCTGCGCCTTTAATTGTGCCTCCAAATCTGAGAGCCGCCTGCGGAGCGACCTGAGAACGCTAGAGTGTTTAGCCATGGCTATCCCCCTTATGTAGACTTTGAAGGTTTCCCACACTACAGCAAAGGAGTCCACTGACCCAATATTGTCATCAAAAAAGGATTCCATGGCTTCAAACAATTCAGCTTTAAAGACAGGGTCCAACAGTGAGTATGGGGGAAAGCGCCACGTGAATGGAGGGATCTGTGGGTATTTGCAGTCCAGAACTAGCAAAATCGGGGAGTGGTCAGAAAATGTACGAGGCAGCACCCTGCAATCCAGTATACGCGAGAGCAGCCTCCTAGAAGCTAACCAGTAGTCTATTCTGGTGTGTAGGTCATGATAAGCTGAATAGTGTGTGAACCCACCCTGTCCCGGGGATCGAGCTCTCCAGACATCGCGCAAGTCAAGTTTTACCGTGATATCTATAATAGCACGCGCTGCGGCAGCTAGCCTCCGGTCCAGGCCCCCCGACCGATCAAGCTGGGTATTTAAAACACAATTAAAGTCTCCACCCCATAGTTGGTCAGTCTCCCCAAAGCAACTCAATTTATCAAGCAAAGTCATGTAAAATCGTGGGTCATCATAGTTTGGACCATATACATTGACCAAAAGTAGATCGAGCCCCTTCCCACTACACCTCGATATAACAAACCGCCCAGCTAGGTCAGTATCCAGAGGGACCAACTTGAGACCAGCCCTTGGGTTAACCCAGTTAATGACGCCCCGCGCATGTGACGTGAACCCCGCAGCATGAGTATTCCCCTGAAGACCCCTGGAGTTAAACATCTGACTATTGAGGGGCAAGTGTGACTCTTGGATGAAAGCAATGTCGATAGCCTGTCTATGGAAGTACGCTAAGACCTTCCTGAGTTTACGGAAGTCATTCAGGCCGCGAACATTCCAGTTCATCGCTTTTAACTTATGTGAATGTGGTTGTGTCATGTCAAGGTAAATATTGTCTAGGAGCTAGCAGTGTCGGTACGAAGATGTCCCACTGTGTGTAGCATATCATATAACAGCAGCGCGCAGCAGTAGCAATAAACATTACTATACAATGAAAACAAAAGTCAGGTCTCTGTATTTCCCCACCCCACACCCACGCCATACATTCCCCAACTGTGCAATGGCGAGTACCCTCTGCCCACCCCAACAGAAAGGAAGGGAAACTGTAACAAAAATCCCTTTCAAGACCTAGGAAAATTGGCAAAAGTATCATAATGTGGGTCTCACGCGTGGGCAGATGTAGCCTGGCCCCGCTCACTATCCTGCCGCAAGCAGCAGATTTACCCCCCTCCGCCCGACATCCGGCAAGTAGAATGCATCAGTCCACCAACCAATAGGATCGTGTGAGGGTTAAGCCCAACTTTCTAAAAGAAATCACAGTAAAAATTGGCCCCAGTGCTATTTTTGCTAAAAATTATTTGGGGTCCGCTAGACGGATATCGGGCGATGCTGGAGGGAGATGGGTAGTAGTGGAGCTAGCAATGGGACTTACGATTATATCATTGTATGGCTCTAATCAGGACGAGGCTAAAATATTTGAAGACTTGGAAATGGAGCTGGCAACTTGGCCTACCCCGCTGATTATGGGGGGGATTTTAATATTCATTTGGGGGTCGGTCGTAGTAAAAATGCTAGATACCAAGGTAGGAAGCCCAAGACATTTAGAGCTTTGGAATCACTCATTAAAAGCCATGGCTTAATAGATGTCTGGGATGTTGAGCATCCTCTTGACCCTGGATTTACATACTTCTCCTGCCCCCATCAGAAATATGTCAGGTTAGACTATTTCTTTATTTCAAAACAAATTCTGGGGGGGGTGGAGATTGAGATATTTCCAAAGATTATCTCGGATCATAATCCTCTGTGGTTGGAGATTAGATCACAGCAAATAATTAGACAGCATCCACAGTGGACGTTTGATCGGAAGCTATTGGTCGATCAGGAATATATATCTTATTTTAGAAAGTGGATAATCGAATTTTTTGACATAAATAGATTTAGTGCATCTCGTAATATGGTTTGGGATACTTTTAAGGCTGCTTTAAGGGGAGAAATGGTAAGCTTTTCCGCCAACAAGAGGAATAAACAACATAAGAAGGCGAAATCTCTCCGTGCCAAGCTTCAGGATCTTGAAAAGGAACATCTGAATAAGATAGCCCAGGGGAGAGATGTTGCTATAACTCAATTAGATATTATTCTGACTAAGGCCGAAATTAATACATATTACTCACAGCAAGTCGCAGCTGGGTATCAAACACAAAGGGCAGCAGCCTATGAATATGGGGATTCTGTGGGTAGGCTGCTTGCTCTGAAAATCAGACAGAAAACAATGCAGAATCAGATATCTTCTATAAAAAGCGGGGGGGTTTTATATACAGACCCCGGGGATATTATGGGTGTATTTCATGAGTTTTACCAGGATCTGTATAATGAAGAGAGGTTAGGCTCAGAGGGAGGCTTATTTGTTAATGCCAGTGCAAGGTATAGGAGATTAGAAGGGGAAGCACAGGACCGGCTGGAATCCGAATTTACAACAAATGAGGTGCATATAGCGATACAACAGCTTAATTCAGGCAAGGCCGCGGGCCCTGATAAAATCCCCCTGGAATTTTATAAAGTATTCCAGAAAGAACTTACTCCCCTTCTTTGGGATCTGTTTCTGGGGGTTCAATTTTCAGGAGAACCTCCTGAGTCATGGAAAGGTACAAATATAGTTATTTTTCCTAAAAAGGACAAACCACCAGAGAAACCCACTTCATATCGACCTATTTCTTTGATCAATGCAGAGGCTAAAATCTACTCCAAGATCTTGGCGAATCGAATCCAGGGGGTCATAGCCAGTATGGTGTCACCCTGGCAGCATGGGTTTGTCCCAGGTCGAGATACAACTGACCATGTAAAAAGAGCAGTGGCATTGTTTGATATTGCTCGGGTGAACAACAGCCGGCTCGCTATGATCCTACTGGATGCAGAAAAAGCCTTCGACAGGGTGGCATGGAAGTACCTTTGGAAGATTTTAGCAGCCAAGGGTTTCGGCCCACTAATTATCACTGCAATAAAGGCCATGTATAAGTCACCATATGCTAAACTTCAGATGATGGGAAGGGAGTCAGAAATGATAAGAGTTGGAAGGGGAACAAGGCAAGGATGTCCGTGTTCCCTATCCTATTTGCTTTATATATTGACCCATTCATACAAATGATTATGGAGAATAAAGTTATTATACCTGTGTCAACCCAGGGATATAGCACCAAGGTACTTGCGTATGCTGACGACATTGCTGTATTAACCCCTAATCCGGAGGAAGCCATGGGGGAATTAGAAACCCTGGCCACTATGTTTGGCGAAGAATCAGGGTATTTACTTAATAAAAACAAAACCCAGATAGTGTGTACTGAGAATATTATTTTCCAAGATCATCGGCGTATTTCTACGGCTACTTATCTTGGGGTTAAGATTACTTCTGATGTGGATCTGATTGGACAAATAAACTTTAATCCTATGATTAATAAGATAGATACTGATCTTAAATGGATGAATTCACTACACTTGACCATCATAGGAAGAGTGAATGTATTAAAAATGGTGATGCTTCCTAAAATTTTATATCTATTTCGTACACTCCCTATTGAGGTGGAAGGATCAATAATTAAGGCTCTAGACTCGGTATTCAGTAAATTCATATGGCAATATGGGAAGGTCAGGAGGTCACTGAAAATGACAACCTTACCACAGGCTCGGGGTGGTTTGGCAGCTCCAAATCTTACCTTTTACTACTGGGCAACCCTATTGCAACAAATGAAGGTGTTATTTTTTGATAATGTTGGACCCGGGGGTGGATTGAATTCTGGTATCCCCACTATTTATGAACTCGCATTAGGAGATAAAGGAAGAGCACTACTACTCCGGCAGGTAGAACCTAGCTACTTTAAAAAGTAAGATTTAAGATCATATTGAATGCCTGGAAAACATGGTGTAAAATACAAAAATTCATGAAAATTGAGAAATACACTAGATATACACCTATCTGGAGGTCTTCCCTAAGCTCCCCAGGGCTTTATGATATCATAGGGAGACAATGGGAACATTCCGGGGTGCAGGTTGTAGAGGATATCCAGGCCAACGGCTCTTATTATTCTTTTTCGGAATTACAAAGGAAATATGGATTACCAGATGGACACTATCTCAAATACCTCCAAGTAAGGGGATTTCTGGGTAAACAACAACAAGCTATATCTAGTAGTAGGATAGTGCTATTTGAGACTCTTAAGAGGGGATTCTGTAAGCTCAAGCCCCTGTATAGTATATTAATAGGGGCAGCCCTCGATGATATGGAGAAACTAGAGGCTAAGTGGGCAGATAAATTAGAAAATAGTGAGGTAGATATGGATATGTCTCTATTGCTGGCAAAAAAGTGCTCCTCTCATCCAATTTAAAAGCACAACACTACAAAACAATCTGTAGCTTATATTTCACTCCCTATAATTTATTTAAATGGGGGAAAAGGGAAGACGACCAATGTCCAAGATGTGGGAGGGGACCGGCAGAGGAGATTCATATGTTTTTTGGCTGTCCACAACTCGGTTTGTTTAAAGCTGAGGTAACTAAATTTTTGGAGAAGATCCTGAGTAAAAAAGTAGTACTGACCCCCCACACTCATGATGTTGGGATATGATAGTAATGCCGGACTGGATCAGGCTCAATCTGGTATATTATTCATCTCAGTAACTATTATTCGGTTACTTATCGCAACTAGATGGAAAGATACATCGCCTCCACTTTTTCAAGAATACTTGGCCAGACTTATGGCTATATATAAATTGGAATCAGCTTTGTATGATTGTAAGGGCCGTCAGGCCAGGAAATGGGGTGCGAAATTATGGAGCTCTTTATCTAATTGGGTAGAAGGGGAGGGAGGAAATTAAGGGGCCATGTTAAATTAGGGTTTTCTTTTTGCTTATTTTATTATGATTTTATGTATAGGAATTGTATTCTTTTTTTTTTTCCCTTTTTCTTTAATGGTTGGCCTCCATTCCTTTTCACTTATGTGTCATATGTTTTAAACAAGATCGAGTGTATAATTTTCTTTTGTTTTCCTTTTTTCTCATTTCTTTATATCTGTAATGTATGAATTTGAGTATGTATATGAATCTGAATTTGGTATTTGTAAATATATCTTCTCCAATAAAAAAATTTAAAAAAATTGGCCCCAGTGTAGACAAACCATAGCAGGATCTTCTGTGCAGTGTCCATCCAACTGTGCGCACCGGCATATATCTCCCCACTAACTCTCAAACATGCAACAGGCTCTAAAGCTCTACAAACCCCCCCCCCCCAGTAAACATTAAACCTTATCTGCAGACAAAGAAACTGAGAGTTCAGTCGTTGTCGTCTAGGTCTCCGCCTGACGATCCATCTTGGGAAGGCAAAACGGCGTCCAGTGGCTTCTCTTTGGCCCAGTCTCTTAGTGCCTTTTGCAGAGTCTTCGAATCGGTGAAGATGCGAGATCTGCCCTGGCGGTTGACCCGGAGCCGTGCCGGGTACAACATAGCATAATCAAGGTTCTGGTCTCTCAGCTGTTTCTTCAGTGGGGCAAATTGTCTGCGTGCCTCCTGAACTCGCATCGTGAAATCCGGGTAAAGAGAAATGTTCGATCCCTCATAGTGCAGAGAACGTTTATCTCGGGCCGCCCTGAGTGCTGCATCCCTATCTCTGTAATTTAACAGCTTGGCAATGATGGGCCTGGGCGCAGCGCCCGGCGGGGGCTTTGGGCCTAGAGAGCGATGTGCCCTCTTGACCACGAACAGCGGAGAAAAGGTATCCCGGTCCAACAATGTCGTCAGCAGCTGCTCTACAAACAACTCTATATTACCGACGCTTGTGGATTCCGGCAGGCCAGTAATTCGAAGGTTACTGCGTCGGGACCTGGCTTCAAGGTCCTCCGCCTTTTCCTGAAGCGAGAGGAGAAGTTGGCCCATCTGTTTGTGTTCCGAATTCAATTCTGTGTGGGCGTCCTCAACATCCGTGACCCTGCGTTCAGTCATGTCTAGGCGCTCAACTTGTTTGTCCATGCGCTCAGTCATGCGGTCCATGCGGTAAGATTGGGAGTCGATCTTACTGTCAATGGAGGCGAGGCTCTTCTGCATGGCTGCCAGCATGACGCGTATATCACCCTCCGCTGGATCGGGCTCTTCGGTCTGCGGGGCCGGGTCACCATCCGTCGCTTGCTCGCGAAGCCAGTTCCGGCGCTGCTCAAACTGGAGCTTGGGCTGATTTTTGTCCACCTTCCCCATATTGGCCGGCAGCAGGCCCGGGTCTTCGAGATCAGGGAAGGCAGACCCTTCTTGCGACCCCAGGAGCAATAGATGGGTCGTTAAAGGGAGACCCCGAGAGCAGTCCCACCGAGTAAGTCGGCCGCAAGCCGCTGGGCCGTGGATCACGCTCTTAGGGGGGCTAGACACACTGGAATGCCTGGTCACGGGTCAGAAGCATGTCACCCCTCGATCTCCAATGTATGGCGCCAGACGCCGTCCCCAAAGCAATAGAGCAGGGCGAGGCAGATAGACAACCAGGGGCTCCCCCGCAGGTGAGGCAGTCGCTCGCAGCCCAACAAGCAGTTCACATAGCAGCCGGGGGGCTCCCCACAGTATAGCAATGCAGTGTCACACACACTGGGCTTCCTCAGGCAGCGTCAGCTCCTGCAGCACCGCGATGTGTGGCTCTTACCGCCGACTGCGAGACAGATGAAACCCCAAGCCTCGGTCCGTCTCAGCAGCCTCAAGCCCAGTAGTGTCCCTCGCGGGTGTCCCAGATATCGCCGATGGAGGAGAGGCCAGCGGGGGGGGGCCGCACCAGCCACGCACAGGTCCAGGCCAGCCACAGCACACCACCGCGGGAAGCAAGCTCCGGGTCCGATCGCTCACCTCCACACGTTAAGGCCTCGCCGCTCAGCTCATCGCCGGCCCGCAGGCCCAGCCGGTCGCCTCAGCTCCTGCCCCGGCCGCACTCACTCGCAGCGGCGCCTTCCTTGGCAGCAGACAGTGGAGCGCGTGACGGAGCTCCGCACCACAGGGTGTCAGAAGGTCTCAAACTTGCCCCAAAGCATCGCCCGCGAGCCTATGCGGGTCTCAAGGCACCACCAGCACCAGGGCGCCGAGCGCGCGACCGACTTGCCTCAGATGGTCCGCGCCGAGCCACAGTGCGCACGGTCGTCGTTCCTCCCCACCGCAGCACCTCCACGCATCGGGAACAGTGACGGACGATCACCGAGAGCTTCGCACCCTGAGGACAGCAAGTTCACGGCTGCAGGGTGGACCTAGATGCAGGATAAGTGACGGATTCTTCAGATATCGGATGGAGCTCACAGCTCAAGCAGCCATCTTGGGCTCAGGCAAGCTCCGCCCCGAACATGCTTATTTTCATGGGACACAATATCCGTTGTTGGTTCAACTACTGTTTACTGTAGGCCCGATGAAATTTGTGTTACTCTGGCGTATTTAGGGGTATATTCACAAGAACGTGCGATAACTACCTCAAGAGTAGCGTAACGCAACTTTCAATATCGCAGCCTATCGCGGGAAAATAACCCCGTGTCAACGTGGAATTCACAACAAGGCGGTAGCATGCGAAAGCCACCAGATAACGCGTCAAATGTCAGCGAGAAAATCAACGCCACGCCGAAAAAATGCGAAACGCGAACGGGAGAAATCATGCGATGAGGCCAATAGCAGTACAAAAAGCAGCGAAAAGCAGCCACAGGCCTGCAAATCCCACGCGTCTGGCGGGAAATTGCACCATAAAAACCACAGAAACAACACACCAGAAACAAACCAAAGCATGTAGCAACATGGATGCACCCTGACCCAGCGCAGAGGTCAACGCGAACCCCACAACCCCCACAGACCACCAGCAAGGAACAACTGGGTCGGGGAAGGCCAAGGAGAAAAGGGAGAGGAAGACAGGGTGCAGACTGCAGGAAAACAAGACCAGCGCCACGGAGGCGACCGAACACTACCAGCAACTGACCCACAAGCAGACCACCTGGAATGCAGTCGGAGTGCCCAGGAGGCCAATCCAGGAGGCCAAGAGGCGCCGGCAGGACGTGACAACCTAAACCAGGTACAAACCCGCTGCCAACAGGAAGGCAGCAACGGCGACAGGAGGTGGCAGTCCAGCGCCACAGGAGGAGCTGGAGGAAACCCAGGCCACAGTCATCAGTGTGGAGATGGTGCAAGGAGTAGGGAGTACGGACACAGCTCGAGAGGACCTGACACAACAACAACAGGGTGAGGATCCAACAGGGACTGGGGGGACGGGGGGTGTGGGCACAATGCCACACATGCACAATGAGGTGTAGCACACTGCACACCCACAATTACCCAGGGACATGTCCCCCATCCCCGTGGCACACTGCAGCACACACACATAGCAATCACAGCACATACCATGACAATGTGGCACAAAGTGCAACACCCACACTGCAGAACAGGGGACACAACTGGGTCCGCCCAGGCGCAGAAACAGAACAATCACATTGGACAGAGCAGGGAACTGTGAGATGCATATCTACCCCTACAACCCCACATCAGCCATGTAGGCCAAATGTACACTGTCCCAACTCAAATAGCCACCACCCCCCAAACAGACACAATGTACATTGTCACACAGTCTGCATGTTGACAAGAACAAGGCGCCAACACAATGCCAACATGCACCTCCCCTTCACAATGCAGAGGGACAAACAACACCTCCAGCAGGTCAGAACAGACAACCCATCAGTGATGCCCGAGACGAACACCACACCCCGACACCGACGCCCTACAACAGCCCATGGACATCCCACACAACCCACCACCAGGACCAGGGCAGACAAGCTACTCAGAGGAGAACCCAGCCCCTGCAACAGACCACACAGCATGAAGCACCCGCAATCACGGCTGCCTCACAACACTTCACCGACTCACACATGGCACCCCAATGGCAGGTGGCAGAACGCCAAAAGGAGGTGGCCCAACAGGTGAGGGTGTTGCCGAACCCATGGAATGCGAACTAGAACACATACGTGGGTGTCCAATACCCTTCAGGGACCACCTACACCCCACAAAGGAGACCCACACCGCCACAGAGACACATGCAGATGCACATACCCAGTACAGAACCACTCCGAGGGGCACGCACATATCAGTCACACACCCACGTTGGCTCTGCGTACGACGGCACAGTCCACTCCCCTTACGAATTCAGTGGGTGACGACAAAGCTACATGTCCAGGTTCCAGCCCGCTGCCTGCGGTGACATGTCTGCGTCCGCTGTACACAGCACAATGTAATGTCGTAGGGCCCAGGGCCCCCATGCATACAACAAGACCACAGGGACACATGCACATATCATGTTGAACTGGCTACGGGCACGTGCGCCCGGCCCCTTTATTGGCAGGGCCACATGTACAGTGACGCCTGTGCTGGATGTGTGTGGGGTGAGTATAAGCCAGCCCGCACGGAGTGCTTGGTGCTGCCAACAACCTGAACAGTGGACACCAGTGTAATGGAAACAGAAAACACCAGCATAACAGAGTCAACTGCAGAGCAACATGGAGGGATCCGGAGTAAGGACAGAGGTCACCCAATATTCAGTCAGGAGGTTCCGTGAGTTGCAGTGCACTGAGGTAGGGGCACTAGAGAAGAGCGCGCTCATGTGAAGAAATTGCTAGGATTGTGTCCCTTCGGGTTAGTCCTGATGCAGATGCAGTGGGGTGTGTTACACCTGCATCAACTTCCTCATCAACGTCCCAGGTCTCCACACTGCCTGAGGTGACAGTTGCGTCCGCAGTCCACAGCGCAATACCCAGTAATAGATCCGGGTGTGTAGCTTGACTACCACCACCAGTCTGCATTCCTGCCTTGGGGCTGTTGCCTCCTGCCCTCCCATTGTCTGTGCCTTCTCCCGTCCGCACACTTGACATATCTTCCTCATCATAGTCCCAGGTCTTCCCCACTGCATGAGGTGACATTGCTGCGCAACCTCACAACAGCACAAAACTCAATCAGTAACGGACAATGGCTTGCGGTGCACTGAGTCACTGGCACCTGGAGTGCTGAGCAGGGTATCAGGCCGATGATGGGATCCAAGACCGGTCTGAGCAACTCCGTAGCTCTGTCAGGACCACCGTTTCGACTCTGGCAGATGGCGGTTGGAGGTGGTCCTTGCGGTGGTGGCGTGTGCCTCCTGCGGTGATGCGGCGTCCGGGCCGGTCAAGACTCGATGCTTTGTGTGGGCCCTGGTGGCCCGCAGTTGAGGCCGGAGGATGCGGACAGTGCAGGGCCACAGACACAAGGCGTTGATGACCCCAAGAACATCGCTACAGAGGCCATTCAATGTCCCAGAAGAAGGGGTCCCAGGCCTGAGCAGCACAGAGTTAGTGGCCCCGGATGCACTGCGGCCGGCACAGGCACCCAGCCACGGGACGGTGACTTGTGGTGCAGTCAGATGGGCCATGCGACCTGAGCGGGTCCCCATCAATGTCCGAGGTGTGTGTTGTGGAGGGTTTCGGGGGACAGTGGAAGGTGTCCTCCAGGGCATGATGCGGAAGGTCTGATGTTATCTGGAAGCAGCAAATGGAGGAGTGGAAAGCGCAACCCTCGTTTCCAACAACAATTCGGTATCAGCTACATGAGGATGAAAACTAGCCCCTAGCCCCTAGTCTATAGACTCAAACGCCACCAATGTGCGACCAGTGAGTGTCCATGAATGTCGGGGAACACACTTAGTGGCACAGGTGCTGAGAGGGGATGCAGTCTGCGATGATGCCGGTACACAGATGTGAACTCCAACATTGCCAAATCAAGACTCTGTGACCTACTGGACCGCAGTGTAGGCCGGAGGCAGCGGTCAGCATGGGCCCACAGACACGTGTCGTGTGCCTGTGATCCATTCGTTTGCTTCACTGAAAGCAGGGTGTTTAGTGATAACACCCCTGCAGTAGACATCCGGTCACTGCCATGGTGTAATCAAGACTCAGTTCCAAATGTGTGACCTACCTGACCGTGGTGTAGGCCTGAGGCAGCGGTCAGCATGGCCCATTCACCGAGCGTCGCCGGCATAGGTTGGATGGCCCCACCGGCCTGCGTAGTTCAGGTTCAGTGGCACCACGTGTAGCCGGCTGGCGTTGAACAGGGTTAGTGGCACCACGTGTAGCCGGCTGGCGTTGAACAGGGTTAGTGGCACCACGTGTAGCCGGCTGGCGTTGAACAGGGTTAGTGGCACCACGTGTCGCAAGATGCCCATATGGAACTATGCCTCACTGATCGGGGGGGGTCTGGTGCTGTGGCCGCTGGCCCGGATTTGGGGTCACTGCCATTCATGACTCAGGACACAGTTTCACATATGGGACCTACTGGTCCGAAGAGTAGGCCTAAGGCGGCAGTGGAGTACGTCAACGAGAAAGGAATAAAGCGGGCCTGTGTCATGTAGGCCGTGATGGTCTGAGGTGGCTGCCAAGGTCGCGGGCCTCGGGCTTGGAGCTTGCGCCGACACGTGGTGGGCCCTCCTTGACACACGCCGGTGTCGGCAGGTGATCAGTGTGGCCTGGCTGCGCAGGGGCGGGCCCGACGGGTTCGTGGTCCAGCGT